>JAWWEW010000001.1:68554403-68623228 GCA_035583185.1 Anabacerthia variegaticeps
TTGTTTTGTGTTTTTTTTTTTTTTGTTTTTTTGTTTTTTGTTTTTTTGGGGTTTTTTTGTTTTTTTTTTTTTTTACTCTTGGAAACGAGAAATGCTGGAAGTACAAGAGAAGGCAGTTCAAGCATAGAGTATCATTTATAAAATCTCAGAGTAAGCACTTATTTCAGTAATTGGCTCAAAAATATATAAGAATTGGTGATGTGAAATTTTATTCAGTAAAAACTTTTGTCTTTTTTTTGTTCCATTTCCAGTGCTCTCATACACCAGTATCAATAGGAACTCTTGTTACCTCCAGTGACTCCCACAGTCCACTGTAATCACACAGCTCCTGTTGTGCCTTTTGGTTTAGATTACAAACTACAGAAGAGGAGACAAAGTGTGGACTTAATTATAAAAATGTCCAGAGTTATTATTACCAAAATGCATCATTTCTGTTGGCCTAAACCTTTGGCTTGGCAATTCTTCATGTGAGTAGTCCACAAAAATAAGTCTTGATCCTCCCTTGAGCTTTGAGAGACACCAGCCCCAACTCATAAGGGATGGAACTACAATGGAGCAGAAAACCAGATTCGCATGACATCCCACAGGACTGGAACTGTTTGCAAGTACATTGTTCATGCAAGTAAAGGTGTGGAGGATCATTTCCTTCCTTGAAACCATTTTTAGTGAGGAGAAAGCTAATTTCCATGAAAAGACAAAATTAATTAAAATGGATCTCCCAATTTTCTCTGCGGCACGATTTTTTGTTGTTGTCTTTTTTTTAATAGAACAACAATTTATTTTGTTTTATATGTGATCTGGATAAACTCTTCCTATCAAACAAGGCAATGCAATGAATTTTATTGAGCTGTGTAAATCCTAGCGGTCAGAAAACCAATACGTTTCATGGCTGGCTATGCTTTGTTTTCCTTTAATGCAGACGATTTAATGTTAGTGATTGAATAAGTGAATTTTCTAGCAAAAATGACAAGGAAGTCAACTTGAAATGTAGCATTATTAGCCATCATCTCTTCTAGTTTTGTGTGCACGTTCAGTGATCTGGGATGAAAAACTAACAAGCACCTGTCAAATCTGAGACATCAGGTTTTTTGACAGAGGGCCCACTGGACATTCCTATCAAGAGAGCCTTTATGAGTAAACCGTGGAAATCTCTCTCAGACAAAAAGGAAACAGAGCTCATCAGATTCGGCAGACCCTTGACTTGGAGGGCATGCTGTCTCCGATGAAAGGCTTTTGATCACAATGCTTTTTTATTCAGATTTGACTTCACATTATGGCTAATCAATACCTTGCAAGAGTCTAAGTCTCCAGTTAGATGCACATCTCACAGTCAGGCAGGGAGACCTACTAATTGAGTAAAAGTCAGAGACCCAGGTACCGTCGCCCTCGGGCCATAGTCTCGCCTCAGCTCAATCCTTTTTCCTCTCCCTGCCCCTCTTATCACGGTACCCTAGAAATGGTGGAAATAAAATTTAGAGACATGACAGGCACAGAAAAGAAGGATCAATTCCTGTCACTTGCCACCAGTGTTTACTGCCTTCCCAGGTCTTCAGAGGGTGTTTTTCTTTCATAGCTTAGGGGAACTTAACCTTTTATAAATAGGAAGATGGTACCTTCATGAATTTTAAATTGTTTGATTTTTCTACGCCTGATATTATCTCGACTTTCTGAAAATGACACTCTCTTTAAAATCTCATTTGTTTCTATAGGGTCAGAAATAGAAACTGGAAGGGTTTTTTTTGTATCTTCAATTTTTGCCATGAGCCCACTTCAAAAATTACCCTTCTCTCCTTTCTGCAAAATTTTTTGCCAGTCAGAATTTTCAGGCGAATAAAATGAACTTCTGTAGAAAAAAAAAAATCAAGGTAACTTCAAAATTGGGACATGGAACGTATCCTCACGTAAGGCAAAAGCAAGAGTTTTTGGCAGCAGCAGAAGGATGTCCTGTCCCTCAAGTTACCCAACCGAGAGGTTTTGTTCAGTGGAGCATCACAAGAGAGGTGCTCATTTCTGGTCCTCTTTGTGACAAGAGATATCAAAAATTAAGGAGTTTGCTTTTATTTGTCTCCTGCCTCTATTTGTCATTTTCCTGGCAATATTGTTTGCCTAGCCTCTGCCATAGCCAGCTTCATTCAAAAAAATTTGTAAACCTGGTTTTGTAAACTATGGTAAACCCACCACTGGAGGGAGTCACAGGTTAGAGAGCTGCTGGAACTACCAACTACTGCTGAAAAAGTGCATTTCACTTTGGGAACCACATTATATGTCTGTCCTGTCTGAAATGAGTTTTCCAAGGCAACTCTCTGTAAGCATTTTTACATGGACATTGTCATGGGCTGAACTTGCCTTCCACATGTGCAAACAGTTTCTTTAGCAAGAAGAGAGCTGCTACCCACATTTACACCTCTAGCAAAGTTGTGGCTCTGGACAGATAGTTCAGTGGCAATATATTAAGTGGTGAAGAGAGAAAGAAAAATTAGGTGTAGGTTAAGAACAACAAGAAGTGCTGGGAGAAGGGTGACAAAGAAAAACAGGGGAAAAGATAATGAAGCGAAGCAAAAAATTAGGTGAAGAAGACAAAGACTGAAACAAAGAACCTACATGAAAGATAAATACTCTGCTTCAACTCTGTTCATCATTTTTCCCCAGAATCTTGATCAGGAGTTCCTCTTCATTGCTTCCTATTCTTTTTGACATTCTCCACTTACATCCAACAGCCCTTCTTCCCAGAGCAAACATTTAGAAGGTCAGATTGGACAGCTGCTTTCCTTGCAAATAAGACAGTTTTTAAAAGCACATATCCACTAACTAATAAGTAACCTGCCATACATATATTTACTTGAAATTTCAGTCAAGCAATTATTAAGAAATACTTAGCAAATATACATACATATTTGTAAATCTCTGAAATAACCTTGTTTTGATAAAACCCTTTTATTTGCTTGAGTTCACATTCTCATTTATTTTTTAGAGTTAAAAGATTTCTTTCTTGGTTTTTAATCATTTTGTGAGAATGGGGAAAATTAATTTGCTTTATTTTGTGAGAATAAGGAATTATTTAAAGTTATTTTTTAAAAATATAAAAGATATTTAGAAATAGATGAAAATGAAAAGTTTTAAGTGGAAAGAAACTATCTACTCCTTTCAAAAATGAATATTACACTGAACATTTTATGTGCAATGAAGATATTTATATATATTTGTCTTTTCAACTGGCTCAGACTGTAAACCTTAGTAACACAAATTGAAGATGTTCTGTGCTTTCAATAGAACATTTAGGGTTTGGGATCATAAATTCAACAACAAATGCCCTATTTAGGGCTCCATGTCCTACTGACAGAATAAATCCTGAGAGAGTCTTTCAGGCTTAAAATAGAGTTTTACAAACAACTGTGTTTGTAGAGAGCCCCCTCTAGAAAAAGACAAAATGCAGACTGCATAAGAAAGCATAGAAGGATTAATAGAATTCTTGATGCTATAAGAGAAGGCAAGTATTTTCCAGTACAGGTATCTGCTTACACAGGAACATTTAAGTATCTAACTACTCACCCACATCTGAAAATAATGGTTTGTGTGGTTTACCAAAGGCCAAAGTGGGACAAGTTTGTGAGGCAGGGTTAGTCTTGAATTTAATTACTAGATAGTGTGATCTTTTTTGCTGCCACGTTGGTCTCTCCTGCCCCTGGCTCACCAGCATTTTTGCCTGCTGCTATGCAGAAGCACTAGCTTTGGCCCAGGACACAGTGGGGACTGCCAGAGCACTTGGTTCTGATGGGGCAACAATCACAGCCATCACCAAACTGATTTGCAGTCCTATCCCTTTTCCCCTCCCAAAAAATCTACAGATGGGAGTCTTTATACAAAAGTGTTTGTGTGGCAAGAAGAAGGTGAAACTGAAGCCGACTACCAGTACTCTTAGGAAAAACCTCTAAGGAACTCTTCCTACTGATGGATATGTTTAGTCCCTCAGCCCCCTGTACTTTTTCAGTAACCTACACAAAGAAAAGGGTCTAGAAAGGAACTTAAAAATATGATCCTTTATATCTTGAATTTTCAGTTCAGTCCAGACTTGTCAAAGAGTCTATCAGCAAGAGGAATCAAAATAATAAAATATATAATATACTATATAAAGCCTGCAAGAGTCACATTTCTGTAGGACTAGCATACTTGTAGCTACAAGCCACCCATTTTCCCTCAAAGAAGGAAAGTGCAGGTAGCCTATATTCAAAGAGCAGCAGCAGAATGCATTTTCTCTAATTCCCTCCATTATTTCACTGTTAGCTGGGGAAAACTGTTTGGCAGGATGTTAAGTGTCTGAAAGTAGGGTAGAAAAATTGTTTTACAGGCTGAAATCTGGCCAAAGAGTCCTTTTCTCTTCACTGCTCCCACTTTTTTGTTGACTGCCTCATGCATGCTATTTTATACCTGTATCTTCTCTGTATGATCACATTAATTACATTCCATCCATTCCACTTTGATATCTCATTAAAATCTTATAAATGATCATGCAGTGACCTTGAAGGACATGCATAATACATGAAAGTAAACCTGCAGTAAAATGTATTCTTTCACTCCTGACTGGCTACATCCCACATTTCTTTTTCCTATCCCCAATGACCCCAATATGGGGAGTTATGCTAGCTGAGCCAAGGTATGCAGTAGTGTGCAAATCCACTAACTCCATTAGCTTTCCCTACTGATGACAGCTGCAATATGTTAATGGCTTATGTTTGGATGTGATGGCCCTGCTACTACTTAGGGCACTATGCTAATTACCATAAGATGGTGACAACAGGTGCAAGTGTCACTTCATATTAGCATCATGTGTATGAGAAAAATAGCTAGCAGCACCAAAAGCAACTCAAGAAAATGTAAACTTTAGTCAGCAGCCTGTGATTCTCTGAAGAACTATTCTTTAATGCTTATGATTAAAGGATTTACAGATGGATATTGTTGCTTTTTCTGCAAGTACAGTAATTTTGAATTCATAGGGATGTCTTCATAAGCTATTTAAAATTATATTTCAACAACATGCTCTTGTGTTGTAGTTCAAGTAAAATGCGGAAGGCCTGTATTTATGAAGGTTTCCTTACAGAATAGAAGTTTTACTAAGCCACATTTGCTGCAGTGAATACATTTCGGAACAGACATGATTTCCAGATGAATGAAATTACTGTGTTTCTCTGATATTGTGCTCATAACATAGCTCTTCTCTATTGTCAGATTTGCATATATATACTTTTCTTTCTCTGTTTTTGTCAGGGTTTAGTACATCCCTTTTCTTGATAGACAGCAATTTACTCAAGCCCAGTGGTGGCCCTCCAGTAAGCTGAACCAGCAAGATGGTTGCCAATTTGCCCTTAACATAGCCTTACTATCATAAAACAAATGTAATGGAATTCACGTGGACACACCTTAATCCTTTGTTAGAAGCAAAAATACCTTAGGAGACAGCTTTATACATATGGAGTAGTGAACACCTATTCTATTCTGCTAAGTATTGTTGGAGTAAAAATGTTTTCAGAAAAATAATTTAACTATTGTTACAAACATTTGTCATTATATTAACTCACTAGGACCTAAGATAAAATCTGAAAACAAGGCTACTTTTGGATTTCTGAATAAAATGAGTTGATCCTGGGATACACAATTGATGACTTTCACAGTTCGGACATAACCATGATGGGCATGTTGAAGAAGAAACTTTTTTTCTAAAGGCTTAAAGTATGCCAATATAAGTATGCAAAGGTAAGTTGCATTTTAAAATAAAATGCAAAACTGCATATTTGCAGAAAATTTCAATTTACACAGAATGAAAAAGAGCAACTTGGTTAATCTCTAAGCTGAAGGCCAGCATGTTTTTTGCCCAGCTTGAGAACTTCTTTTTATATATGATACTTCATGGAACCAATGCTCAGGTGCTTCACAGTCCCCATTCGTTTCAAAGTGGAAGTTCACTGTATGGAATCATCTCACAATACCTTATTCCTTTACTATCCTTTCTACAAGTGAGCTTGAGCACATATGGGGAATAGAAATTTTTCCAGAGATCCCCGTGGACAAATTAAATGGGAGCAATTACAAACCTTGTGAGGTCTTGTTTTCTGTAGAAATAACAAATTTGACAACCTAAATAGTATTACTCTTACCAACAAAACAACATTGTCCAGTGTTGCCTTGCTTTCCTACAAGGACTTTTCTTTGTATGGTTGTTTTTGGTTTTTTTTTTATAAAGTACTAGGGAAAGTAGCGTCATATATTACCTGTTTGCATCATATATTATCTGAGATGTGTATTTTCTCATGCCCAGAATATAACAATGCCATGTTGTAATCAACCTTGTACTAACAGATAAAAATTGCAGCTGGGTAAAACAAAGGAAAAAGTCAATGATGGGTCTCAATTCTGAAATAAAAATGTGGTGAGAATGATTGAAAATTTTCTTCTTAATGGTACTCCATGCCCATTACTGATTTTAAGGTTTTGGAAGGAACGTGATGTTGGTGATGATTACTGACATTGAACACATGAGTTTTTTTAATGAATCCAGGTGATCAGTTTGCTGTATTTCAGCTGAAATGCCTTTGTCTCTTTTTTTTTTTTTAATTAATTTAGCAACACTGATAGATAAGTAAAGATTAGAGAGGGATTAACAAAGAGCTACTAACTATATATGAACTTCCAAAGATATTCCATAAGAGCAGTATATTTATCATTTTATGATTTTATGCCTTAACACACAGCAGTATTCACCTGACATAACAAAAATTTGTTGGGTATGAAGTTTTGCTAAATGCAAGTGCATATTGACCCATATTATAAATTCTCAGAGCTCTATAAACAGGGAGGAACGAAATTCAGTTCACTTGTCTGCATAAAGTGTAGCCTGTGCCATACAAAATTATAAATATTGCTTTATCTGACCTGCTCTTGGGTTCTCTTTCCTTGTCTGTGCCACCTCCTTTTACATGATAGCTTTACACTCTCTGCACACTGCAATGCTTTTAATAGCATTATTCTTCCTTGTCATCCCAGTCTCTCATTTGGGAATGCAAAAGTAAGCTTGCTATCTTATCCTAAAGAACCCTATCTTTTGTCTGTATATACATAGCATAAGAGGTATATGTATTGGGATGTAATGTTCCTATACAGACTAATGACTAGTGCTTCAGGCCAACATATTCTATAGGTAATGATATCCTAGTAGGAGAAATTAACAGGAGTGTTCAGTGGAAAATTAAGAAATTTCTATTTCCAGTGCAATTTTTTATCTAAACCTGAATTGTCAGAGATTATGAAGGGATCCACACACCTAATAGATCTATCTGTAGCTAAAATAGAGATCAAAAACATTAGAGTTGAAGAATAAATATAGAAAGGGAGGACTGCCTCCTAAAAAACAGCTTACCCCATGCTACTGGGTGTGACCCAAAGGTCTGATTTCTACATACAGGTATATTTAAAAATGGTAATGATAAGATACATAATGCAAAGCCTTTATTCTTCCATGGCAGTGAATGTGCCTGGAAAAATTCCATGCTCTCCAGAAGTTCGTTGTAAAACTGAACTTTTACCACAAAGTTAAAGAAGATACAGTCTCTCCTCAGAAGTATGACCTGCTCCCTTATGTCAAGCTGCAATGATTGTATTGCTCTGAAGCTTCTTTCCCATATTCCTTTATCAGGTAATTATAGGTACCATGGCAAATCCCAAAGGCCAGCCCTGACTTGCCTTAAACACACAAGCAGCAACATCAAAATCAATGACAAACTTACCTAAATCCACCAAGACCCAGAAATTCATGTTAAGACAACTCTTCCCTGTATCCCATCCATGAAAGAATGTAACAGTAGAAGAAATGTACTGTTTTCTGATAAATCACATTAACTCCTTACGCTTGATAATCTCGACTACCACTTTTTTGGTGACTGTTTCCATTTCATTTGCTGTCTGCTGCAAATATGCCATCTGTGAGAAAGCCCGTTGCTCATACTTGTAATATTTTGTCAAACTGCTAGTCAGTATCTCCTCTTGATCTTCTAATTATCTTATAGCTTTTGCAATTTTTTTAAAATGTAAGTATAAATCTCTCCCTTTCCCAAAGCAGACATGTAAAAAATGTTGTTATTGTCACTCTGTTGAGACACATTGTCTGAGTTACATTCCCCCGTAGAGACTTAACCTAAATGAATTGTAACTGCAGTATGTCCAACTGTTTCTTAAATAATTCCCATTTTTTTTCTGCGCTAGGTTTCCCACACAGTCATGAGATCCAGCATCATTTTCATCAAGATCATTCACTTGTTTATGTTACCACAAGCTATTCCTTCTACTTGAATGGAAGATGTAAGCAATTTATATTGTGGCATATAATGAAAACCTGTTTATCTTCCAGAAAAACATCCCTACTTTATATAGTTAGGTCCATCAACATGCTTTATAGTATTATAAGTTTTACAAAACTTCCGCTGAGCCAAAACTAATTGTGTTGCTCTATCTTCTTTTCTGTACTGTGAATTCGTGATCCCTGAATCAGCCCTGCTCTATTTATCAAGATGGGCTAATTTTCTAGCTCTGGGTGTCAAGAGCCTCTGATCATGAAGTTCAGTCAATAAACTGACTTCAGTAAGTAAGCAATTATGCATTGCCTCTGGAAACATGCTTCCCACCTTACAGGTTTTGCATACTTGTTATCCCAGTAAGTATCTGTGAAATTAAAATCCCCCATGATCAAAGTTTCAGGTTTTTTTATAAGTATCTCTTAGCTGTAAACATGTTGTTTGTTGCAGTTATTCTAAAACACAATTTACAAGGTAAAGCGTCTACAGTCACCACTGTAAGTTGTTTCTTTTAATCAAGCAGCTAAGTACCAGAAAAGTGAAACACTATTTTGCATATACACAGTTAAAATATACAAGCCATAAACAATAACACTTCCTCTGAGCTCATGGTTTATTAAATGGAACAAAATTAAAATGACACAAATTTTGCTCTAACCTATGAACAGCTAAGAAAGACCAAGCATGTCTCCCTCGTGTCATTTACTTAAACACCAGCAAAATTAGCATCTCCATCTTTTATTAGGGGTAGGATAAGAACTGTGCAAGGGTTTTAGAGTAACAAAACTAATCTGGAGTAATGTAAGTGAATATCTTATTCTAATATGAAAAAAACAGCTGAGTAATACTTAAATAAGTACACGCATTTGAAGATTGAAAAAAGTGATAAAAAAAAAAGAAGCTGGAATTTTGCATTCCTGCCTATATTTCAATAGGGTACTTTAATCTCCTGAATACCAACACATTAAATCAAAAAACATAACTTTTTGTTGAAGTGTTTTTTCTTTTTTTACCTTGAACACAAAATTAGGACACTGAATTTGCAGAAAGTTATTTATAGTGGAGAAATACATACCAGAATATTTGAAATTTCTACCTGAATAAGTGTTGGTGGGTCGCTTATTTTGAATAATGCCACACTGAGGCTTCAGGAAGCTACAAAGTAGGCCTAGATGTTAATTGAATAGACAGGCAAAATGATTATTTGCATTTTTCTCTAATCTTTCTTCTCCCACACCTTCCCTGCTACTTTCTTACTTGATTGCTGTGGAAAACACCATCATCCTACTTACTGTTCAAGCCCATAAACAAGTCTTCAGCTTGGATCTCTGCCTAGGTACTGTCATCTAAACTAATATAATTGAGATTTTATTTTTAAACAGCAGAAGATAAGGTGTTTCCTGCCCACTTGCACGGTGAAGCCTTTTATCACTTTATTTCTAAATTGTTCCTACTTTTTAATCTCTGTCCTTGACAAACATAGTGTTTCTCCACTTATGTGCTTGCTGCAGACAGCATACCCACTTGGCATTTTGACTACATTTGGCTCATTCCATAGGAACGTTTTCCAAGTCACATCAATTTTAAAGCTTCCTCTTTTCACCAACGAGGTCCCTCACATGGAGTACCAGATACTGAGGTAAATGTTAACAGCTTCACAAGTTTTTCCTGTTGCTGCTTAAAGATCCCCCACTCTTGGAAAACTGAGTCTCCAATCTCCTTTAAATCCCTCTGCAACTTCCTCTCTGGCTACAAACTTTTCTTGAGAATGATGCAATTATTAGAGCAAGGCTTCACTTGCCTTCTCTTTCTCCACATACCCACTGTATACCCTGTGTGTTCCTATCTTTGCGTCTTGTTTGAGCTTTGACTGTCCCCTGTTTGGAGCAAGGATCATGCTTTTGTTTATGTTAACCCAACCACAAAGTGTCAATCATTTTGTGCCACTAGTAGGGAACAGCTCAGTAGGAGAGCATCAGTGCGGGGATTCAGCTCAACAAAACTAATATGGAAATGTCTAAGTGTGAGATTCATCTATGCACATTTTCTGCTCAATAAAATCTGGTCCACATCATCAGACTCATTTCATCTGTTTAAACACAGGTTTCTAGCCTCATTTGAGATGCTCTGGTGTATCTCAGATTTCCACAATAGACTGCAAGGTATGGTACAGGACCTGTGGAAAACCTATGCCCCTTGGACACAGCAGTGTAGTCAGGGTACCCTGGAAAGTCTCATGTGGCAGTATACATTCATTTTTAGGCAACTCTACTGAACCCACAGTGAACATAATAGCAGTTGAAACACTTAGATGACATATACATAGCTACCTTTAAGTGTTTTCTGGTTTAAGAGAAACTGGAGCTGAATTTTACCTTTGTTGACTGCTTAACCAGTATCTTGGTCTATCCTCTTCACACTACATTTTGTTGAAAAAAAAAGGAGCTGGAGTCATCGGTTCATCTTTTCTGCTAATCAAAGCCTAGCAGCCTTTCCTCAGGCTCTGTTTTTTTCTGAATTTAGTCCTCCACTTTAACTACCTCTACTGCCTACGCAATGGTCATTCTTCCCAAGGTGGAAAAGGTAGTAACCCTCTACTTAGCTGCTGGAGAAGGATCTGTGACAGGTAACTGATGTGGGGGAAAAACTGCTAGTTGCTCTACACAATTTCCTCTGCTGCTTCTAGTGGAAGATGGCTTTTTCAGATGCCTTGCCTTGCTGTTCACAAAGCTGCATCATCGCTACCACTGAAATGATCAAAAAGACTTTGCTTGTGTCACTGCAGTTATTTTCGGGAAAATTAGAAACAAAGGAAAAAGGAGATGAAAGCTGCTGTGGAAATGTCTTTGAAAATCATTTAACTTAAATAAACCCGTCCGTTTTTCTTGCCAAAGGTAAAAAACAGCAACCCTTTTAAAGGTAGAACCTTTGAACCACAGTCTCTGAAGAGCATTCAGGTAAAGTGGTTGAAGTTTTGATGCAGTAGGGAAAGAAACTCAAAAGAGGGGTGATTTTGGCATCCTAGAAAGGATGTGACTCTGGACAAGTAGTTTTCCTTGTACCAATCTCCCCATTTGATATCTTATACAAGACCTAGTTTGTTAACACTTCTTTGTTGGACTTCTCTTAATTGAAAAACTAGAGATGATGATGATTATGTCAAAATTGTCAGATCTGCAAGTGGAGATGAGGGAAAGACAAATAGTCTGAAGAGTTTAGCCCAATAAGGACTGAAAGGAACTATAGATGTTTTGGTGCTCGCAAGAAGGAGAGCTAAGAGAACTAATAAGGAATGGGATGTAACCAACTATCAAAAGCTACTACATCAAAGTAAATGTTCATTCTGCTCTTAGGGAAACTAAGTTCTACAAATGGAAGAGAAAAAAGGGTGAGATCAAGAAAAGAAGTAAAGGCCCTAATGAGGTTTCAGTGTAAGGACTAGCTTTAGAAAATGGAAAACCTTTGAGACCTTGGTCTACTAGCTAGACAGATTTTTAGGCCATTCCTTTACTTCCTCTATTAAAACAAACAACCAAAACCAAAACAAAACAACACACAAGGAGAGGGGACAAAACACATTATTTCATCTTCTGTCAGAATCTGTGCTCTCTGGAGAGCCAGGTAACATGCTTCCAATATCTGCTGGTCAGTTTTGCACCATGGTAAGTTTGAAACCCTTTGGCACGCTCACAGTACACTGGGTGCTATACTAAAAGAAGAATGCATCTGCCTGCATTATGTAGTTAGCTGCTATCCTGGAGCAACCAGCAGAGATACTATTAAGCAGCAGTGATTAATCTCTTCACAGCAAGATTCCCCACAGTGAGAACTGAGCTAGAGGCTGAAGAAATATGGAGATTTTTTTTTCCCCCATTACTTTGCTGTGCAACACAATAAGGTTTCTTTTCAAGTCTTTTGGATCCCATTAAACATGTTTCTTGGGACTTCGAAAAGCTTGAATAAATCAAGTTTATTTTGTGAGTATTCTAACCTTCCATCAACCTTCCAGTTCGTATTTCTTAATTTAGCTTAACCTCAGAAAATTTTTGAAATAGAAAATATTAAAAATATACCATTTGCACCTCATGTTTCAAATCCACCATCTTCTCTGATTTTATGTACAGGAATCTTAGTAAATTAGTTCAGTATCTTGGCCATTGCATACAATGCTTATCTTATACATCCCACTTTATGAGGAAATAGCAAAGGAATAATAGCCTTCATGTAGTGTATAATACTGGTTCTTTCAAGGAGATGTTGTCATTCAAGGAGCTGTGCATTTCATTTCTGTATTAGTTTCTGCGAAGACATTTACTGTATCCTGACTGGTTTCATTGTTTGTCTCTGATACTGAAAATAGAAATTTTTCTTTACGTACTAGGGGAGTTCAGTGGCTGTTTTGAACAGACACTCTAAGACTCTACTCCATATTCTGTTCTCATTGAGTTATGGAAAAAATGAATTAATGCTGATGAAATCAAAAGATGTTTACAACTATAAAACTGACATAAATCAGCTCAGGAACAAATTCATGTCTGTAAGCTCCAATCATGTGTTTGGTTCAGATGTAATACTTAGCCAGAAGTAATATTTAAACTGCATCAAGATTAAGGAACTGATTGTGACATCTTTATACTCATGTTGAGAGCTTCTGTGCTGATCACTGATTCCAGGGTGAATATATAACCAGAGAGAATCAGTGCATTGAACACACTATCTTTTAAATTCTGTTTTCTTATAACTCTTTCTTTGCCCTGGTGTCACAGCCCAAAGACATTACTATAGAGCCCAGGTCAGTATTCGATTCTCTGCCTTCAATAATAAAATGGAACAAATCAATAACAGCCCTCAGAAAGTTCAATAGCTAAAGGCTCCATCCTAGACTGTGTGTACACACTCTAGTCAACTAGATCTTCTTTGGAGTACCTGAGATAAAAGCTTGGTCTGTAAATTCATGACATTAGTGGCATAACGTGGAAGTGAACTTATTTTGTCTTTGAGCTTTTCATAAAATGCATGTGTCAGTTTTAAACTTCATGATGTCGATCACTTCCCTGTTTATAAAACATTTTCTGAAATCTTATTTCTTAGGGGTTTTTGAAATGAAGCAACTGTGCTTGCAGTCACGCAGTAAACATGGACATGCACCATGAATTTGTGTGACTTGGTTGCTTCCTGGTGGAAACACAGATGAAGCAGTGTCATGGGGGAGCATATATGCTCTTTGTAATGTGAGTTTGAGGTCCTACAACACTCAGCTCTTTATGTTTGCATGATGTGTGCCTACATTTGCAGCGAGTGTGAGCTTCCACACCAGGAGAGAGACAAAATAGCTCTCTGATCCAAGAACCATGGCATGCTGCAGCAAATTGAGTCCCAGTCCTTCAGTCTGTGCATGGCGCCAATCAGTAGGGTAGACACATGCTTTCTGTTTTCTTTCATATGGTGATGAAGGGCAGCTGAGGGGCTCTCTGTGCTGCTGCTGAGCCTGGAAATGACGAAAAAAAAAGTCTGAACAAGATCTTTGGAAGGAACGAGACAAGTTTGAAGTAAAAGGGTTGATCTGACAAGTACAAATCTGATAGCTGAAACTATCACACTGCTTTGGTACTAAAAAAGCAGGGGAGAAATAGGAGAAGAAAGATCAACTACTGCAGTGCAGCAGTTTACCTGGGGCTGAGGAGATCTCCCTTCTAAATTGACCTAGTTTGCTCAACCTGACTTAGCCAGCAGGAGAACAACAACATATCTCAAATTACATAATATTTACATGTATTTTAAAATGTATTGAATTAACAGAGTACCCCTTCCTCAACCTTAGACTGCAAGTGAACAATTTCTGTTCCTTACCTCAGCAGCTTTTTTCTCCAACTAGTTGCTTGATCTATCTGCAGATGTCTTCAGCTACAGACTCCACTTTCTACTTGTTGGGTTTCACGTGAGATATTTCATCAAGTCTAGAATGAGTCTTTAAAAACTACTTCATTGTAATAGATTAAAAAAGTTTACGTACTAGTGTTCAGCACAACTGACATTCAGTAATGACATTCAGTTCAGCACATTTAGGACTAGGAGGCAGTTCCTAATACTAAGGTAGCTTAAAAAAAAATATATCAAAGCTATATTTTTAAATATCGTCAGCTCTTAAACTTTCTTCCAAAGTACATTACTGACTTGATAAATGCTGAGAGGTGCTACTGTTTGACTGAGGCAGATAAGTACAGCTTGAAAAATATTGGAATATTGTCATTTCTCCCAGAGCTGGAAATACTGAATTTACATCTCATTGTAATCCATTCATTGGTTTATAGACCTTCAGTTCTCCAGGGAGCATCACAAATTCAGATGATCTCCCTGAGTGCTGGATTTTGCATTTGAATCTCTGATTTAGCTGAAAGATGTATTAAGAAACCTCATGTAGCCAGAGAGTTCCCTATTGACTACACATCTGAGGAGGCTCAGGAGCACAAGCTATTCCAGCAAGGATATGGAATAAATTACACTCAGTAATTTGCCTCTAGATCAGCCTTTCTCCACACAGTGGAATAATGTATTCATCTGGACAAGCAGGCCCCATTTCAGAGAGTGTTTTATGCAGAGTATATATTTTAAAAGAGAGCAGAACAGATCAAATATTTGGCATAGAGACTTACTATTACAATCCCTCAAGAAAACAGTATTTATATCAATTTGTGGAGGCTTGCAGTGTCAACTAGAAAATTCATTTCTTATTTATCTTTGTGACATCAGTACTTGGATTAATCACCACTTGGAATAAACATTCCAAAGAACTTTGACTTTAAGGATAAACCCCATATTATTCCAGATACGATTGGTATTCAAATCACTGAGGTTAATCTGTTGTGGGTAGGACACAAAGTTAGGTTTAGATAGACATGACTATCCTGACAGCTATGGATGAATATTTGAATTCTGAAATATATTTTTCACTTGTTGGTTATGCTCCTCCTTGAGGGTAAGATTTTATTCCTTTTTTCTCAATGTTTTTCTGCTTGAATGTTAAGTTTGAGTTTCCCCAGTTCAGTAATAAGCCCACAGTAGAGACAGAAAGGGTCCCAGCTATTTCTTGCTGGTTATTCCAAGTTCCTGAAATCATCCAGTGTTCAAACACTAAAAGTATTCAGCACTACAGAGCATGTATTGGATCATGCAAAGTTCAAAATCCTGGATAATTTTCAGTCAGTCCAAAAAAAAACCAGAAAGAAAAAACAGTTACCTGATGGCCCAGAGGAGAGCTCACAGAGCTATAACAAACAACTTTTCTTTTCAAAGGATTGTGGCTATTTTACAGGGAACATACTGTGGAGAAGGAAAAAAAAAAAAGTATTTTTTCTTTCAAGAATTGAAGGCAGTGAAATAAGGAGTCCTCCAAGACCTTTCACAAATGGCTATCTTCAGTCTGGAAATTCACAGTTCTTATTTTGACAAAAGTCACTCTCCCTGTGTTAGCATCCATAGAGATTGAGAGGGACAGACATTCTGATTTCTATGTGCAAATGAAGCAATTGTGTTGAAACTGTCTGTCAGATGATGAGAAATTAGTTCAGCTAAATCTCATCCTTCTGCTGAAAACTTGCTCAGCCTCCAAAGTTTCACCCTTCAACAATGCTGAATTGCTCGCCTGTGTTTCCAGGTTATCTCCATGCAATGTCAAAATACTGCAAACAACGCTGCTCATACAGCATCTCTGACAGCACCCAATCCACAAAACGCTTAAAATGTGGTGCAAAACCTTGTTCACTTGGCATGAGAATTGCTGCCCTCTCTCAAGCCTTCTCTAACCATATGTTCACATCACCTCTACTGACATTGGTGGGAATTATGATGAACCCAAAGGAAAAGCCTATTAAAAACAAGTGGTGTTGTATAGGTTATAATATATGCTTCAGTCAGAAAAGTAAGAACTTAGCTTTTTGCTCCACATAAGTCATAGGCAACTGGATAAAAGAGGTGTGAGAGAAACCTCTTACCTAGCTGAAATCTTCTCGGAATGAAGGAACTTTCATCATAGATAATCCAGAAGTGTTTCTGCAGTGTTAAATTCATCAGGCTTTAGAAATTCCTGAAAAACCTAAATTAGGTAAAACATACCTTCTGTTTCCTCTGTAGTCCCTGGGGAGAGGCATAACTCCAGAAATTGATCTCCAACTATTTAGATTCTAAAAGGAATGTAGAAGTCTTTCTTATTACAATAATTTGAACAGGGATGTCCACAATATCCAAATCATTTGCTTCATATTGTCTTGAGATAATATTTCATTCTTACACTTTCTGTGTAGGGAACAGTACCTTAACAAGGAGAGGATTTTTTTTTTTTTAAGAGGAAAAACTTGGGTTTACTCTACAAACAAAAATGGCTTTGATAGATTTAAATCAGTTAGTGTATTACAGTGTTCTTTATATACAAATATTGTGTTAACAAAATAGCTGTTAATGGATTTAATATGTTTTGTTAGATGCCTTTAGAATACTCTATGAATTAAATGTAGGTGTATAGAATTCCTTTGATTTATCAGAATCTCCATCTGCTACTCTTACCTACTTATACATGAGAATGCACTTCAACCCTTATACTTAACTCCTTATATTTTGTACATAGATCAGCAGGGTTAGATAAAAAACTTTCTCTCTAGTATTTAGAACTGAAGATAATAGGCGAAATATGGATTTTCTTTTTTGGTTCTATCTTTGGGAACAATTTATTTATTTCCTCCATCTGTAAAAAAGCATCCTAAAACAATATAAAATGCAATGCTTCAAAGAAAGCACTCTCAAATATAGAAAAAAAACCAAGTTTTTTCATTAAAACTGCTCAGTTCTACTCAGTCTGAGCAATTTCTTTTTCCATGTTTTCTGGAATAGAAATATATAATATGTATCTATATTGCTAACAAAAATTATACTCCTTTGATTCACTCATAAGAAAATTTGATTAGACAGCTAGTAAAATGAGCTTGTGACTAATGACTGAGGAGCCATGTTTCAAGTCCCTGTGTGGATGCGATTTCATTAAATTGTTGTAGACTTTTTTTTTGAAAAGTCTTCTTTATAAATAGCCCCAAAATCAATTTGGATTCATTGAAATCATTAGGTAACCAACTAATAATGGCAGGAATTTATTCTGTACTATAATGTGTACTAGTGTACTAGAATGGGAGTCTGAAGACGGCATTTACATATTAAAAGAGAAGGAAACACTACAGTCATTAGATAACATAGGCCATAGGAATTTCTTCAACCATTTCTTTTAGAAACCTGAAAAATATGGGTATTTTTATTTGAAAGTTCTTCCCTGATAGAAAATTTGCCATATCTCTTGATAAATTATAATGGATATTAACTTTTAGTATTAAAAATGCATATTGTATGTTGCATCTGAATGTGTCTGTCTTCAGGTTCTTTTAACCTTCTCTTTGATCAGCTGAAAAGACAAATCTTCCTGAGTTGTACACTACTCGTAAAGTGAATTTCTGGTTTGCCAGTGTACCCAAAGCTTTTTTCTGTTCTTGGTTTTGCCAGTGTTTTCTGGTGGCAAAGAGGTTTTGGCTCAGAGTTTTGAAAAGGTGTGTTCATTACAGACTAGCCTTGCTCCTTGTCTGTCTCTCTCCAGATGCTGTGCTGCTTTTCTGCAAGTTGTCAACCCTCACCTTGTTGCTCAGTGAGCCATAGTCGTATCATCTGGCTATCACAGTTGTAATCCAACACTCCTTTACAATCCCATTCGCTTTCCATAAGTAATTCTAGCTCCCTGATCTTAATTACTCAGACAGTCTTCTCTTTGCTCTGTTTTTGTTCAACCCAGTTTGAACTGAATCTCCTCTCCTGAGCTTCCTGCCTCAGTGCCGTTGTCTGTGCAAAGTATCAATTTTAATCCCCCCCTCTTTGTCAGGTCTATGCAATCTCCTCTCAGTTTTAACACATTTTCACAATTTCCTGATTACAGTTCCCATATCTTGCTAGCATTAGTGTCTCTCAGTTCACCTACTGGCTAAGCAGCTTTTGTTAACCCAAACTCTGCTCAGCTCCTCTCCCTGGTGGAGCTGGGTGGAGTTCATGTTGTAAAGCCATGGCAACAATGGAGCTTTCTAAAGGAATGGGCTACAAATATTTTTTTTCTGAGCGGTTTTATGTGAGCATTATCCCTGAATTTTGGCCTAAAGAGTTCAGGCCACTGTTAGAATTTGAAAAATTTATGAAGAACTGATGATAAATCATTGTAACAGACAGTAATCATTTATTTTACTGTAGTGATATCAATTCTGCCCATAGTGTATAAGCACAAAACACCACAGTAGATTATCTGTCCTCCCAATTGAAACTTAAGCCATCTTATTTAAAGAACCATGTGATTCATGAGAGGTTTACAAAATCTGTTAGCAATGCTTAGTTTCATCATCAAGTACCCACATCTTTTTTCAGTCTTCAACAACGGAGTGTAACTACTTGTGGAAGTTTAAAGTTTGACCTTCATGAAACATCTTGGGTAAAATAATTGAGATGGCTGAGATTCACAATACACGCAGTGTGGGATTCTTTCCTTCTAACTTAAACCACTAAAGAAAGGTGTCTAGTGTAAGCTAATATTATAACATCCGTCAGTAATCAGAGGAGAGAGACGGCACCTAGTAATTCATCCTGTTTACCCGAGACACCTACCTAAGGCAAGGATCATGACACCCTCTAACAAACTCTATATTCAATGCCTCAGCTGCAGATGTAGTCCACATAAGACTAAATATCCACATTATGCAAGTAAATGAGGTGAAATAAATCATATTCTGAGAATATAAGATTATAGATTTATGCTTATTCTTTATTGAAAGAGACTTTTTATAACACTGAGATATCTCTTTGATTTGTGTTTTAAATCCTGTGTTCTGAGGCAATTTCTGTATTAAAAGACAAATTATTCTGGTGCTATAATTTAACAAAGGTATTTCATTTGCAAGTGTTCTTTATCAAGGTACACAGTTTCTCCCACTAAGGAATTCGTATCTGCTAGATATTCAGCAGGAAAGCTGCTGGGACTGAGAAAGTGGCATTTAGCTGGAAGAGATGAAATGCTGAGTATGGAAAGGGATCATGGATGTTCATTTGCTCTGAGCCTTGCAGGAAGCATGTCTTTATTCAATACTGCACATACTTGGGAATGACCCAGAATACAATATTTGTGCATTTGCACATCTGTGCAAGTTAGGATGTCACCAAAGCATCAGAGAAGTTAAATTAGACAGAGGGCTAATAGCAGATTATGAAAATCACAAAATTAATGGAAAATGCTGTGGCTTCGTAATTCGGGGGTATTTTGTTGGTTTGGTTTGGAGGTTGTTTTATGATAGCAACCTGTAACTATAAAAGATGCATACATTTTTTCTCAATGGTTAGCCATATGAGGTTAGTCTTGTAAAGCTGGAAGAGTCTTTAGATGCATGTAAGGGAATAAAGTGGTAGAAGTGTATGGCTGGTTGCCACCTGTCTCTTTAAAGGTTTGCAGATTTGCAATCTGACTCACTGAGAGCAAGTATCTAGGGAAGGAAAAAGCTTTGTTAAGTCCTGTGCCAGTATTAATTTAAAAATAGCTGCTCAGCATTTCATGTGAGGTATTCATGTAACTCTAATTTTCATTATCATTGTTATCAATGACACTGATATGAGCACAAACACAAAAGACAGTGATAGTTTTGGACTTGATGATCCTTGTGGATACTTTCCAACTTGGCATATTCTGTGATTCTGTGATATCAAATGTTTCTGTTTACAGGTAGACATAATTTAAAAAAAAGAAAAAAGAAAAAGCATATTTTACTTGCTTAGGGAAATGCTTACAAATTTCTATATGCAAGGTTCTGCTGTTGCCACAATATAGACTAGTATATTTTTACATTACAGCACAGATCAGCCGGCACAATCAAGAATGCTGTCTTGTAAGATCAGAAAATTGAATTTCTTTCAATATTTTCGGGTTACTGATCCTTTTCTGGGCCCTGTTGTCTTGCCTATCTCACCTGTGTCTTGATGGATACAGACCGGTCTTAAGTTCAAAAGAACTGTTCATCTGATTCCAATCATTTTAGGAAACAAAGCTTGTTGTCAGTAGGAAAATGAAGAGAGCAGTTGGGATGGAATCACAATGGTTGCTGAAGGACATTTGGTCAGAGGTAATGACTGAAAATCACATAAAAGCATAACAATTGGCCACACTGGCTGGAATGAATGAAAATTAATAAAACCACTTCTGCTCACACTCAATACCTATATCTAATTCATTGTGGAATAAAGTTTCTCACTTTTTTTTTTTTAAATAATGCAAAAGTGTTCATTTCAAGGAGATAAGCACTTGAGACTTTAGAAATATTATATAAAGCTGTTTATTCCTGTAAATATCTAGGTTTTTGAAGAGTGATTCTGTATCATACAGGAAATAATTTGTCTGCAATAGTCACCTCAGTGCCAAAATAAAATGCAATGCTCAACAAATATCAAAATTCTCAAAATCCTGACTACAGAGCTATTCAAAACTTGTTACTGAAGATGAAGAGTAACACTACTTTGCTGGAGATGGAGGCTAAGGGCAGACATGCAATGAAGACAGAACCAATCTCTCATCTTATGAGAGAAGTTATTTTCTTCAGGTCCTAGATGAGAAACTTTGCTATGCTGATTAGCGTACTGGGTACCTATGTATAAAGAAGGACACTTTCATTCTCCAGTATGATCACACCAGCACTTATTGTCATGTAGACACAATAAAAAATAGAAAATTAATAAAAAGGCCTTTTCTCTCAAGAAGAATACATTGATATTGTGAGCTTCAGAAACAAGTCTACAAAGTGGCAAGCACCAGTGCAAACAGGTGCAAAAGTTTAGAAGTATATAAGAATACATTTTTTTGTATTTTAGGCTATTGTTCCTTTTGAAGCAGAAGTCAGGACAGAAGCAAATGGACGGTCTTTGGTCATTCCACATTCCCACAGGTGAATTCCACCTGCTGAAGACAAATACTAAGGTCTTTAAGGAAAAATACTGTGTATCTTTTCTTGGGAATGAACAGAACAATAGATTCAAAGTTATTACTGATATTTCCAATTGGGTAGGCATTTGCATCAGTTGTGCTTTGTAATGATATCCTGCCAATAAATCCTAGCACCTGACAGTTTAGAAACTCTAAGTATGACATTGTAGAAAGAATAGTTTTGAAAGAGGCAGTATCAAGATTTTCTCTAAATAGCTAACAGCAGCTACTGCTAAACCACTTTGAAGTAGCTATATTTTCATAATATCTTTATGAAAATGCTTTCTCTGTTACTGTAAGGAGGTTACAGTAAGTTCTTGAATATTCATGGACAAGTTTAATTACTCAGTTTCTCTGAAGGTGCAAGTACACTGAAGCAAGAGTGTTGCTGCTTGGCATTTACAACAGTGCCACCAACCTTTCTTCTCTTTGCTCCATTCCATCTTTATTGTTTTCTAACAGCTTCATTTACATGGGTACTATCCACAACTTTGCTTAATCCAGGTTGTTCTAGCACAACAGTGCCTGAGATAGCTAGAATGTGTATAGGATATGTTTACATGAGGCTATGTTGCCGTAAACATGCCGGACAACGATTGAAAGGTGAACTTAAACATGCTTCCCACATAAAACCCACAAACTCTGATCATCTGTATCAGAGCTGAATTGCTGCTGGCCCTTCCAGGAGAGGGCTTTCTCTCTTACCCAATATTAGACACAGGCTATTAAAAGCCGCTCTGGAAAGAAGTTACATAACTTTGTACAAGGGGAAGATTTTTTCAGATTAGTCTTCTTATATGAAAAAAATGCAAGGCTGTGTATTGTGTGTTCCTGCAATTTGGTCCTGAAAACTGAGGGGAGACCTCATTGTGGCTTTGCAGTACTTAAAGGGGACATAAAAAAGAGAGAGAGTGACTTTTTACATGAGTAGACAGTGATTGGACAAGGGGAATGGTTTTAAATGAAAAAAGGAGAGATTTAGATTAGATGTGAGGCAGAAATTCTTTACTCAGGGATGGTGAGGCACTGGAACAGGTTGCCCGGAGAAGCTGTGGATGGCCCATCCTTGGGAGTGTTCAAGGCCAGGTTGGATGGAGCACTGAGCAACCTGGTCTATTGGGTGGCATCCCTGCCCATGGTGGGGGAGTGTTGGAACTACATGATCTTTAAGATCTCTTCCAACCCAAGCTTTTCTGTAATTCTGGTTCTATTGACTATTTCTACTTGTAACAAGTAATGCCTGTATCATAGCATGGTCCCAAAGGCAGTCTCTTTATAAACAGCTAACATTTAGCTCTCTGGGATAACTCTCATTTTTCTTGGTTCTTCATGGCACAGTTCTTCACATTGTTGAGCCTCTAAATCATCACAGCATGTATCCATAGGTTTAATATTAAGCATACCTCGAGTTTATTTAGATCCTCTGGTCAATCAAGAATGGCATACAACAAATTTTTTAAGTCAAGTGCTTTGTGAAACTGGGGTCTAAATACCTAGAGTGAAAAAACTTGTATTCAGAAAGTTCTTCAAGGCAAGAGGAGAGAAATAACATGACAATTTTTTTTCTTACATGTAATAAAACTTAAATTCATGCAGATTTTCCTGTACCTCTGCGCTCCTAACACTCATCCTTACTTTCTTTCCACATTGCCCATGACGCATTTCACTTTTTCAAACTTTCTGTTTCTTTCTTTGCAGCCTCTACTCTCACAGTCTTGCAGCCATAGTCCTCTCACACATGCCATCACAGCTCTTTCCTGTACTCTCGCCTAGGAGGAATGCAGTACAGTGCTGTAGCTGGTTGGGATGATGACTGAGTAGACTGGCCAAACCGCAGCCTGGCTGAGCAAATCTCCCCTGAATTCAGATGGACTGTATTCCTTCAGAAGGCCTTGACTGGATTATCTTCCTAGCACAGATCCTATTCCTTCTTATAGTTACCTGTGAGCATGTCACTACTGCTTCTTGGCCGTCTGTCACTAAATCAGTAAGTAGCATAGCAAGAGTAGAGAGAAGATAAAAATCTTACCAGGGCTGGAAGTTTACTAAGATGTAAGACTGTTAGGATGTTGTATTTACTTGAATGCACCAGATTAAAATATTGCTTATAGAAACTATTTATTTCTTAGCTACTGCTATGAAAATTAAACTTTTACTGTTCATTTGGACATGATGAGAGTGAGTTTGAATAAAGCACAACAATGATACAGTGGATAAATACTGTCCCACTGAAAATTGTTTCAAAAAGTTGCCTAGGAGACTGAGTGAGATGAACTCACCCTGATTCTCCATAGGACTCCTGACTCCACTCAGCTTTGGTGCACTGAAATTAATCACTGAAATTAACCAGTGGATGTGCATCAATCTTGATTGTTTCCTCCTTACTTGGTATTATGAGAAGACTCTCTCATAGTCTATTGTATCATCATTTTCATTGACCATGAGTTAGTACAGAAAGCCTAATCCTAATGCACTTTTAAGTATAAATAAATAATAGTAAAATATTAATAAAAATAAATTATTAAATTAAAAAATACCGTCTCTAAGGGGATAATATATCTTTTCTTTTTCTTTTACCTAGAAGATAGTTTCAAACTATGTAAATGTAAGAGGCAAAGATTAATATGGAAAAATAAACAAAAAAAAAAATCTATGTAAATGGATTCTGAGGCTGAATCTGCTATGCATGTCCAGAAAGTGATAAACAAGTCCAAAACTGTTATCCTGATAGATTTTAGACGTTACACATTATGACCCTCCTTTAAAGAGATTTTAATGATTCCAAGGAAAGGAAATAAAAATGCATATATTTACTGTGTAGTTGGAGGTAGAGACTATAACGAAATAATAAAGCACTCTAGTTTATGTTGTAGTCTGCGACTAACATTATCATCTGTGCAGCGATTGAATTGTTTGGTCTGGTACTGAGGTAGCATGTGTCCTGCAGTAAGTACATTTGTGTCACCTGAAAAGGAAGGGGACAAGTAAACTTTCTTCATCTGTCTTTCCCCCAGGATGCAGAAAATTAATTTTGAAGCTTGAGAAATCAAAACCCACCTTTCAGTATCATCATGAATCAACATCAAGCGTTGTGGCTGCTCCTACTTTTGTACAGCTAAGTTGCTGCTGAAGCTTCAACAGCAGGCCTTCTTCCCTATATCTTTTGTGTCACTTTCCTCTACCTTGGTGCCTTTGACTCTTCTTTTCCAGGTCAAGGTCCACTAATCCATTCTCTTTTCCTGGCTCACCACCAGCACACACATTATCCATTCTTTTTCATGAACCAGATTAAATGTCTCCTGTCAAGCTCCACTGCAAATTCATCCCTTCTTCTTTGATGCCTTCCTAGAGACAGAGCTCTAGTCTAACTGAATCCCAGGATCATAGTCCCACGTGACTTTTTACCACTTTTAATTTATTTCTCAAATCTCCCCTTTTTCCTGTGTTTACTTTTGTTTCTGCTAGAATTTTGGTCTGCTTCCAAGGAATCATAAGCAACACAAGCCATGACCTTCCTTCCTCACCTCAACATGCATTTTCATTTTCCTCTTCTTTTTACAGAGGTTGCACTGTTTTCTGTCACAGATATTGACATTTCTCCTTTGCTCTCTCGAAAGTCCATCCACATGCCCTTCTATTCCAGCTATTCAGGTCCTTTGTTCCCCCACACAGCTACTCTTTTACTCTTCTCCTTAGCTTCACACTCTGCTTTGACTTTACCCTCTGGTACAATACGCTTTAGATGCTTCAGTCTTAGAAGATTTCACCTTTGACCTTTCATTCCTCTTCAAGTGCAGCCTTAACTCCCTCCTCTATTTCATTGTAAATTCATCAAATAGCTTGTTTACAATAAGAATCAGTAATTCTCCTCCCTTTTCAACCCATACCCTCTCCAACATAGCTTTTTGCCTACTGCCCTCTATGGAAACTGTTCTTGCCAGTTCTTCCTAGCCATTCTTGTTTGTTCTCTTTGACAGGACTACCATCTTTTACACAGTTACCTGGCTTTTTCTCTACATAAGATTATCTTCTCCCTTTTCATGATATTGTCTTCTACTAGTCTTCCTTTCTCTTTACGATTTTTTTCACATCCTCCATAAATCCATATCAAATTTCTTCCCCATGCAGAAAGGAGTTACAAAATGCCTCTTCTCTTCTTCCTTGAAATTTATTTTATTCATATAAGAAAATGAATTGCAGGTTTTCAAAAAAAATACCTTCTCTTACAGACTACCCTTTTCATTTCACAAGACTCTGCGTGGTTGACTTCTACTTGCTTGTGGATCCGTAACTACTTTGGAAGTTAAAAAGGCTAAACAAGGTCCTTGATTATCTTCTGACAAATACTCCCCCAAAACATTTTTCTGGATCACTGTATCATATTTTCATCATCCTTCAGCTGAAGGACACTGAAAAAAAAAAAAAAAGAATTTTTCTGCATCCTCTCGCTCAGTTATTCTCTCCATACACACAAATACACACCCACAGATCAAGTCCTTCATCACCTTCTATCTAGTTTTCTGTAATGCTGCTTTCTCCACTATTAATAGACACTCTTCTTGCTGTTGGATTGTTGTTGCAAAGACCATCTCCCAGCTCAGCACTTTTGTAATATTTCCTTTTCTTTCCATATTTTACTATTTTTAATTTTCTATTGATTATTGGCTGCACCGCCAGTGTCAGGACTAGTTGTCCTTTTGTTTCATTTTCAAATAAGCTAACCCTAACCCCAAGCCACCCTTCATGGTTGCCTTAACACATGCAAATACAGCTTCTCCTTTACTAATTCTCCATTCCAGATTTCCTCTCTTTTCTGTGAAAAAGAAAAATAAAATAAAATTGACAACATATTTTATTATTTTGTTGCTATAAATATCATGCTGTTGCTAAAAATAACCAACCATTAAGCTGGCAAGCATAGAATAACCATCTCTCAGCTATGTCCATCTACCTGTAAGTATACACTGTTTCTTGTTTTATGGTAAAACTGCATGATCCTTAGGGCAAGAACCAGCTCTCTCTTCTGTGTTTGCACATTGCTTAATACAATGATGTCCTGGTTCGTGACTCCTAGGTGGACAAGTAAATAATAATGATAAAATCTCCACTCTTCCTTCTACAGAATTCACCCACTGAGCTGACGGCCTAAATGAAACCCAGGGTGATTAATAATGCATTCTTTTACTGACTCTTACACGTTATTATTCTTGTCACCTGTCAGGATCCACTTTGAGGGAAATCTGTTGTTTTCTGATGAAAAAGGGAGTGAAAAAGAGGAGATTTTTTTTGCCCATTTCTTCAGAAAATAAACTGAAAGTGGATGAATAATAGTTACATTCATAAAATAATTAAGCCCCTCTCCTGTAACGTAGTCCTAGAAGTTGCCTGAGTTTTGAGGGATTGTCACAATAATCCCCAGAAGTTAGAAATGCAACTTTTAGCCTTATTCCAATACTAATTAGTGTTTATTACTTCATGGACATTTGCCCACTCAAAACTAGACCAAAAGACCATCAACCGATTTCACATAGGCCACTGAACCATAAGTAGATGATAACAAATTATGGTTCCTACCAACCTGTGCCAGATTTGAAGCAATGACCTAGAGGTGATAAATTCTACATCTCATTACCATTCCTCTGAGTAAACCAGTTCTTGAATCATAGGATGAAAAGGAGGGAAAAGGCAGGCCTTCCTGGTGTGAGTTAAAGGTCTGCATGATCTTTGAATTTCAAAGCTTTTTCTCCATCATTAATTTAAGTCTACTTAAGTGGACTTTGAAGTCTTTAAACTATATGAATGAAAATCTCAATAGCCAAAATAAAGAGATGTAAAAACAATTTCAAAAAGCATGGGAGTGTAGTTGCTTCCTCTTGCTCCCATTCACCCATCCCCCTTCCATTTTCCTTTGTCACAACAAGCCCAATGAGGGAGATCAGATTAAATGTGATTGTCTACTATTCTGCCTAGCTGACAGGTCACCTATAGCGCTTTTCAAAATAAATGTTATGGATGGGTTTGTACAAGCTTCAAATGTGTATTTGACCTTTTAATATTTTATTTGGGTTTGTTGATTTTTGCTTAAATACTTTTAAGTTTTTGTAGCTGAGGAAAATTGCGAGTATAGTGAACTACACAAATGGACCGATTTGCATATGGATGCTTATGAGATCCTGAGCCTGATCTTCTCTATCAGTAGACTGATGGAAAAGTTATTGATAGATTGTAATGAACAAATGCACATTTCAGCTGTTACTAAGTGCGTCTTAGGAAAATAAACTGCTAAAAGATTGAAAACTGGTAGGACAGAAATGACAGCTAAAGAATAAACATAAAGCAGTCTAATCCATTCTCACTAAACTTTGCACCTTTTGCTGTAATTCTTTATACAAAACTCTCCTTTTTTTTTCTCCTTGACCGTTAATACTGATAATTATATCTGTATTTCTTAAGAATATTATGAGTTGCCATTTCTGCATAGTAGCAGATTGAATTTATTCACCTTACGGATATATTATTATCACAGATAATAACTGCAGCATGATAATTATCATTAATTATTCATTTGGATTAAGAGGCAAATAGGCTTGCATTCAAGGGTCTTCCAGAGCACTGCTCATTGTTCCAGGGCCCTGTGTGCCAGTGTGACTAATTCATACTCCTTTCAGTGCTACTGTTGACATCTGACCGGTCCCATATGTATTTATTTCAAAATATTATAAAAGGAATAAGTGCATCATTTCAGGACATAACCACTAAAATAGACATATGGTTCTTTTCTGCCCTCTGAGTGAGAATACACAATTTTCTATTAGACAAGATGCTCACAGAGTATCATTTCAATAGATCTGTATGTATGCCCTATCTTTGCATTCCTGTGTCATTCTACTTAAGCTTATATAAGCCAATATATTTACATAATAGCTTTTAGCACAAATAATAATGTGTGAAGCTGTACAATTTGTTGTTCACTGAACACAGTATTTAGTAAAACTGATTTTAATCCATTCTGAAGCTGAACTAGGTTTAATGTGGAAGGATCTTCTTAGCGCAAGGTTAGAAAAATCCAAGGGGAGGGAAAAAAATTAGTAAGAAGAGGGGAACAGCTGATGAAAA
Organism: Anabacerthia variegaticeps; assembly: GCA_035583185.1. NCBI lineage: Eukaryota > Metazoa > Chordata > Aves > Passeriformes > Furnariidae > Anabacerthia > Anabacerthia variegaticeps. The sequence continues at coordinate 68,582,892 of JAWWEW010000001.1, forward strand.
AGGGACAGTAAATAATATAAATGCTAATTCCTTTTTGTGGCTTTCACCCAATACTTATTAGCAAGCCTCTCTCTCTCTCTCATTCCCTCTCTAATCTTTGCCTCTAAAAAATGTCTTGAAGGTAGTAACACTATCATCTGAGGACCAACATGACAGCTCCAATATGCACAGAGTGATAAATGTCAGTCTGGCTTTTATAGCTCTGAGGCTGCACTTATATATGCCCTCTGTGACTTACCATCTTTGCTTCCACAGATGATTCCTTTTTATTGTTAATATGTCAGCATGGGTCCAGTGCTATTTGATATGAATTGCTCTGTAATAGTCTGGAACCCTCCTTCTCTAACCAGTTTTAGCTTGTTCCACTGTTTCTAGGCTTAATTTTAAGGTCATGTCCCTAGTGTTCTGGAACAAAAGCAGCAGATTCCATGTGGAGCAGTATGCACTTTATCAGATGTAAACACTGGACAAAGAAAGAAGAAAATATGCACAGAGAGCAAAAGAAAATAGTGGTATCAATGCTGTTAAAATATATCATGAAAATGTCAAAGACTGTAAATTTCAACAAGATAAAAAGAAACTATCAGGAAAGGTTTTTATCCTAATAATAATCCCCTTTTGCACTCACATGCATCACCAATATATTGTTGGCAGGGAGAGGTATACGAGGTGGAGAAATACAAAGGTACTTGTGTCAAAACTGATGAGAGGGGACAACAGAAAGAATATGTTTGCAGTTGTACCCTTCAAAATGTGCACCAAGAAAGCACACAGAAAGAAAGAAGACAGCAGAGTTTCCCAGCCTGCCTGTATTGGGTCTTCTGGATAGAGACATATCTACTGTAAAAATGACAGGGCTGTCGTCAGCCAGTACTTAAAAAAATCAAAGGGTCTACTGAATTTTGAAATGTGCACAGAGCAAGACCAAACCTACATGAGGGCTGAGATGGGATGGTTGCAGTCATTAACACAGGAGAGGGAAAGAACTGTTTGCTTAGACAGGTAGGGGAAATGCAAACTGGGGACACAGGGTGAGTAGTCTTCAGAAAACATCATCTGCCATTTGTATTATGGAAACATCCAGAGACTAACAACCACAGAGGAGACACTGCCCCAGTGTTTCATGAGTCGTGACACTGCAGACAAATTCCTCTTCCAATTAGCTAGTAAAAGAGGTTAAATGACATTAGTACATCAGAATAATACTGCTATGTTGAACAGCAGAAAAAATTGCATTCATCTAATCAAGGGGATGGGAGATTGATATTTGCATTTAGCAAAGTCATGATATTTGTGATAGCTTTTTCCAAACACCTGTTCATTCATAGGGTAGAGAACAATGGGAAAGAATTTATCAATTGTTGAAGTTTTGGGAAGCAAGGGATAAGACTGGACAATAAAAGCAAGACAGAATTATTTAGAATTAATTCTAAAGTGTAATACCATACAGCAATACACAGCAACACTACTTTGGCAAAAATTGTGCTGATGTCAGTAGCATCAGGCCAAATTATAGCTTTTTTCATTATAACTTGTGAAGCTTGGTATTGAGCCCCAACCAGTGCCAGGAGAAAAAGAATGGTTTTTGAAACCTCTTAATCTTTACAGAAGTTTTAATCCATAATACTATGAATTTGGAAGAAGTATGATTTTACTTCATTAAGTAACTTCATTTTTATAAAGAATCAGCAGTTTTTAACTTCCATGTTTGTCAAGAATACACTGATTCATGTGAAAAACTCAGTCTTGTTCTCTCGTGGTTTTTGTTATAGTTCATTTTTTGTTACCAAAATAGTTGAGTTCCTGTTGGTCTCTTTTCTACAATGATCCAAAGTTACATATATTTCCTTCAGAAGGATATATTAGGTCAGAATGGTGGCATGCTGATTCCTTTAGAGTTAAGTGTTAACACTGGTGGCTATTCAAGATGAGGGCAATGAAGCAGCCAACATTATTTGCAATGGAGGGTACAAAAGTCAATCTTAGTATGTGTTTTCAAATGGTCATAACATAGTCCTCCTAGTCTGTCTCCACTGGAGACCCTTTTTTAATTTTTATCATTGATTACTGCATTTTAAATCCCTTTTGAAAAGGAAGAAAAGATAACTGTCTCTTTTACAATGACTTTCTCATCAGCAAGTTCCAGAAAACAAAGTGTTTTGTGAGTTAAAAAAGAAAGAATTTTCATCCCAATGATTAAAAAACAGATAATTTCATTCCTTAAAAGAATGAATGGCTAAACTAGAACTCTAATGAAAGCAGTTCATAATCTAAATTAACAAGTTCTTGAATAAGTTTTATATAATCAATTATTTTTTCATCTGTTAGAACATCAGAGCATTTTTACTCTGCATTTATGAAAAGTCTGGTAGTACTACTATGTAACCCTCCTCAAAACAGGAGTGATTTTATTTTAAAGGTTGGCATAAATGTCATCATTACATACAGTATTTGTATGAGAAAACAAAGTAGATCAAAGACGGTGACAAAGAAGAGACAAACAGTCATAGCAACAGAGATTTCAAGCTCAGAAAAGGAGCCAAAATAAATTATATTTGATCTCTGTTAACACTGTTATAATTTCACTGTAAATAATCTCTGGCTCTTGTGTATTACTTCTAATCCTCCTCAGGTACTGGCTGTCTGTAAAAGCCACTTCTGTCTGATGCTGTCATCATTCTGTTCTGTTGTTGCAGCACTGAACATGTTGCAGGCAAATGCACTTTTAATCTCTCTGTGGATAATTTTAGTCGTATCTAAGGACATGAGTGGCTAGAAGAGACAAATAACAAACTGGGTGTGACTGGACATAATTGAATATGGAATTTTCCACATTACCAAGCAGAGAATGAAAAAAAAAGTAGCCTAAAGGTGACTATATACCAAAGTTACAAATACTCACATTGTGAGAAGCAATCTGCACAGAACTAAATTATTGTGTTATTACATTTTTTTTCTCCTTATTTTCAGATCAAGCCTATTAGAAGACACTGCTTGACTGTTGGGTTGGGGTTTTTTTCAATTTATTTATGGAAAGATATTTTTACAGGCTAACCCAGTTAAGCTTGACAGCTTGTTTACAATAGGACCCAGAAGACACATTACTCTATGCACAACAATATAAATATACATTTGAGATGCACACTTATGCTCATAATATTTGTTAAACATCTGAAGTGCACAGTGATCAGCTTTCCAGAATGATCTAACTCTATTTAAATATTATGCAGGTAAAGAGATTGTTTAGATGATGAGGATTGTTTAAGATGAGGATGACACATTATCATATTTAGTATTTAGTGTTTTAGGAAAATTGTGTAACATAGTTACTTTCTTAAAAGGTAATAACAATCTGATACAAGATGTTTAAACTTCATCAGAAAGTCAGAACAGTGTTTTATCTCTGTTTGCATATTTTCAGTTTGGACATCCAGACTGTCTCAAACTGAAATTGTCAGGTAATTGGCCTTTTCCTTAACTGTGCCTATATCTACCTCATTGGTTAACATGGACAAATACGAATGGATTTAGAGATCAAGACTGTTCTTGCTGAGAACCTGAAATTCACTTCATATTCACCCTGGGGGAGGGGTTTGCATTGGACCTGCTCTAGCTTGGTCCTGGAATGTGAAACACCAGGAGCAATACAAGAGCTCCTCTGATTCCCTTCCCTCTGGAAGAATCTCAAGTGTGTGCCCTATGACTGCTATGAGATAGGGACCTACCACTGGGTTATCACTCCAAAAGAGCTGTCCTGAGCATGGCAAAAGGGCTGACAGAAACCAGGACTCAGAGCAGTTAACACCATCTTTCAGGAGAGTTATATTCCCAAATCCAAAAAACAGAATCAAGAAAGACAAAGGCTCAGTCTACTCTCCATCTGGAAGCTTATGAGAGATCTGAAAGCAGCATTTGGTATTTCATTATATCAAGTCAAGATCTCCTTTTAAAAAAGTCTATAGATATCTGTTAATATTTTGTTTTAAATTACTCCATTTAAAGAGTGTACCGTGTTGTCACAGGTGGATTATTAATCTGCTGTCCCATTCAGGGTATTAGCACTGTGAAGCACTAAGACATTCACTAGCAGCTGCAAAATATATTACTTCTCAGTCTTGTTTTCTACTGCCTTAGAATACAGCAGTAGAGAAAATATCTCAAAGTTTGTTCTGTAATTAAAAAAGCACTGTCCATTGTCACAAAACAGAGCTATGCTGGAAGTTCATTTTTCTCCATCTGTGCAGCATGAAACTTTAATTGTGAAACAGTTTTTAAAAGTACTGTGGCATAACCTGAAAGGAAATGAGCTAAAGTGTAGGATAGAGAGCATTTACACATAACTTTAGAATCTGCCTCTAGCCTCCAAGAATGATGGCTGCATTTGAGATGATAGGTTAACACAAGCTGCTGCCAGATCTTCCTTATGTTTCCTTCCTTTTCAGAAGACATAGTCTTCTTTCCAAACTATTAAATAGTGCCTCTGCTATTCCTATTTCTGCTTAGTTCCATGTTTTCTCAGGGATGACTGACGTGTAATACAGTGAAGCAGAACAATTCCAAGGGATTTGTTTTGGGGATCCAGTACTTAATGCACAACTACTACGCCTATTTTGTCACAGTTTGCATTCCTTTCTTTTGTGTTCACTTACTGCAAATATTTATGGATTTAATGTATCCTGGCAAAAATATATCAAACAATAGACTTGCATGGTACTTACCTGAATATTCACGGAAGAGGAATTTTAGAGTAGCACAGCGCTTAAATTCAGAGCTTTACATACCCATTCCATCAGGAGAAAACATTACATTGAATCATGATGAATTAAAGCTTTGATTTAAAAAAAAAAAAATAGAAAAAATCAAAAGACGGTACTCAGGTCCATAACCACTTGACTTGATGTGTACAGGGAGTATCTCTAGGTGCTTCTGAGCTGCACAGCACTGTGGAAGCACCCCAGAGGTGTTCCTGAATCTCCACGAGACCATGCAGCTCAGTACACCCACACTTGTCATCATCCCCAGCTAACAGCAGTAAGTTTTGTGCCATGTTAAAACTCTTTCTGCTCAGGGATGGATAGCAGGGTTTGAGTTCCACATAGCCACAGCTCTCCTGCTTTCTGTCCTAAAACTGCCTATTCAGAAAGTGCTCAGCTATCACTGCAAAACACTGCTTTGTGTAGTAGGCATGTACTGCAAGCCACCAGATTTACACAGGACAGTACATGTGATTTTCCTAGCCACAAGTCTGGTTGTCTCTAAACAATTAGCACCCAAAGAATCTATGGTTATGTCATATTATCAGAACCTTCCTTGTGATGAGTTCATAGTGTTTTAAAAGTTCATTAAAAAATTCACTGAATAATTAAGGAAATAGTGATCTCTTTGTGGCTATTTCATGAGCAGAAAGAAAGGTTAAATTCATGAAATAAATTATTCATTGTGAGTTATTCACTCAGCTTTAATAGTTTGTAATTCTATAAAGAGCTTTGCTTAAGAAATGCACTATATAAATCAATCAATAGCCCTAATAATATGCAAGAAGGATTTTCTCCATTGTGATCTGCTTTTCAATAAATTGTACCCCCTTGACACTTCAACTACCATGATATGCCCACTCTTCTCACCCCCACTGCCTCAGCCTGTCTATCATGGGGCCACAGCTGTGACGTTCAGACACACAGCCTCCTTCCTCCAGTTTAACCCATTTCACTCAAGGTCTATCAGTGCTTTTATGTACCTTTAGATTCTCCTTTATATATTTATTTTTTTAAGAATTCAAGCAAACACAGTTACACATACACTCACACATAAGTTTAGTTGCATCATCAGCGTATCAGAAACTGACCATCATGGCGCAGGCTTCATGCCCTAAAATCTGAACATCAGCTACCTTCTCTGCAGCCATATGGTAGACATGTGGAAACATCCCTTATTTACAGCCCCCTCCAAATACTCACATCATGCCTGCAGTGGTTTAGAGAATGGTGGTTGGAGGAGACGCAGCTATGTCTGAGTAAAGCCGCAGCAACACAAGCTTCAGGGGACAGCAGCTGCTTGAGAAAGTGCCAGTGTGTTCTGCCAGCTTCTGCTGCTGAGTATATGTTGTCACAGCCTTAGTCACCCTAGGTAGTGTCCATTCAGTCAAGATTAGAGGTAGTGTGAATATGTATACACACACCAAATCACAGCACAGTCATACCCTTAGGCACAAACAGTTTTACTGCTGTGGGCAGCCTATTTACTTCTTCCCTCCTATGATCCAGCCCTTGTTAATTCACAGGGGCCTGACACTACAGCTCCTGAAATGAATGTTAAATCTCCCATTAACTGGCGTGGGCAGAAGTCCAGCCATTTTTACTTTCTATTTGAGTTCAATCCCCATCAGATACAGATCCTTTATATTTTGCACCTCCTCTTTACTCCCAGTGCAATCTTCATAGTATCTACCAGACACGTCCTTCGTAGCAGCCAGTGAGTCCCTCCTTCGATACAGGGGTCGTCCAAAGACAGCAGGATTGAGAAATGTACAGCCTCTCAGGCTGTTTGTCTATGACTACAAGAGTCTTGCTCATAGAGTGATGTGAGCTGCTGCAAAGGATTGGGACTTCCATAGTCCTACTCAGGTGGTAGTGCTGAAAGGGCTGAGCTTCTTGTCCAAGCTGAAAAGCAATGTTAACAATACTTTTGTGTCCTATTGTCAGCTCCTCTCATATGTTATTTTGGTCTAATTGGTGCAACTTGACACTGTGTGTCATCTTATATTTGGCTACATGGGAACATTTTTTTCCTCTGCTGGTTAAGAAATTGGGTAGTGAGGCACTGGAACAGGTTGCCCAGAGAAGTTGTGGATGTCTCATCCCTGGAAATGCTCAAGGCCCAGTTGGATGGGATTCTGAGCCACCTGGTATACTGAGTGGCAATCCTGCCCCTGGCAGGGTAGGATGGAACTAGACAACCTATAAGGTTCCTTCTAACCCAAGGCTTTCTATGTTTCTATGTTTAATACACATATTGCTACTGTGATATGTTGATATATTTATGTTTTTCCAGTAAATTCTTTTTCTCTTTAACTGCCTAAAGCAAAACTTTCTTTTTATGAGGGGGATCAAACTTCAATAAAACCAAGAAAATTATGAATACTGAGATAATTTAGAATCTTTATAGTATAATTATAGATTGCAATAATTGTACTGGAAACATCAAAGGTTTGTTTTCCCTTGAAATATTTGTTTGATTATTGGTCATCCCAAAAAATTCTTTTTGGAACACATTTCAACCCTTGTATATGATTCTAAACATACTCAGAAATTGCAAACACAACTGAGAATGTGTGCCTCAGTCTTTCTGTGCCACTATTTCAGTTTGAATTATGAATTTTCTTTATGTGTATAATTTGACCTTCACCAAGTAATTCAGATGAAAATCTTCAGAAATTTCCTCTGTTGCCTTTAATAAATCTCCAGCACAGTTAAATATATCTTGTGTTGTTTCAAGTCTGTTGTCTAATAATCATTCTTTTGTTGACTAAGAATCTCAAATGGTATGATTTTCAGTGGATTGTACTCTCATACTCTGAGCAGTTCTGTTCATTTTGTGTGAGTACAGAGTAGTATCCCTGCATACTGCATAATGATCAAGCTCTGAATAAAACATAGATGTTAGCCACCTCCATTTGGACACCAAAACTGTTGGATGAGGGACTAAAATAGCAAAGAAGAAAAGGTTCACTTCTTGACCTATGGGGATGCAAAAATATTAAAGGAAAAGCTAACACTGTTTATCCCATGCAATAAATGAGGAAGGCATCCTGTGGAAAAAGATAGGTTCCAGGTCATATTGTTAAAGATTGTACCATAAATTGTCTCCACCAGAGGGACAGATTGAGATTTCTTGTGTATGAGTAACCTCAACTGTGTTTCCCTTTTAAGTTATTTAGTCTTAATACAATTCTTTGTCTGTAAAACTTGCATGTTAATACTAGAACTACCTGTTATTTATTTGTTTATTTGTTTAAAGTACATCTTTGTGTTCAGACCTCCAACAAAGTCATAAATAAAATGATCCATTTTTATTCTATCTCAGCAACCGATGAAACAGGCAGGTAGAAAAGATAACAGGGTTTTTTTAAAGTATACACAGAAAGATTAGTCAGGGAGATAGATGTATTGTTAGTGAGGGAACAAATCTGACCCCAGAGAGTCTGAGTTTAACCTTTTAAACATTCCTCCTACTGATATTTGTGAACACTATCATGGAGAGTGGTTCACTGTATGTTTGTGATATTCCTGTATTATATATAGTTTTAATACCCCACAAAATAGAAGTGCTGAACCATGTCTATTTATTTTATTGTGCTCCTAAACCATTATGAATTAAGTATGACAGATGCCATCCTCTTCTAACTACAGAAGTTTTTTCCCAGCTCAATCACAGAGTATTTCCATTAAAAGCTCAAGACCCCATCTCTAACCCTAGCAATACCTTCTCCATATGATTAATTATTTTACACATTCTGTAGTCCATTAGGGAAGTCTCTCATGGCCTTAGGACACAGATATCTGGCCTTTATATGCCTTATTTTGCCAAACCCTTTTTCTTCTCTGTCCTTTTGTAGCAAAATATAAAACATTGTATTACTTTGGTTTTTCGTTGCTATGTTTGTTTCATCTATTTCTAAGTAGTACTTTTCATAAAATTAGCTGACTTGAACTTTCAATAATCGCTTTTTTTTTTAAGGTTCAAATATCTTATCCAAAGATAAATCTTACCAAATATGAGGTAGTTCCAGAAATATGTGTAAGATCAATGAAGTCTGTAGAAATACGTGTGTCTCTTATTAGAAGACTGGGTCAAATATTAATTTTGTAATGATAGTGTAAACTAGAAAAACAGTCTACATATTGAGATCAATAGCAGCATAACAGAGAAAAGCACTGTGCTCCCACTTTGTACTGCTGATGTTCAATGGTGCATTGTCTTCAATTTGGGCAGTTCTTGTGGGAAAAAAAAGAATGTGCCTGAACTTCATCTGTTGTTATAACAGTAAACTCTGTCCTGCAAAATAATTTCTTGCGTTCTTGCATTTCAGATATAAAATAAGAAGGTTTTAGTTAAGAGAGGCATGGGGAGAATTGTAAGATATTTCCTACAGTTTTTAGTATGCTGCCTCATTCCAGAACTGGAGAAAACAAAAATAACCCTGGCTACAGTGAAAAAAACCTGCCAGCAGTCCCTATATTTTCAAAACAATCCATATTCCACCCAAGACACTGATGTGAAGACAGAAAAGTCATAAAATCTTACTTAACTAGTTTCCATACATGAGAAGAGAACATACGTTTCTTTTCTCCAACATTCTGAAAACTGGACCACTGTTTAAATCAAATTATTTAGTTCATGATACCAGAGAGCATTAAAACACATCTTATGTATTGATTTATTGGGGTTTTGATTTTATGATTTTGGTATTGAGCTTTTCCCATCTGTTGCAAAGCACCTCATTCATCTGAATAATTGCAACAGAGAGTGAATATGAAAAATATATAGTAAAAATTGTCATGTTGATAGTGACTTAACCATACAGCCCCTCAAAAAAATTAAATTTCAACTTGGAAGTTTCAGATTATTTTTTTTACCTGTATATCAAATTACACTTTCCAGATGTCATGGTTGTCAAACTCCAGAGCTCAGGATATTTTCATTTCCAGTGTAGTTAGCAAGAACTGAGGCAAATACACCCAGAAGAGGACTGGATATGAAATTGTTGGTCTTCCCCAGAATATACACCTTGTTTTGGACACCTATCTAGGTGGTTAAATTTGGGTGCAATAAACACAGCATTCAACCACATTACTTAATTTTCTTAAAGTTATTTTCCACAAGTTGATTTGATTAAATCCCTTTTGCAAGAGATAAAGAATCTGCCCACTGGAAAAAAATTGTAGGTCAGAGTTAAAATTCCCCTCAGAAGTTCTCCTCAGTCTTGACCCAACAAAATACCTTCAACAAAATTTCTTGTGGTGAAGTCAAAAGTATGTCTGACCCACATCATCAATTAAAAAAAAAAAAAAAGGCAACTTTAGTCTCACATCTTTATCCTTTGACATTCTAAATTATTCTTTGTGGTTAGATTCCCAATGTTTTGACCAGTTTGTTTTCAAAGGAAGATTTATTTAAGTCTAAACATCTATTAAGTAAACTTCAACGTCTGAGTGAGTCACATTTCTTAGTGGAGAGGTGAGGAGAAATACATGCTTTTAGGCTGAGATTCATCTGGCTTATTGAAGAGATCTACATTGGGATGAGATAAATCATAAGCTGTAAGTGACAGTGTCTCTTCGTTGATTGCTCCCGGAGTTTAACAGCTACTTTAAATGTAAATGTAATAGTTATCTACATTTGGTCAGTTAAAACACAAAAGAGTAGGCAAATCTTTTCTGAATTATGGGTGCCTCTACAAAATAACTCCATTTTGGGATTAACTTTTATCAAAACTTGAGTTTTCTGGTTTTATATCTACTAGAGCAAATTGGAAATGGAAAAAGTTTCTCCGAAGCCAATTCTGGCATTCATTCCACCAGATTGGAATGAAAAGCAAAAGCACTGACTTTCCTTATGGAAATAAAGTTCTTTAATAATGATATGTGGCCCATCACATTTTTTCTCTAAACAACGCAGAGTTCTAACATAACATTTAAAATATCTTAATAGAACATAAAATTAAAACCTTTACCTTCAAAATCAAACAAGGAAATTGAAGTAATTCATTGCGGCTTGATTCAGAAATCTTGCAGTATACACATAAAGTAGGACAGATCCATCACACCCTAGGTGTGCTGAGTCCTCTCCATGAGGTATAGGTGACAAGTATCCATTCAGATGTGTGGAACAGAGCCAGCTCCCTGTGATTATACCTTCAGCTCCTGTCCCAGAGCATGATCTGGGGTTTGACCCGGACCGCTGTCTCTGGACCATTCATGGCAGAGCAGGCAGCATGAGAACCTCTTCCAGCCTGTCCTTGTTCCTCACCAGTTGTACGGGCAGAAGCTTTGTATATAAAAGCCACTCACTGAAAACATTGGTGATTAATGCTGATGGCTCAGAGCGGGGAGTATTTGAAGCTCCCAGGACAGGAATGTGGAGAGAAGCAATAACCACAGGCCATCCTGCTTACTCTCACAATTGTCCTCTCCCATTTTCTTTTAGAAGTTTTCTTTGCTGCCTACTCTCTATCTTTTTTCCCCTTTTCCTCCACTGTTTTTATTCCTGCCCTCTCCATCATATTACTTCAATGCCATGGAAAGCTTCTGAATCACATGCAAATTAGGACACAAAATTTGCACTTAGCTGAGTAAGAGCGGTAGATGCAATTCAAGTGTCTTACTTGCTTAGGCAAGTTGTTGATCCCCAGATACAGTGTGTTCTGAGAAGGCAAACACCATGCCAGCTTGTAAAAAAAGAAAAAAAGAAAAAAAAAATTAAAGAGAAAAGGCCTTCCCTTTTTCTGAAGGCTGTGTTTTTACTCTCTAGTCATTACTGACTACAGCACTGGCTGTGTACATGACACCTCTGAAAACTGAGCCTGTGTAGTTTTAGTTTCCATTCTGGAGCCAGTCAAGAAGCTAAATGTGTTCCTGACTAACTCAGAGACAATCCTGGCACTTTATTATAGCGTTTGATATTGCATCTGGAGCTGTTAATTAGGAAATTTTAAAGACATATTTAGTCTCAGTTATAGCAGATGTGGCATTGCAAATGATCGGCTATTCTACCCCAGCTTCCCTTCCCTCTCTGAACACCTACATTATGTTCTCATTTTAACAAGATTTTCACTTTAATTTGAGTTTTCAGATATCTGATCAGTGTTGGTGTTTTGGTTTTGGTTTTTTTCTTTCTATTTCTTTTTCCATCACAGCTAGGTGTATAAATGATTAGTTTAAAAAAATTTCACATGGATTCACATGGAATTTTTTTTTTTCATAGACTTGGAATATGTAGCTTTAAAATGCATTACAGATTTACACTGAAAGATGCTCCATAAAAGAATGACACTACAAGTTACATCAAACAAGCAAACATTTGTTATGGGGACAGTAAAATTTACTTTTCACAAAAGGAGCCTACAGTAATAATGCATTCAATTCTATTTCCCAGAATGCTTCTTAAGTATGTTAATAAAGTCTTTATTGTGTCTGCTTATAAAAGTCGCCACCATTTCCCATTAGAAAGTCTCTGTTTATTCATCAAACATTTACTGACAGTGACTGCTGGGAGCAGGCTCAGATTTCCACTCCATTACACGTTTGTGGCATAAAACACATTAATTATAGATATATTACAATATTCAACTCATTGAGGAAAAATTAGATGATCAAGGCTCATTTTCCTTGACAATAAGCAAGTTAATGAAAATACTAATTACCTGATGATGAAGTGGAGCCTTCAGGATTGAACGCTTAGCATCTGTAGAAGAGCTCTCTGAATCTAGCACAGAATATTAAAGCCAGAAGCACTGGAAGTCTAAAGGGTGGTTCATGAGGTCATCATGTGCCCTTTAATCATAGGACGGAGAGTAGTTAGTTCATAATATAAACTTTTACATGCAGCTTTGAAGGATGTCATGAAAAGCCACATAAGGATAGTTTTCATTTAAAACTAATTATTTTAGTAAACTGATGAGTTTTGAATTAGCAGATACATTGTCTAACTCAACTTTTTTAGAGGAGCTGAGGAACCCAGCAATGATGAATTTTGGTATACAGAGGTATAACAATGCTGGAATGGAAAAGAATAAGGCACAGCCATATGCCTTCATTTTCTCTGGTTTCAGGAAAAAAAATCGTCAAAACTAATGGCATATTGAGTTAAACTATTTCAAATTCAGGAAATTTCTTGTTACTTATTTATCTTTATTGCAACCACTTCTGGTTTTGTGCTTGTTTTTTTACCATTTCCAAATCAGACTGTAAATTGGAGTCACTGAACTGATGATGTAGTCCTTTGGTTCCTTTCCAAGGTCAATTTTACTTCTCATCTGCTTTAGACATTTTACCAATACATTTGTGTAATTGTTGGGGGAGGAGGTTCCCATCACTCAGGACTGTTTATGCTGCCTGTTAAAGACAGAAGTATCATTTAGGTTTATTCAGTTGAGTTCTTTTTTTCCTCAAATACTGTGTTTGGCAACTTTTTGCAATTACATATTGCTAAATGGGACTTTTCTGATCTGTTAAATAGTAAATTATAACAAAATATTCCCAAATTATTGTTTATTTCCTGAAGATAGTAATGTTCATGTTTAATTAACAAATTGCCTACTTAAAATTTCTGCAGGCACCAGCACTGTATCACCTGATAAAATAAAATTATTAGCTTCTAACTGCCCAAGAGCCCTTTGAACACATCTTCAGTATGATTTATTCTAATGGCACCTGCTTTTTGTAACATGTTGTTCTTCTTACGAAAATATAAAGTTCTGTAAAGCTCACAACCTCCTTTCTAGAAACAGGATAGTGAGGCACTTGCAGAGCACAACTATCCATAGAATCACAGAATCATACAATGGCCAGGGTTAGAAGGGACCTTAAAGATCATCCAGTTCCAATTCTACCATTACAGGAAGAGACACCTTTCCCTAGACCAGGTTGTTCAGAACCCCATCCAAACTGCTCTTAAACACCTCCAGGGATGAGACATCCACAGCTTCTCTTGGCAGCCCATTCTGGTGTCTCACCACCTTCACACTAAAGAATTTCATCCTAATATCTAATCTAAACATGTCCTCTTTCTGTTTAGAATCATTCTACCTTGACCTGTCACTATATGATCTTGTAAAAAAGTTCGTCTCCATGTTTCTTGTAGGCTCCCTTCAAGTACTGGAAGGCAGCACTCAGGTCCCCCCTAAGCCTTCCCTTTTCCAGGATGGCCAAACCCAGTTTGCTCCAGCCCTCTAATCGACTTGGTGGCTGTACTGGTAAAGGTCTCTACACTGTAAAAGAAAGGATTCACAGAAATACCCTGCAGGTCTTGAGTTCACACTTCAGGTACATTACTTATGGGCTTGCAGTGTAAACCATTACTTTGTAACTAGATGTCTGTAGTATAATATTAAAGCAGCCATCCAACATCACTTCCCATAAAACAGGAAAATCTCTATGTAACAATAATCCAACATCTTTCCAAAGCATTTCAAACAGTCATTTTTGGAATAATTTAATAAATTTCTATAAAATGTTCCATCCGTCCTGTTCCATGTAATATGTTTTCATATCACTTCCTCAGAAACCAGTGGCAATGGACTTACACTGAAATGAATGGAGTAAGCTTTTAACTTGATGAAACATAAGACATACAATTCAGACAGCTCCTGTCGTCGATGTTTAGCACGTGTCTGTATGTAGAATGTTATTGAAGATTATATTTTATATCCTCAAGCTTTTTCTGAAATGAGACTCAAGCAGCATGAGTACTACAATCACTTTGAAAACCCCCAGGAAAATAACAGCCTCAAACATTTCCACTGTCTAGGCAGAAGGCAAGATATAGAAGAAGTTTTCCTCAGAATTGTTATCATTAGTTATGTTTCTTTATTTTGGTGACTGGCTAAACCCACTTCATACATTAGAGAGGGCCAAGGAGAATATTTAGATTGGAAAGATTAAAACTGTACTTCTTATATTGACACTCTCCTCCATATTCTCTTTCACAGACAAATATTATACCCTATAGGTCTTTTAGACCAGTTTCTTAGATGTATCATATCTTTGCAGTTTTGCAAGTCTATTAGGAGCATTTACAAAGACTGCTTTACTTTAGAAATAATACCCTTCCATTTTTCCTCTGACAGTTGCCAGTAGGGACTTCTCAGGAGAAGAGAAGCAAGGATGCACTTCCATGAACTGCATCTGTCAGCTTTCAGAAGTGTACAGTGTACATTGTTCATTATCTGACACTTCTCCATGCAGTTTATATTTTGTTTACTATCATTTAGGCAACAAAAAAAGGAAACTAAGCCCATCACCTAACATATTTTTGCAATTTAAAATTTATGATCCTCACCTTATCACAAAATAGTTTGATAGCAAACTTACAGGTTAAAATCACACAATATAAGATCAACCTTACAGTTATAACTTCTAGCAATCTTGTCACTTATCCAATATACAAGAAGAAACAAGAACCTAAAAATGTGCACATGAACAACAGGCCGCTGAGTCAGATCATTGAGTGAGAAATGCCATGGAGAAGGAGGTAACTTTAAGCTTCTATATTAAGTACACATGTTCACACTAGAAGGGATACACACATCCATCCATATGACATTTATAATCCTGAAGCTCGATGTAGGTATGCATTTCTAATTAGAGTTAAGTTTTTATGCTGAAGGAAACAGAAGGAGATATGCTCACTCTTTTTGGTGTATAAGGTAATGCTTCTTTGGGAAATAAGACATGAGTATTCCAGGCCTTTACCAGGGAATTGAAATTCCATAAGCATATGGAGAGAAGTACTAGTCAGATAATATAGGCAAAACAGATAGAGGAAAATATAAAATTAATTGGGGTTCACATATGAGATAGATATGTTGTAAAGTGTTATCAAGACTCGAGTGGTTCTTCCCACCTCCTTTGCAGGAAAGCAGGCAACATATGTTACACACACATTTCTCAGGATAACCACTAAGAATCATCCTGCTCCTTAGGCTGGGTGGTACAGAATGGCTCACATATGTTCTCCTAAGGAATAAATCCCTTTAGGCCAACTGGTCACCTTCACAGTGCATGACATTTGGTTCTGGTTCCATGACTTCTGACCCTTGAACATAATAATTATGCTTTTGGGTTTTTTTTTCATCTCATAATGCCCAAAATAGCATGTCTCAGCCCAGAAAAATCATGTTTTCATGGCATGATGTGAAACTATCTGTTGGGTTTGAGCTGCCTGAGGATGCAAAACCAGTTACACTAGTATTTGAGGACTGTGTAGGGCAGAGGGAAACAAATTTGCTTATAGTCTTATCCACATTGCCAGACAAAGTCAACTGTATCTAGACTGACTTTTGAGGTTTGTTTCAATGAGATCTAATAGGTAGTGACCTATTGAAAGAGATGCCTGAAGCAAACTGAGTTGGCACTCAGTTATTTGACAGCATAGAAAACATTTTAAAACTACCAAGATTGTTCCTGCCATATTCTTTCTGCTTTGGCCTGTTCTCACTTTGTTTTCACATCCTTCCACCACATATTAAAGAGCACTTCTTCAACACCTCTGTGCTTTGACAACCATGCAAATTGGAAATGTGAGTAGCCAAGCATGTAGTCCCTTAGCTCTTTTGCTTAGGACCATACTTAGACACAATATTGCCCTTTTACATTCTTTCATATTTATTTCATTTTTCCAATGCTTGCAATACTTTGTAAATATTGATGTAGCTTCATTCATGTTGTACTGTTTCACAGAGGAACACATCTCCTGAGAAGAATCTTACATCGAGAAAAAAAACATTTTTTTTCTAAGAGCTATCACATAACAAGTTTTGATATAGAGAATGCAGACACATTTTGCACATGTACATTCACTGAGTTTGTGATGCAGAAAGTCTGCACACCAGTCCAATAATTTAAAATTTGAATATGGTCTTCCCACAGACAGTAGTGAGTCAGTAATCATGGGGACAATATCTAGAGTTTCATCTTTGTAAAAGGTCCCTCCTTGGTGTGGTTGTCTGGATCTACCCAAGCCACATTAAGATCTCTAACAGAACTGAACAGGAAAAAAAATCTACTACGTGAAATTGTATGAAATATTTTCAATTGAAGTTTTGCTAAACCGTTCCCACTAGTTTCATAGACTTCAAAAAATTGACCTTAGGTTCAATAGTCAGAATTCTCATTTACAGCAACAGGAATTTTAGTAATTCACTGTCACTGGGTCAAGCCAGTAAGATGTGATATTTTTTCCTCCATTTCAGGAGAAAAAAGCTGAATCATAATTGAAAACCAAAATTTTTTATAAAGTAGAAAACAGACACACTTGTGTGTGTGTGTATGTTAAACACAGTAGCAAAGATTTTAAGCAGTTTGTCACAGGGATCCCATGGGATATCATGGTGCATGATTACATTTCTGACAAAGAAATAAGCAAAAAAGGCGTCTTCAAGCAACATGAAGACTGAACTGGCAACTGCCCACCGTCAGTGTGGAGTATCATTTTCTGCACAAACATGACTCTCTTGAACTTTGTTTTAGTTATGCTTCAACATCAGCCACTATTACAGTTTGTGGTTTCAATGAGCACTAAATTAGTGCAAAACTCAACCTTTGCAATGCAAGTGTGAAATTCTGTCCACCTTTCCAAGGCATGTTTATTTCTCATCTTTCTCATGTTTTACCAGTCTCAGCTGACTGTCTTGGGTCCCACCAGTAAAGAGATCCAGGCAAGTGTCCTGGGCCATGCTCAGACTTACCTGTGGTAGGTCTCTGTGGTTCTTGTTCAAACAGTGGATATATTTTCTTGTCAAATCTAGACAAGGAGAAGATGACACGCCACATGGTCACTTCCACAGTTAGGACCTCAGAAATACTCTCTGATCTGGAAAATGTGAGCAGAGCCATACAAATTAAGACCCCCATGATGAATATACACATCTGGTCCCATTCAAAGTAGCACATACTCTCTCTTCTACTCTCAACCTGCAGTTCCAGGAGGGCATGAGTTTATTCTGTGTCCTATATCATATTTGGTAATCCTATTGAGTTGTCCTGCGTACCCTATAATATCTCTGAGGACACTAAACATTTCTGTGTTAAAAACATTCCTGAATTTCTGACTAGTGTGTAAAATTAGACAAAAAGAATCCCAGCCATAATGCACAGTCCCTCCACAGCTCATTGTGCATTTTCAGTCAGACTTTCAGCTGTATTTAGGTGTTTACATGGGAGGATGGGATACCAGAATAATTTTTCTGAACAGCTAAGCAGCTTAGGTGCCTATTTCCATTGAGATCAAGAGAACCTGGGCACCTAACACATTAAGTAGTTTTAAATATTTTATCTGCATCTCTCAATAATTTATATTTTTAGAAATCCTACCTCTTGCAGTAAAAATGTACTGGTATTAAAAGCTTAGGCCTATTCACATTTTCCAGTAAAAGACAAACTAAAAGCAGAAATCATTCAGGTTTCTCCTTTTACACAGCAGCTTCATCTCCTTTTATATTCTACTCCATCCCCAAAAAGCCTGAATAAAAACTCATTTAGTTTTATAGGGTTCAACTGCCTGTATGAATTTCAATGAAGAGTGGAAACAAATTTCAGTTGTGTGAGTTCTTTAAAAGACCACTCAGCCACCAATGCTTTCATTCCTGGATGTTATATCATCCTCGGCATGACTCTTTCCAGTGAGCAGTAATTATTAAAGCAGTAATTACCCCTCTTCCATACTTTTAGGAAAGGCTTTTGATTCCCTAGAAGACATTATTACATTACTTACATTTCCTTTGTATATTTTTTTTTTTTTTTGATATTTCAATCCCATGTAAATGAAAATTTACTATAAAGAAGACAGTGAGTGTTGGAAATGTTCAGCTTGGGCATTAATGTTGCCTGTTGTCACACGAGTGTTGTGTTGCTTTCTCTTGATTGCTTCAAACCACAGGCATGGAACAGTTTTTTTTTGCAGTCTTTGCTGAGAAATTTCCCACATTCATAGCAGCGTTACAAGCAGAGATTTTTCTAATGATTCCAAATCCTGAATCTTACCAGTGGAAAAAGAGAGATGCTACACGACATCCACCACATCACAATTCTACATGAAGTTCGTCTTGAATCAGAAACTCAGAGTGAAAACTTATATAACTCTTCAGTAATAGTATCCCCCCCAAAAAACAAGCCATCCTTCTTTCAAAAATTTTTAAAACTCATATATGTGATTCATATAGGGAACATTTTCCTACTGCTAACGTATTATATATTTCAGAGAGAGGCACATTTTTCTTCACTAGCTTAATCTCTAACACTTTCAGAGTCTACAGAGGTTTAGTGCCTAACTCTAGACATTTGTTAATGTGATTTTTCTGATCTGAACATTTTTCTATAATTTTATCCCTCCAGCATGGCATGTTACATTTAAGTTAAAAAGACTGTAGGGATACAAAGAAGGAATTATTGTGTTAGAGTCTGAAGTTAAATCCTAATGTTTACAGAGGACAAGTTGAAAAGAAAGCTTTAATGTCCTAATTCGTGAAGATGTTAATTTTGACAGCTAAAATATAATAGTTGCAAGAGAATGAAAAGAAAGAAAGAAAATACTCTTCTTTACCTCTAAAATGCTTTCTTCTTTGTATGTAGCAGTTGCCCCAAGACACGTTATACTGCCTGCTTTAATTTGTCTTTAATATCAGATGTGCCTTATTGATTTCTTCTGTGTATGTTTTCATTTTGAATAATTCAGAGGCACAATTTTTTTCCATTATGGTCAATAGCCGGAGAAAATTCTGAAGATAATCAATTGAGCCCTGCCTGACGATTACTAGTGTTGATATCCCCCAAAGTGAGGGAGTGGGAAAGGCCAAGGATAATATGACACAACAGTCAATCAGTGCAATCAGTGGAAGTATCAACATTGGCTACACAATGAGAGCCAGATCCATGCCGAGGATCCATAGCAGCTCCTAAAAGTTCAGGTGCTTGACTTTTTGTCATATGCTGCAACAGATGGACCATGTAAGATTAGATTCAAAAAGCTTTCCTTTCTTCTCTCTCCTTCTTTCTCAAGTTTTCTAATAGGATCATAAAATTGCTGTATGGTATGATTTGAATAACACTTAATTTCTTCATTTGAATTTTGTTCTCTTTTTAGGCTTTCCTAATAACAAATACCTTCAAAGAAATGAGCAGTATGAGCCCTTGGCCAACAAGCACACAGATAGATAGAAAAATTATTTTGATTTAGACCTAATGCTGATGGAAAATGCCTTTATCTAGAGATTGCATATGACCATCTTAGTAATTTCCACCACATCCATCCACATAATCAGGGCACATCACATTCAATTTCTAGGGAAAAAAAAATATTTTTTTCAGTGCAGAAATCTAATGAAGTTGCCAATAGTAGCTGACAAATGGTAGTCCTAATCAGTGTGTAGCTATAGCTACAGACAAGGTTTATTGCAACTTCAGCCTAAGCAAAGGCAATAATGTGATTGACACTAAGCATACGACACACACACGCACATATATATTTATTATTTATATTTGTATATCTAGATATGTGTATATATATATCTGCTCAGGTGGATAGCTCCAGAGAGTCTCTTAGAGTACAGCTACTGCCATGCAGGCCAGTGAGCAGTAGCTGTGCAGCTCACCACAAATATTACCTAAATTCATAAAATGCCAATATATGGAATTAGATACTAAAAAGCTTATAACTAGAGTTTAATGACAATCCAATGTGTACAAAGTAAAGGAGTAAACTGGCAGCACTAGCTCAGTTTCCCATGGATAACTTATTTATAAATCTCTCTATGATTTATTATTAATCTCCTTATGCAATAATCACTTATGCATATAAACATGGCTAAGCTTAAAAAATTATATTCTGACTCATGTTTCTTTACAAAAGAAATGTTTTGACTATGGCACTCAAATCATCACTATTTTAAAGGTTTTGAAGATATTAAAGTGAAAAATTATGGAAAATACAATTTTTGATACTTTCAGGTTTCTTTAATTTTTTACTTTTCATCAAGACATTATGGAATAAATTATATGAAACTCTTAAACCCCAGTTAAACATATTACAGTTAATCTGAAACAAATTTTTAAACTCAAAATATTTTAATTAGAATTGACATTGTTTATTTTTCAGTCAGAGATGTGGTCAATGAAAAAATCAAAATATTTCTTAAAATTTATCTCAAAAGTAAAGGTACTTCCTCATAAATATTAATAGGCTTTCTATGTTACAAACATATGTGATATGCTCCAATTATTTTCTTAAAAGTAGGTCACTATGCATTTTACTCCTGTTTTCTGTATTCCCATGATCACAAAACACGTTATGATTCTTGTTCGTCAGTCATGGAAAACACAAGCATGAAAGAAGTTGATGTCTAGAACCAGAACTGCAGACACAGTAGGGCTGAAGTTTTTATATGGTAAATGATCCACTTCACTGCAGCAGTATATGAAGCAATAACCAGATGCTGAAATTGATTAACACAGGAATGAAGCTGAGATACTTAATCAATTGCAAAAGCTACTTATTATAAGGCTATTATAAAGCAACAGGGATTCTTTAGTATTGTTCTATAAACTCAAATATGAAACAGAAGGAAATAAAAAAGAGGTACGGCCCTTCTTTTTCACAGAAAAAGGCTAAGTGCCTTTTGTTATCCTTTCCAGTGAGAGAGAAGCAAATGTGGTTCTGAAACTGTATGTGTCAAACTAACTAAAACCAGGACAGACCCTGGATTTAGTGCCTGCCTTGGCATGACACAGTTTGTATTGAAACATCCATCCAGGCTGCCAGGCTGTTTTCAAGGGACAAGCTCCTGTCTGTGGTCAAAAACCATGCCCAGGCACTGACAGAGAAGAGGAGGTCAGCAAAGACCAAGTCCATGGCTAAAGTTGACAGGGACTAACCAGTACCAGTCCTCAAATCCGAGCCTCGACCTTGTACGGTTTATAAGCCAATGACAAAAACATATCTCAGGCAGATCCGGGAATAGGAGATTAAGCAAAAGAAATTCAAAGAGGCTGAACATTAATATTCTTAAGATGTGTTCCTTGTCAAGACAAAACACATTTTCAGGCTCTAAGGCCAGGATTTCTTACTTCTTCTTAAGAGTTAGACATTTTGTTTAACCTGTCTCCACAGAGACTGAAGGACAATAGGTACTTGCAGAGAGCAATTCGTCTCATTTATCTAGACTTCTTAGAATGGGATGAATTTCCTTCTGATGGCAAAAACATACCTGTTTATGCATCATCTCTATGTGTTTTCGTACTGCTATCCCTAAAAGTAGGCAGGTGCTCAAAGACCAGTATAGTTCTCATGTCTGCTTTTCTAATGAAATCTTTTATTGCACTCAGCAATGTTTATCTCCATACCAGAAATAATGTGGCTGGATGTGAGTATACTTCAAGCCTTTCTGGAAGATGACCTAGTACACCCTTTTCAAATCACTCCTCCCTTTTGTCTCTGCAGCATTTCTGTTCCACTGTTGGTCTTGATCTGCACCAGACACTGAGCCAAACTGCCTCCTCCTGCCCCACAAAAGTGTTAGAACAGTGGCAAGAAAGTTTTGTTGTCATAACGGGTATTATCTGTGTGATTCTTCCAGCCCTTGTAAAGCAAAGGCTGAAGCAAAATAAACAAATATAAGATCTTCTGAACACAGATCGCAGAAACAATTGGAACACTGGTGTTCAGCTGTTACTGCTTTCATGCACACAAGTAATACACCAAGAGACACCACTGTTTGACTTATAAACTTTCCTTGTAGCATCCTTTAAGATACGAAATTCTTCCTTTGACCCAAATCACTTCTAGATGTTTTATGAGTCATTTGGCAGACATATCAACAGCCTTTGGAGTCTTTTTTTTTTTACCCCAAACTAGATTTTTTTCAATACAAAGCAGAGACACATTTGTTTCAGACTTAGTTTATTTTGTCACTTCTCATTTGTTCACAACTCAGATGTTATAAAGAGAACATAACACTTGATTTTTTACAAAGCAATGTTTCTTTATTTCAGAGGCAAGGAAAAAAAAAATAGAATTTTTTGGCTCTGTGCCTTTGTCAGAAAAGGGCAACCCAAGGGAGTCATTAACTGTGGGGTAATCTCTTTGCTCATGGATGTAATATTAATGTAGTTTCTATAGTCTACCTATTAAATGAATTGCAATGAAGGATTTTATCAAACCAAGCTTCTGTGAATAAAATAAATCTTATATAAAATTCACTAATTAAGTATATTACCACCAATAATGTTGCAATGAGCACATTAGTAGAAACTGACTTTCAGGACTGATATATTTCATTGAGTAAATGAAACTAGTAGTTTCAATTTGGAGAGCTAGATTTTTTTTCCTCTCATATGAGTCTTACTTCTTGGTAAAACCTTACATAAAATATGTAGAAGTACTTTAAGGTAAGCAGCACTAGATTTTCAATTATTGGTATCATTTACTGAAAAGTTGGTAAATTACTAAATTTCTGCTACTACTCTGAGAACTATCACATTTTTCTCATGTTAATGTTCTTTTTTATTAATACCAAAGAGTATTAAGTGAAAATAGTAATTTCACAGACATTTATACTCATCTGAAATAATTGTTAAATGATATTTATGAATAAATTCTTACCACCAATAAGCTTGATAATCAGATCAAATATGTATCATTACTTCCTCCTACATACTGGTTTTAAAAAATAATAATAATGCACTTACGTAGATTCTTTTTTATTTTTTGTACAGGTCTTCAAGATAGTCTCATAAAAATGCCTATAAAAGGAAAACATACGTGCCCACGATTCTCAAATACTTGTGCTTGTATTCATAGACCAAGAGATTACAGTAGACACTATATTAAAGCTTTGTTAGAGGGTGTCTTTAATAGTTTTACAAGTAAAATCCATTCTTTTTAAAATCTCAAAGGATATGTAGCTTTCATGTATATTGTCTGTTTCCCTATTTTTCTTCAGTACATACAAATACTGGCACACAATTTTTTCTGATTGATTTGGTCAAAAATCTCTCTGTTTCTGAACCCCACTTCTCTCTTATCCATTTGATATTCTACCACACATAAGGATATATACCACATTTAACCTTAGTAAACTTCATATTGTCTGCTTCATCAACATTTCTTTCACATACCCTCACATTAAAACTCAGTTTTTGCAGTGCTCTGGGCCAAATTCCTTGTCCCTCTAAAAATGTGCATATAATGAACCAAGTGGATTTCCTTCTGAGGTGTTTGAAGATGATGTTGTACAGTAGAAGGAACAAGAAACTAATATCTTAAATAATAATGACTGGGCATATGTTGATTGCCTATTCCATGTGTCTGTTTGAGATGCATTTCATTCTGTGATTAGAATCACTGCTCTTGCCTAGATGCAATAATAATTTTCTCTAAACTGTTAGGCATAACACTTCACATGACAGCAAAATCATAAAGTCCAAGATGTCAGTTCAAATGCTTGAACATAGACGCTAGCTAGTGATAACTGAGATTCCCAAGAGTATCCCAAGACATTCGTATAGTGCTGGCAGATAATTCTAACTTTGTATTTCTATAACCTTTTGGGTTACTAGAATAAATCTTGTTTTGCTGTCTAGTTTTCTTACCAAAAAACCTTTATCTTAAGTCAAGCTACAACTACTGGTTCGGTATCACCAAGTACCTGATTAAGTAGGGACATGCCCAGTTAGTCCCACTGTCCTGAGTTTTTTCTGGGTAGACCAGAGGGAAGAGACAATTTACCTGTGTTTTCATGTACTTCCTTTTTCTTCTCTTTCTAATTTCTTATTTTCACCTAAACATTATTGATTCATGAAACCTTTCTTTAGATTTTAAGCTTCTGAAATGTCATATAATTCTTGTGCTCAGCTGGACTCTGGCATTTTTTCAACATCTTTGTTTAAGTGTGGAGCCCAAAACTAAGCACAAACTTCCCCGGAGGCCTCACCTGCAATGCAAAAGGGTTATCTCCCTATCTTATGCATGGCACTCCTGTTCACACATCTTAGAATGACATTTTCCATTTTTTCACCAGAGCTGATTTATGCTTCCTCTTTGTTTCTGCAGTGCTGTTGCCTGACTCAATACTCCCCATGTTGTTTGTGTGTTCTTGAACTACTTTTTTTCTGGAGATTCTTACTCAAATCCATCATGCTGCTTTGCAGTCAAAACTCTCTTTAGTAAGCAAAAACATTTTTTATTCCAATCTAATGCATTATGATCCCATTTCCCTTCTTGCTTACAAAAGTCCTGAGTTTGGTGTAATGAACAAAACATACAAAAGTACTTTCACTTCCATAATCCATGTCATTAACCAAATCACGCCGAGTGCAGACTTCTGCAGGAGCCATTTTTAAATGTTCTCCTCGCAATGCAGTTCATAATTTACCTTGAGCAAAATTTTCCACCTCTCACATGAAAATATAACAGTGATTTTTTTCAAGTATTTTTCTGATTTGCTCATGAAAGTCCTAGGTGAGAGTGTTCAGACTGATCCAAAGTTAAATTACGTGCCATACTTTCAACCTGCCATTACATCAAACACTATTTTTTTTTTCTCTTTTTCAATTAGAAAAACATTTAAAATGACTTACTATTGAAGACTGGCAGACTTATCTCTATTTCCTTTATTTTTCCCCTAGTTTAGTTCTAAATGCGTACACCTACATTACCATTTCAAATCAAATCAAATATATGCCTCTGAAGTAAATCTCCCAACAGTCCTCATATGTTAGTTCACCCTGAGTTCTTTCTGAATTAAACTAAACTGAAAAACACCCATCAAGACCCCACTATACTTGCTGCATGAGGCCAAATGAATCAGTTTGAAGAAAGGCACTGTGTAGACCTAAGGTCTTCACACCAGCGCTGCCTTTCCAAAGCCCCTCCAGCTGTGCTGCGCTACTTGCTGATTTAGAAATAACCTAAGTGCCCTTCTTCCAGTCTTCACTTAGCTTCCATTAATTCCCAAAAAGTGATAGGTCTGCAGCTGTTTCAGCTAGCATCCTATGAATTTGAGAGTGCATTTTATCATGCTATTCCTCTTAATTTAGTTTTGTTAATTTGGAACCAGGAAAAAGCAGTACAGTGTCCTTTTTCTGTGCCTCCTGGTATTTACTTTCCTTCCCTTCCCTCTTCAGTTCTGAATTGATACTTTTTGTTGCTTTCCCTCTATTCCCTCCCTAAGGTATTTCTAGAACCTTGTCTGCTTGCCTTTCATCTCCCTTGCTAGTTGTAAGTCATTTTGCATTTTAGCCTTTCTGAGTTCATCCTTATATGCTTGCGTTATTATCCTCCATGCACATCCTTATTCAGCTGTCCTTGTTTCCACTTTTAATATATATCTTTTTTCATTCTTTAGTACTTAAAGAGTTCCTGACTGAGCTGCATTGTCTCTTCCAAGCTCTCCTTTGTATCCGAATATTTTGCTTTGTGCCTTTAATACAGTCTCTTTTAATAACTGCCAGGTCCCCTGAATTCCTTTATCTTCCCAAGGGACTCTGCTTACCAGTTCCCTCAGCTGTTGACAAGTGCTTTTTCTGAAGTCCATTATGCCTACTCTGCTGTTCTCCCTCCTTCCTGTTCTCAGTATGATGAACCTATGATCCCTTTCACGTAAACTTGTATTCGACCATCAGATTTTCAATGAGCCTTCCCTTGTTATTCGGGTTTCAATCTAAAGGTGTCATTCTTTCTACAGCCTTATCTACCACAATAAATTCTGGCCAGGTGATATGATGAATAGCATAATAAAGAGGAGTATAATGATAGACTATGTACAGCCCAAGTCAATCCATGTTGTTTGACATTGGCGGCTCTTCAGCTGCATTATGATGGTCAGTGCAATTGCAGTAAAAAAGTATAACATCTGGAAGGAGTTCAAAGCACAAAGATGAACAGAGTGCAAGAAAATAGGGACTATATGAAAAGGTTGATATAATCAGATTATTCAGTACAGAGAAGTCCTGAGAGGGGTTCAGATGACATTCTCAGTATTTTTTAAAAAGGTAAAATCATCTGAAATAGAACAGGTAATATGTTCTCCACATCTGTAATGTTGAGTGGAAAAAGGAATGGGTTTAGGTTGTTACCATAAGTTCAAGTCAGTCATTAGTCACTTTATAGCAATAAGGATGATAATTTAAAAAAAAAAAAACTAAAAAAAAAAAAACAACATAGGTAGCCCAGGGGAGAATGAATTTAAAAATGAGCTATGCAACTGTCAGGGTAATATAACCACAATAATCCACTGAAGTCTGCCACTCCAACCAGATCATCCTCACAGACACACAAAATTGCAGCATCATCAAACTTCATGCATATATGAAATACTCACAGAACAAGGACTAAAAGGAAGTACACTGTGAACACAGGAAAAAATAGTGTGTGACATCCTTGGCACATTATAAACAGCAAGCAAATAATGAGCTACAACTTTATCCATCAAATTTATTATTTCTTAGATTCGTCAGTGTCCTACTACTGTACTACACAAATGATGAGATTCCTCCTCCCATACAAGCTTTTATTCCCTTAAAAAAATATTTTTTAAGTCAAGTCACCTCTGCCTAACATGAAGCATATGAATATTGCAAGCTAATTTCAGGGACATAGAGTGAGACTGTGTGTTTGGGCCTGTGGAATAGAAGACCATGAACCTCTCTTCTAACCACTTTCCTGGTGAGGAGCAGAGTTAATCACAGTCCTTGTACTCTTCTTGATGGGTGGTGTTTCCATCAGGCTCTGAGCTGAAATCCTGGGAAACCACGCAGACTGGAACAATTTTAAGACACATCATCAAAATTTTCTTTTTCAGGCTGCCTGCAAAAAAGTTCTTGTCCTACAGTAGGCAGAATAGTTGTCACATGAAGTACAGAGTGGAGAACCTCTCTCGATAGTGTACACAACTACCAGTCTGCCAGCTGGATTTCTGAAGAGTTACCATAAACAACACTCGTATAAGCTAAGCACAGAAGAGAGACAACCATTTGACTTCCTAGTGACTCCTTCAAAATTGCTGCTAGGACCTTTGCTAGTGCAGTTGTTTCATAGAAAGCAAGGCAGGTTCACGCATCTGAAGGGTCTCAGGCTCCAGGTGGGTCTTCTGCGGCTGGGAACATGGCCTGCCTTTGGAGTACATGCTGCAGCCCATGTAAGTGGAGTACATTAGCTGCATTCCCCAGGATCTGCAGGAGGCAGAGTGCATGCCTGAGGCACAGCCCCTTCTGGAGTTCTTGAGGAGGAGATGTGTGTCTACATTATCCCAAATGTGGTGCCATGCCTTCAAGGCACAATTGAGTCCTTAGTGTTTTGTCCAAGCTATTGCTCCAGAGCTTGAATTTATGATATGAACAGAGATAGCATAGCTCTTAACCAAAGTTAATCATCAAATATTTATATACATTAAATACTACAGTTACTCACAGTCAGAGATAAAAATACAGCTTTTTAGACAAGGCCACCATTTAATGTATGGGGGTTAGTCTTTAATAAATTCCCAGAATCTTTAGTTCTTATCACAAAAATACTCTCCTATTGCTCTTCTTTTATTAGAAAAGTTATCCATAGTTGCATCTCCAGACCTGAACGCTCAGTGCATCTCATCATTTTCCTCTCCACGGTAGGGAGACCATGTAAGTCAGTCTTTTCTCCCAGGTAACAAGTGATAACAAGAGGAAATGACCTCAAATTGCACCAAGGGAGTTTTGGATTGGATATTAGGAAAAAATTATTCACCAAAAGGGTTGTCAAGCAATAGCTGACAGTAGAAATGGTGGAATCAGTCTCTGGAAGTGTTCAAAAAACATACAGACGTGGTGTTTAGGGACATGGTTTCATGGACCTGACAGTGTTAGGTTAATGGCTGTACTTGAGTATCTTAGATGTCTTTTCCAACTTAAATGATTTAATGATTCTATCGTGGAAAGCATTTCCCACACCATGGAAAAAACTATTTTTCAGTTGCTCACACAATATGGAAATTTTCTCCATTTATCTAAAAATCTGTGTGACTTTCAGGCATATTTTATTTTAAATAGATCATGTGAAGATCTGATTTAATGCACTCATAACTCAGGAGCTATGATTTCCAGAAGGGCTGGTTGAACCTTACAAAGATGAATTTACCTCTAGCTACCACAAAAGAGACAAAATAGTAGCATGGGACCATGGCTTTTGCAGATGTAGACTTTGCAAGGCTATAGAGATTTTTAGTCTGGGATTCACCTAATTTATCTTCTTAGGTCATGGTTTCTCCAGAAACTGGCCTCATCTCAGCTGCCCCAAAAAGGGGGAGATGTCCCCAGGCACCCCTTCCTGTTTCTACCTTTCTCCTCTGCTGGTAACAGCTACCTGCTCTCTCTCCTTTTTGCTAAGACGGCACTTGTCAGAATGATTCAGTTTGGTGACCTAACAGAAGCTAAACACTTGATGTCATTGCTGTGTTATGATGGGGTAGCTTTCAAAGGATTGATAAGATTAGTCAGATCACTGAAGACACACTGAGCATCTACAGTGACATAAGGTGAGCAGCAGTATTGCACAGGTAGGAGCAGAAAGAACAAGATTTACTAGCAGCAGGGAGCTTAGCCCACAACACACTCCAACACCCCACTAAAATGCTGTCTAAGCAGTAAAAACTCAAGTGAAAGGTTATTCCAACAACAGAAAAAAAAACAAAAAGAGAGCTGAATTTGACAGGAAATCTCCTTAGATTTAGTACTCTGTACCTTGTTAATAAGTAATAACCTAGTTATTGACTGCTTATGTTTACAGTATAGAGACCAACACATAATACTTGATAGCCCTATGACATGAAACACTGTGATCACAGGAACACAATGCTGAACTGAACTAATTAGCCCTGCAGAGGAGGAAGATTTCTTGTTTAAAGTGCCATAGTGTTCTAATGTGGATATATTGTTTCCAAGACCAAAGCCTGTATTTGTTCTGCATGGTGCTGCCTCGCTCACCTGTAACAGCTGTGATTAGTGGCAGTCACATGAATCTGATCGCCTAATACAGATATACCTCAAGAAATGGCAAGGTTTATTTGGGGCTTTCTGATATTAGACAGTATTAAGACTTATTGGCATAAGATTATTTCAAGAAAAATATCAGTCAGTCAGTTTTCAAGCAAAATAAGGTTCTTTGTAATGTGCCTAACATTCAAGCTGGATATGTTGCAAGAATAGAAAGGCTAATTTTTAAAGCATGCTCTTATTTAATATTGTCTATACTTTATGGTCACAAGTGATGCTGAGTATTGCCCTAAAGCTACAAGGCTACCAGAGGAGACATTCAGATGAATAAACATTCTGAAATAACTTTAGGGTGGTAGGACATTTGCAGTTATCACATACCCACTACTTGAGTGTGTGATTACTTTAGATACCTACATTAAGACCTTATATTTTGCAAGAAAGCAAATACAAAATGTTAAAGTATTTTGTACACTTGCCAATATACATTTCCTCTTACATGTTGGAAGTAGCTATGGAGTTTTATTATCACCTTCTAATTTCAAACACTGATATACCTTCTTCAAAATTTGGTGCTCAGTGAATGAAAATTGTGACTTTATGTACCGTCCAAGCTTGAGGTAAAAAGCTGAATTTAGAAAAGTAGGTTCTTCAGTATGCCTTTACACAAGGGATGAAAGAAAAATAAGAAAAAAAAAACCAAACAACAACAACCAAAAAAAAAAAAAAAACCAACCCTTTAAAAATACTTGGAACTAAGTTGCCTTTTCTTGAGCAAACTCCTAAGGACAAACTCCTTATTCTATGGATCTCTTCTGGTTTTTTACCACTGGAGTGTCATAAAAAGGGTGAAGTGGAATGGAGCCCAAACCTACTTTTTTTCATATAGTAAAGCCTGTTTTACAACAAATGGATA
Source organism: Anabacerthia variegaticeps (assembly GCA_035583185.1). NCBI lineage: Eukaryota > Metazoa > Chordata > Aves > Passeriformes > Furnariidae > Anabacerthia > Anabacerthia variegaticeps. The sequence continues at coordinate 68,613,540 of JAWWEW010000001.1, forward strand.
GCTTTTAGAGCACCAGTGGGACAGAACAGCACCAAAGAATAAGTGGCAGTGCATCACATCAAGAACAGTAAGCAGAAAGCTGAAGAACCACATAATGAACCTACACTTTTTAAAGGACATGGGAAGGGAGAGCTGAAATTGGGTTTCTATGATTACAGGTAAAGCATCTGGAATTAAGAAACAACATCATACTAGAAGTATTATGTCATCTTAACTAGCCTGACCCTCCCAAGACAGCTGATCAATGTCCCTACTCTTATCAGATCTGTTTGGCAAAATCTCCTTAAATAGGAAGATTCATGATAGTGGATATTTAACTTTTTTTTTTTTTGTCTGCAGGCACTCTTTTCAAGTGCCTATTTTGGGGATTCTCTCTACATCTAAATTATTTCATAGCTCAGTGCAGAGGCTTCTAAATGCCACTGACATTAACAAGTTGTACAAAGATGATAATCTCAGTTGGACGCCACAGATTGAGAACGTGCTGGCTTGTATGAGTTGAACAGGCTGTCAGGAATAAGAAATGGAAAGTGCATAAAGCCAAGTGTCATTTCCATAAGAACTCTCATGTTTGAGAAAAAATCTATCAGAAAGGTGTGTCAAGACCGATCCTACAAAATGCAAATCATTCCACAAATGACTGACTTGAAATCTAAAGTGAAGCAAAATAGAACGGTAAAGCTTTGTGGGAGCAAAATAATCTTTCAGAGAAAGCACCATTAACAAAATCCAAATGAAAAATTGTAGAGTCTGCTGGAGAACTATACTGGGCAGAGAAGCTGACATAAAAAAGGTTATTTACTCTGAAGCTGCCTAAGAGATCATATGTTTCCCAACACTGTAAAAAATTTCTATAGCTATTAGAAAGGGAAACTGGAAGTGGTATTCTTACAAAGGGCAACTCTGAGCAGTGACCTGAAGCATATTCAGATTAAACACGCAATTTTTATTGTGCCCATTGAAGACCGACTTTACTCTAACCTAAGTATGAAGACTTTCAGTTGTTTTTATTAAGTATCTGAAGAACTGAAACTGGTCACAAACTCTTGCTAGCCATTCCAAACAAGGTCTGCAGTAAAAATACTTTTTTTTCCCAATTTTATCACTAGCACTCAAAATGCATGAGTATACCTCTGAATTCCATCAAGTATTTGTCTTTCATTTTCCTTTTCTTTTTTTTTTATTTTTTTCTCTCCACTGGTCAATTTATTCAGAAAAAACTTGACAAAGTCAGTATTACAGTAAACAAAACTGAGAGCAGTAATGACAGTCAGTGCAGAGCACTTTGCAACTGCCTGATTTTTCAGGGTGGCATAGGTACAGAAATCTGCAGTCTGTGGTCTGTATTACAGCCTCACTATTGAAAAACTTAAATGATGATTGAGCAACACATACATTATGAACAAAAGACAGGTCCATCTCATCAAAAGTGAGCATACAGTGATCTGTTTTATAGAGAGTACTGATATTTAAATCTAGTCACAAGGACAAAAGTGAACAAAAAAAAATTATACAGGGAGAAGGAGAGACATCCACAAAGAGATTTAGAAGAAACTTTTGTGTTTAGCTACCCTTTTATGAATTTAAATCCAAATTCTATTTCTTTAAGATCTGCGTTAAAAACCTGGTTGATCCTGCAAGGCCTTTGCACCCATCATGGTTCCAGTTGCTGGCATTCAATGTTGCCCAAGAACACTAACTTCCTTCTTTTTCCCATTCCAGAAGTGACTCACTGTTGTACAGTGTCCACTTCATACCTCTAATATATTTAAAAGGTTAGGCTTAAGGCAAAATATCAGAGAAGAATGAATAATGGTGACCCTCAGTGAAGTGGTTACCCATGTTGTACAAGACTGAGGTTAAGTCCCTCTGTTGTTTAAAGGAATTTGAAATCCACAACTCCAGGCAGGGTACCACAATCCTCAAACTACTGGGTGTCATGAACCTCTCTATTCTGAAACTGTCACCTTTCAGCTAAAAAGTCACTGTCACATGCCATTTCAGCCTGGGAGAGGAAGTTTAGAGACCGTTGGGAAATCTTTGCACTGAAAACTGCTAAAATATTCTTTCTATTTTTCTCATTGACTGCCAGTAGAACATATCACACTGGAAATGTCACAGTCAGCCACTGCAGCCCCTAAAGCCTCATCACAGTAACAGTATGGAAATGCCGTTCTTTGCTGTGTTTCATTAACAGTCTGTCCCCTTTTTTTATGGTGGTTGGTTGTTTCCTGAGTGCCTGGCAAGTTCGGCATTTAACCTAACATGAGAATTTGAGAAAAACTTTAGGAGGAAAGATAAATGAGATGTGTGAGAGGTCACCACAGGGATTGTTTGTCAAACAAATATGATTTTGGATATAACAATCTTTGGGAGAATCCTCCTATGCCCTCCTCTAGGGACCATTTAGTGAGACTCCCAACTCAGACCAAATCTGAGTGCATATTAGCTGAATGGTCAAGTGGCCCAATCCATACCAGTAGATAATATGAGAACTAAGGTTGGCTTTTTCTTGTTGCCAAAGTCCTCTGAAACAGCCCTTGTGGCTATGGAGAAATGTCATGTCAAACTCAGTAGGCTTCTGCAGCTTGTGTAGAAGCTAATCAGCATTTACTGAGCACCCTCCATGTCGTAAAACAACACTGTGCACATGCTGTTTGCTAAAATTGCAGGATGTTTTTCTATCAACTTGCCTTTCCATTACATTATACCCTGTGATTTATATTGCTAGCTCTGCTGGATTGTGAGTATTGCCATGGAGGGATATCTGAAACATGTAATTCATAATTGAAGTTGTGGATGAGGAAGCACTCTTTCCTGATTCAATTGCTATATATGCAGTGTCACTTAAAAGATGTCTTAAATATTTTTGAGGGTGCTTTTCTGAGTTATTTCATTAGAAAATTTCCTTTGTGATCCACTAGATGATTCTGAATAGATCAAAATTAAAATGGAGTTTTGAACATTGTTACACCTATTTCAGATGATAATGTTTTTTATAAATAAAACATTTTGGCTTTATCAAAGTAATTATTTGTAATAAGATTATTTGATGTTACTGAATAAAAAATATTTCAGGTTCTCTATGACAGGAAATAATTTGAGATTTCAACATTTCACACATTTTAAAGACAAATGCATTCTAAAATATGAAGATTCCTGTGCAACAGAAGATTCATTTTCCAATCAGTTCTAGTAGTTTACTTTTCTTTTAGTACTACAGATTACAGTTGTATTTTTTCTGGTGAACAACTGATATCTGCTTCCAAACATGCATTAACTATGATTTTCTCATAAATATTTGTCCCTATTTTCTTACTCTCTTCATTCCATGCCTTTTCTCTACCATTCTGACTAATCCAGCTATTCGACAGACTGTATATTAGAGGAGATGTTTTAATTCAAGGAATAAGTTATCTTGGTAGGTCAAGCCAACACCACCAAGTGTTCCTGGATATTTAACAGGAGAGAACCCTAAGGGAAGATAGAAGAAAGCTGCTGCTTTGTATTCGCAGCTATTGTTAGTTATTTTGGAACTCTGAGGACAACAGGTCCCAACACAGAAGTCACAAATTTGTCTGAGTTGTCAATAATTATGTAAATACTTTCAAAAGAAGCATTGTGTCCTGATATAAGAATCTGCAAAGATAGCTATCTATCAGCCAGGTGAGAAAACCCTTTGGTCATGATTATAATCTAATATATTTTTTTCCAGAAAATTTATTCTGGATGAAGGAATAATGTCCTCAGGAGATAAGTCTCATAAACATATCCACTTCTATGCCTCCTATATCTGGTTTTGCAGCCTGGTTATTCTCACAGCGTATGACAGTATGTTGAAAACTTGCCTAGCAAGGGAATGATGTGAAGAACTGTTCTTTTTTCATCACCTATTTTTATGTTCCTAACCCCAGTCTTACATTGGATGAACTGATGCACTTTGGTATAATGCAAATATAATAGGTGTGTGATTAGATAAATGAGATTTTTCATTTCAGTTGGAGAGATATTGTGTCTTGCAGCTCTTTATTGCAGACATCTATTCTATTCTGAGTAGCTAAACAGTTCCTCCCAAATGAAATTAGAAAATATTTTGGGATATTTCCCCCCAAATAATAGTTTTGAATATTTTTTTCAAATTTTCACAGATAATTATTTGTTAATATTATATGCGACATAAACAGTTATTACATTTATGATGCATAATACTCATGCTGCACAGACTGAAAAAATTTAATTTTTCCATCCAAATGTTTCCGACCTGTAAGAAACAATTAAGATTCATATCAGTTGTGGAATTTTGTTTGTTTCTTTATAGATATGTATTGAAAAGGAGCAAAATCAATTTTGTGATGTAATTGCATTTAGAGGAAGAAAGAGAACAAAAGAGTTAGATTACTAATAAATAGGAAATATGCATATTCTTTCTTATCATAACTACTGACATTTTATTTATTTTTATTAATCAATGCATAGGAAGCCTACCAAGAATCATTAAAGCAATACATAGTAGAGCAAACAAAAAGCAGAAGGATTTTTTTTTTTTAAATCAAATATCAAATTAAATACTTAGATAAAGAGCACAGAAATAACCATTCTACTTAAAAAGAAATCAATTTCCATTTAGTCAGGGGAAAATGAAAAAAAAAAAAAAAAGAAAAAGAAAAAAAAGAGGGTGACAAGGAAAACCAATAGGACAATGCAATGAACAAGGAAAGATGGGTCTCTTCAAATCAACTGCATTCCCTAAGGCATGTGAATAGGTGCAATCAGAGATATCTCACCACTTCAGTGTTTTTCAAGGTATGATGTGTAAAACTGGAGGAAATAAAGGGAATCATTTGTGTTCATTTTCCTTCTAATTTGAGTGTTTTCTTGAAAGAATTTTCTGTTGCTCAGTATACAAAAAGTATAGACTAAATTAAGAGTAATCTCAAAACAGCCATAAAAATAATGCACTAAAATCCAAAGAACCATAGGAAAAATACATTTGCCCAAAAATTGTATTTATTTACTGCTTCAGTACAATTGTGCTGTGTTTTAAAAATTCATATATAATTTCTTTTTTTATCCACATAAAATAAACAAATAAATGTATGGGTCATGTAGTGCTGTCTGAGTAATACACCACTCAACTCTGTAGCAACTGAATAGCTCAGAGTGCCTCTGACCGTCCATGCCACTTGACCACTAACTACTTTGCTTCATTTTGGACCACTCCAACCACCTCCTTCAAAAAGCAATTTGTTCTAGAGGATCTCAGCAGTGGATATACAAGGCTAACAAGCTGGGTATATGAACTTTTTATGAGAAGGTCCAGTTGATGAGAGTGCTGAAGTATCTTCATATATTTCAGATGTGTATTTAAGTGATTTTCCTTAATCTGTACCTGAAGGAATGCAATATGGGTGAGGTTCCTCTGGGCCAACCTGAGGTGTTTTTTATGTCAACATTTAGATATAAATTACTTGTCTAGATATTTAGGCAATTGAGTACACTAGATATTTGTAGAGCTCAATTCATATGACATATTTAGACATCTGCTTTCAGAAGAGAAGAATCACTCCCCAAAAGCATATTTTTGTTGACCATTGTTGCCTATAAAAGGAGTCTAAGCAATTACTTCTCAAAGAAACATACAATGCTAATCCCACCCTAACTAACTAAAAATATAAATGTTTTCATTCCACTTGGTCACTATCATTCCCAAAATATTTTAAAAGGAATGGGCTGCCTTCGACCCAACCTGCATAAAATTAATATATTTTTTCTGTTACATGACAGCATTCTTGGTAATTTTTTGATGGGGGGTAGAAACCCACTACAGGAAATGAAAGCAAGGAAGCATCTTCCACTCAAGAACTTGTAATTCAAACATAGCTTTACACACTGTTTTTTTTAAAACATGTTACATTGACAGATCCATGTCAGGACAAGGGTCTCTCTGACATTGGATCCAGTGGATGTGGTCTCAATACCATCTGTGACAAGAGTATGGGGGTAAAGAGAGTTAAGGAAAAGTGTTGTTGACAGTGAGATGATCTGCAATAGAACTAAACTTGCACATGGCTTCTGTTGTGGTTGATAAAAAAGAGAAAGCAGAGAGAGGGCTCTGGAGGCTCCTAGCAGGAAAAAAAAAAAAAAAAAAGTATATCAGACAGATGTGCTGAATCTTAAAGTCCATTGCAAAAACATTTAGGTCAGAAAAAGCATAAAGGAAAAGAAAGAAAAAAGTCCTCAGGATTTGCATCAGCAGGTTTATGTTTTCTCGAGACTGTAAAAAACAGCAGTAGTGTCTAATTTTCCCTCTAGTCTGTTTCTTCTTACAGTATCTAGATCATCAATTCAGATAACCACATAAGTGTGAACACAAATAACAAGTGTATATCAAAAACACAACTCTTTTTACTCTATCATGGATTTTCTTTTCTTTTTTTCACTTAAAAATAGAATAAACACAAAATAATATGCCAAACTGGACAGTGCACAAACAAATACTCCCCAAATTCTATTGTCTGGTTTAGAGTTTCATTTGCTCTGTGATGATGAACTACAGCACTTAGTTTTCACTCTCAAAATTAAGAGCTTCATTAATGTACGCTGCAATTCTTCTCACACCCTAGAAATGAAATAATTCGCTCTCAATTTCATTGCTTTTTTCAATAATTCTGAGTACTACTTGGCAGGGTGAATTCTGAAATGAATCTAAGTTGGTGGAAGGGGATGGTGGTGGGATTTTAGCAAATGTTCTTTTCTCCAAACCAGTGACTTTAAAGGAATCTAGAAGAGGTGGCTGGCTGGCAGAAGCATGTCCTGTAAACTTCATTTTATTAGAAATGCATTGTCTAACTACAGTTGTCTATACCTTGTCCCTTATATGAACCAATTTTCTGGTATAAAAAGTGTTCAGATTTTTTCAGGCTTTTAGGACTGTCTCCAGAGTATCAGGAGCTCTGATTAGGCTATAGTGAATAATGCCTGAAAGTGCTATTAAGAAAATTATCGGAAGAATAATTGCAGTCCCCAAGACGGGCCTCAGAGACTTCAATTGTTTAGATTTAGATTGTTTAGATTTAACAGCAAATGGTAAATGCTTTTTTTTTTTTTTAAGATGCTTATAGGAAAGTATTACAGGCAACCTGTATATATTAAATATGCATGTAAATATAGAGTATTTAAATGTTCCAACATGATCCTGAATGAATTTGAAGCTGAATACATATATGCCATCTTCCAAAACTCTCTTGCAATCTCAGCTTCATGTTCCAGTTGACCTATTAACCTTTTTACTCACTGCTTCAAAATTCTTACATCGTGCCTTCTACTGTTTTCAGCTACAGGGCAGAGGACCATGGAGGTTGTTACTGAGACTTTGCCTCTTCTGTATTTTACCAAATGTTCCTCCTTTTTGTGTCACTTTAGTATTTTAATGCCAAGTTCTCACTTGACTACGTTAGTTTTCAACAGTTTGCAGGCAGTCAGTCAGGGAAGCAAAAGATTCAGAAAGCATTTTTTCTTAAGGTTTCCCTGCCAAGAATACTAAGTGTAAGTCCCATTCTTTATTTCCTTCTGTTTTTTCCTTTTTTTTTTTTTTTTTAAACTGGAATGACCTTTTTAGAATGAAGCTTTGTGAATATCAGTGCTTGAGAATGCTAATAGGAGAGAGAAGTTTCCAGAAGAACCTTATTTGCTAGACCTGTTCAGACTACTCTTCATTCATTTGGTAATTTCCCAACTATTACACACTAGTCTAGTGGTTAAATCATTTAACCAGGTTATACAATGGTTCTGATCTTAAACCACACATAGGGGTGGAACAGCCAGCTTCTATGCGCACCTCAGCATGTGGTATAACCCCGAGATGATCCTCCATTCCATAGGTGTATATTCAGTGTGCATGTTCACACCTTTCCTTCTGAAGCTGGTCCAAAGGGGCACAGTTAGGGCATGCATACCTGTAAGTTCATACCCACAGACTGGGAAGGCTGTGGAATACTTGCTTTTCTTCTTCATTATGAGCTTTAAACACCCAGTTTTGTTGTTAATTGAAGATCTGATATAGAAGTACTTAAGAGAAAGGAATTTGGATACATAATTTCTCCTTGTTGCCCCTTTCATACTGATTTCTGCTGATGTCACAGAAATCAGCATGTAGGCTCTCATGATTCCCTAAATAAGTGTCTAATTATCTTTTTTTGGCCACTCTTCATGCTAGAGCATGACACCTTACCCAGCCTGTTGACACTCAAGTGACATTTTTGACAAGAGACAGAGCCTGTCCTAGTGACACAGCTCCTTTTTTGCTACTCAGCTGAGTGTCAGAAACTGAAACAGAAATGTAGAAGCAGAAGTTGCATCTCTGGTCCTTTAAAGCTCTCGATGGATTTTTAATTCTATACAATTGCATTGGCTGCACACATAAAGGATGAATCTGGCATTTCTAAATTAATTTAGAGCCATTCCTTTTAAATGACTGTCAGCATGTCAGGTTATGGGGACCATGCTTTGCTTTGAGAGGGGAGAGATCTGTCTCTGATTCCTTGATTAGAGAAAGAAGGCCTAGGGAAGAAAGAAGAATAGGGAAAATAGTAAACCAGTTATGAGTAAAATTGCTTTATGAGGATCCCCATGTGTTCCAAGAATCTACTGAATTTTAATTAAAATGTGACCTAACAGCAACCCTGAGTGCTTCCCAGTTTAGGGGTTAATTGGAACTTGAATCTCAGATGCCAGGGCAGGAGTGAAACACTGCCCCCTCAGAGGAAGCCATCTGCTTCAGTGCTTCTGACCCACACCAAGGAACTCTCTTGCTGTCTTTTCATTTCTTTTCTTCTTCTTTTTTCTTAACATTGCTAAATTTAGAATTATTTAAAATGTCTTCTATACTTTCATTTCTTAGAAAGGCAGGTAGTGCAGAAAGCTACTGGCATGTTGAAAGTAAAAAAGGTTATTAGCAGCAGACAAGTACAGAGGCTTTAGGGAGAATTTCTGTATCTCTTGCCTGATGCTATCCACATCTCATCCTTAATCTTGCTCTCTCAGTCTGGAAGAGCACACACTAGTTTAAGTATAGCCTAATAGTTTTCCTTTCTAGTCACCTCTCTTTCTCTTTTGTGCTTTCAGTAGATTCAAGGATCAAGGCCTAGATATTTCTTTTGGGTTGTTGAACTTTAGTGAATAAGAACAAAAATGAACAAAGCCAACATGTTTTTCATAAGTGATAGCCAACAGAAAACTTCCTCTGGCTGAAAAGTTCAAAGACTGTGTTTTCAGAGACAGAGGATCCTAGCTTTCCTATCATACATTTCTGGATAAATATTTTGTTCTATTGTGACAGAAAGAAGTAGCTGTGAGTGCATTTGCATCCAAATCCTTCATTTAAGGATGATTTTGATGATTATTCTGTGCAAGTGAGTCTGGGATGGCTCTGGTTGGATAGAGAGATATGAGTACAGGAAGGAAGCAAAAACAGCAGAAGGGAAAGAGGGAAGGAACCAAAGAGAAAAGGAAACAGTAAAGGACTAATCATAGGTAGGAAGGAGAAAGGAAGAAAGAAAGGAAGGAAGAAAGGAAGAAAAGAAAGAAAGAAAGAAAGAAAGGAAGAAAGAAAGGAAGAAAGAAAGAAAGGAAGAAAGAAAGAAAGAAAGAAAGAAAGAAAGAAAGAAAGAAAGAAAGAAAGAAAGAAAGAA
>JAWWEW010000001.1:68623328-68647923 GCA_035583185.1 Anabacerthia variegaticeps
AAGAAAGAAAGAAAGAAAGAAAGAAAGAAAGAAAGAAAGAAAGAAAGAAAGAAAGAAAGAAAGAAAGAAAGAAGGGAGAAAATACAAATTATTAGAAGGGAGTATTTAATTTCAAATTTGATTTGTTTTCATGCAAAAGTCAATCTAGTCCCCTCTTTTTTCATAAACCACTTCTTCTATCTTCTTTCTGAGGCAAGGAAATCCTGCTGGTCATCTTTCCAGGTCAAAATTTACCTCTAGTTTATATTGTGATATTGAAAAGATTTGTCTGATTGTGATTTTTTAATTATTTTTCAATGTGTTCTATAAACAAATAAACATTTATTTTGCTTTTTGAAGCAAACACATGAAACTTCCTAGGTGCTCTGCTGATGAATCAGAGCTACACCTCTCCTTAGGGCATATCAGAAGTTCAAATTATTCACATCAATGTATGTAATTTTATATTTGTCAGTATAGAAACATACATGTCAAAAAAAAAATAAATAAAATCAAAGAAAGAAATCCATTGTCTTTTTATCAAGAATGAAATTATCCTGGAGACATTTGTTTAACAGAATATATACTCTAATATTTCTTCTTTCAAAATTAGATGAGGAAAATGAGACATAAAAGACACCTCTGCTGGTAAAGATCTGCCCCTTCCTAAGACCCATTGTAAAATCTACATTGGCTTCAAGAGGAGTTATGTATGGAAGCAACACAAAAATTCTTTGAGATTTTTACTTGAAAGTGCAGTTATGCAAGGGATTTAAGTTAAATATCACAGCACAGGTGGACTTTTGTAGCATTATCTGTGGTCCTGAATTAGAAGTGTGTTTTCTTACAGATTGTACAGAAAAGATGGATTCCACAAAGACATGCTAGGCAAGAAAACACTTCAGGAAAGGTGGAGACTAAGCATATGCCTTAAACCTTCTCCTTATTCTGCAGCTTACTTTTGAGTTAGAGGAGTTGCTGTCTTCTACTTGGGATTCCATGATTCTAAAGTCTTGATTTATAACATTTTACTCCCTAAGGAAAGGGGTTTCCTCTTCTAGCTTTTGGATAATAAAAGACCTAAGAAAAGCACATTTAGTTTTCTTTGACACATGGAAAAATCTCCCACCTGCTAGAGGAGTGCATGTTCTCCCCAGCCATAGCTTTCCTGGATAATTAAGTAATCACTGCAACAGATAGAAAGTGAGAAGTGCTTGATAGTCAACCCCCCTCCCCACGAGAAAAAAAGAAGCTGGGTTCCAGTTCGTGAACCAGTGTATGTATTTAATACTAAGTAATCATTACAGCAGTGACTGGAATCCAGATCTCTCTTTTTCCCAGGTGACTGCCTTAAGTACCAGACTCTTTCTGTCTTCTGAGAAGCTTGTTCTTTCACTAGCTTAATGAATATTTAATCACTCTCTGTGAAGTGGAACATCACATATTGCAAGGGGAGGCTGTGAGCTGCAAACACCAGAAAATCTACCAGCCTCATGCTTAGAACATTTTGGTGAGAGATGCAGTTTCAAATCTCTAGCAAAATAGAATGAACTGAATCAGAATTTTCTACTCTTAAATGAAAACAAGTTCAGACTAAACTTAAAGTATTTTACTGTTATGCAACAAATCCTGAAGGGCTTGGCGTCTCCCATTCATCTACAAGGCCACAGAACTTGGCAAGGTACATCAGGGGTTAAACCGATTCCTATCATATTGAACATACAATAAATGTGTTGGATAAAATAATGTAAAATCCAAAGATTGCATAGCCATATGCTACACATCTTGTGGATCAGGATTTAGGCAGTGGTCAGATTGTCCAGAAGCAGATTTTAGACTCTTGCATAATTTTAATAATGAAATGCTGGCTGCTTGAGCACCGACTCAAAGAGTTATGTCATCTCCTAATTCCCTTTTAGGAGTTAGGAAAATTAAGAACATTAATTAGGCAGTCACAGACTGCCTAAATTGGGTGCTTAGGCCTCCTAATTGATTAGTGGAGAGAGCTAGGCACCAAAGAGCAGTCCAGAGAGTTTGCCTACCGGGAGCAGGCTCACGTAAAGATATCTGTTATGAAACATTAGTCACAGAATTTGGCTGTATCGTTGCCTCCCTCTGAACTTTAGACATTGACATTTGGAGATTCACCCCATTCATTTACAGGCATCTAGAGCCCTTCAGATCCCCTTTAGATGACAAGGTCTCATCTTAGTTTTTGTGTTGTGTCCACCAGTTCTGCAGGACGATAAATCTAGGGTATTTGAAAAAACACTAGGGCCTTATTAATGGCCCTAGTGAATCAAACCTCAAGTAAAAGATTCAACCCAGACTGTAGCAGTGCAAACTTATGAGTCTGTATGTATGTGTATACCAGTTAGAAAGATGTGTATGTGAATGGAGATTGTGGGTATGATCTCTACTTGAGACATGGATGTACCTCTGGGTTTATGTCATATCCAAGAGTCCCCATTGGAATAAATAGAGTATCTGAGATAGCACTTGGAGCCAACAAGTGGACAGTTGAATCTAGCCTTCAACCAATACAGACACCAGAGTCCATAGAACTACCCATGTGACCAAATACCTCAAGAATCCAGTGTGCTTACCTGAAGATAACTTCTTGAAAGAGCAGGTTTCGCATGACAACTGCAATCAGCTACAATGGAATAACACCTTACAACAAAAAATTGTGGGATCAGAGGGAAGACAGACCTAAGGAATTATGTATTGCTCAGACCTGGTGGGTAGACTTTTCTACCGAAGGAAGGAAACTAAGAAAGTGAGGTAACCAAAGTTTTTTAGGAAAATGTTGTCTATTTTATATTATACAATTATTGAGTATAATTTATGAACACTACACTACCAAAAGAAAAGACCTGAGTCTGAAGCATTCCCAAAAAGAAACCCACCTAGGCTAGCATCTCCTTGCACTCCTGATGACAGTGAGTGAAGTATATAAGTCCTGGTTTGTATCTGCCAGTCCAACACATAATATAGATATCTTGGTTACTTTATGACCTCTCCAGTGGCACTTGGCAGCTCAGTAAGAAATGCAACTCTTTGAGTTTCCTGATCCAGGGAAAAGAATCATATGTCACTATTCTGAGATTTCCACATAATTACTTATGAAAGGCATTTGAAGGTCTGGAATAGAAAAATTTTTAACAGTACCACTTAGTGTGACTGAAGAAGGACCATCCCTATAAAAAATAAAGCCATCTGTATTTCATAACAAACCATTTTACAGTTAAACATCTAAAATATAAAAACTAGTTCTTTAGTAATTTGCAAATATATCCTAGAAAGCTCTTTCAAAAGGGAAACAAAAGCATCTGTATACTCATTAAGTATTAATACTGAAATGTAAACCATAAAAACACATAGTTTTACCTTAAGCCAACAATGTTGTATTTTTTTCATCTTTGTGTTAAATATACAACATTATTATGGATAAACAACTACTATAAATATTTTACCTCAAACCAGTTATAAAACAATATCTTCTAAGGTATATAATTTTCTCATGTATTTTAAAATATTTAGAAATAAAAATGTATACTATACATAAAAGTGGTATGTAAAAGAACCTCAGGAATAACTAGCTCAAAATTAAGGTTTATATGTTGTATCTTTCTTGTTTAATATAAATGTTCATTATACAGACCAAGTAAAGCAAAAACATCCCTTATTACCCTTTTTGTTGTTTTTATGAGCATGGTATTTATGTGTGATGGATATATGTTTTGAAATTTCAACTCCTTTTAAAAGTGGATGTTTCTGAAGACATTTTCATTGCTTTTGTTATTAAAACTCTTTTTATCCAAACATATTAAATATTTTTTTACAAATAGTATGATTCAACCAACAGTCATTATAACTCATTTACAACAGCAGTCTGTCAGGGGTTAATAAATAGTCACCTAAAACTGCCACTCTCTCCAATCTGTTTTTCAGAAGTCTGAAAATGCGTTCTTCCCAGCTTCCAACAAGGCTAATGAACTGGAAATCTTCTTCAACAGAAGAAGCAGATTTTGTCTTTAGATTTTCTTCACTGAAGCTGTTTTGATAGCATTGCTTTCCCAAACAAACATGTTTAAGACCCTGTACTGCTTTGGGCTCCTGGAGCCATATGAATTCACATCTATGTGTATTGGTGTATGCATACAACACATCTGTGTTGTACAATATACTCTGGCCTGCATTTTTTATGTCAGATGACTATTGAAATCACATAAATATTTATAGGAGGAAAAGGATTAATTCTCCCTATCTGTAACCCTCTAAAAATGAAGAGAAATAGGTACCTCCAAGGAGTGGTTCATCTATCCTATACTAGATACTTGTTCAGAGGTGGACTGAATTCCCACGAGGTGTTTATATTTTTACACTGACTCAAAAGAGACTTTGAACAAACAGTTCAGGTTCATTTTTTGAATGTCTAAAAGCCAGCTGAAGGGAATCTCACCATAACTAACTACTCTCTCCCAAAGGGAGAAATCAATATAACCGTACCCACACAAAAGCAATTGATGATATCCATGTAGCTTGCATAGTAAAACGGAAGATTAATAATGCTCTTACACCCACTCTCTGTTGTTGCTTCCTCACTACATCTCTGTGTAAGCTACCTATCATGACTAAGTATCTCAGCTACTTTTCCTTTCCTATATGTACCTATGATAGGAAACCACCTCTAACTCTCAGGCCCAAAGGTACAGCACCATCCTGACCAGGACCAGTGCCCTCATATTCGCAGCACGTGCCTTGAGCTCAGCCCTTGATTTTACCTAGGCCTTCTGCTGGGATTGTGCAGCCTTAGGTCAAGTTCAGGGGTGAGAAAGGGGAGAAGAAAAGAAAGCAGACTGCATTTAAAATATCTGAAATAACTTGATGCTCACTGGAGTAATTTTTAGAGTAGAGGTAAGTAACAAAAACCAAAAAACAGCTAAAGATACAGCCATACAAAATGCATTTTGCTATTGACTCTAGGCAGTAGAGGTCATTTCCTCTTCTTATGCACCTCTTCTCTCCTCTCCTCTTTACCCTCCCTCTTAAAGCAAAGAAATCAAACTGGATCTCTGAGAAGGTAATTAAGAATTCTAGCCCAGCCTACCAATCTGCTGTTGTTCCTTCCACATGAATGACTATGAAGTCATTCTCATGCGCACACATCTGCAGTCAAAACAAATTCCTGAATGAACAGACTCCCTATACTTCCATGCTCTTTTAAGACACACCTAAAAGTCATGTAGACCTGAGCCACAAAAACTGAGGTGAGGATGAACAGCTCTCTGAGGCCGGTTAACCAGCTGAGGCTTTCTCTCTGTGATAATGCCAGTGAAGAGGATAAGCACCTCCAAAGAGCTATGTAGCTCAGCTATCTCAGTCAGTTGTCTTCAGGTGAAATGAATCTTCATTCAGAAATGCCTACCTCTCTATTCATGAACAATACCAGAAGTCTAACTCTTAGCTTAGGCAATTTGTCTCTTTTACGGTTAAAGGTAGGTGAGATGAACATAAAGCTCATTGACCACTTTCTTTGGTCATAAGGTTCACTCTGCGGTGACTGATAAATATAGAGCCGCCACCCAGCATGACAGATGTGCATATGAAATCAGTCAACACGTGAATTTCATCAGAGTCACATTTGGACCATTAATTACAGCAGGTACCTTGGGGTCTGCCTCCTGCTGCTGCCTTAGTAGTGGTGGTAATCACATTTATTTGATAGTAGTAAACACATACTGGGTCATACAAAAAGCACAGCACTGACTAGTACCAAACCTAAGGGACACATCACAGAGTAAAGAAGAACAGTAGAAGATATAGATGGTATATGGGATGACATCAAATTCAACGTTTCTTCTATAAAGAAGTGAGAGGTGGGATAAGACTGAGCTGAGGTAAATGGAGTACACTTTGCAGAAAAACAAGGTTAGGTGAAGGGACTGAAGGGTAGATGGGGTGTTTTCTTTATCTCATATCTAGACAGTAACAGAAACGTTTTCTTTAGGATCAGTGGACATTCCAAACCCACATGCAGTTTTTAAACTGAACACAGAAGACAACTTCTGCTTGGTATTGTTGATTATTGCCCGTTAGAGATTGTGTGGAGACTATCAAGCTCATTTCACTTCAGATTATGGAATGAACTAAAACTGAGGTCTTCAAGGTGAAAAGCTTGTTTTTTATCCACTGTGCTAAAGAAGTAATATATATATATATATATATATATATTTTTAATCAAGTGACTGTGAAAGAAAAGATTATGCAACAACTAGAAGTATGGTGTAAATATCAAGGTTACCAAAAGTCACAAAGCAACCTTTCCAATAATCTGAAGTGGTGATAGAAAGAATAATACAGTGAATTTGGATTGATGCAGCAATCATTAACCCTACACCCTCACTTTGATTTGCATTAAAGAAGCAGCTGACTGTATTTTTGTGTTGGTTTTTTTACCCTACCAAAAATGTTTAGCAGGTTGGCAAGTTTACTGTGTGTAAGTATATATGTGCATATGTGTGTCCACCTATGTGCCTGTGAATGTGTGCTTGGAAACATACATAATGCTCTAAGTTCCTTAAGTTACAAAATAGTGTGCATATATTATTCAACTATTTTAAACATGCACTATTAATGACCATTTAAGAGGGTTCAATTATGTGAATCCAGATTCTGCTACATTAGAAGCTGTTCAGGAACATTATTTTGGGCAGTGCTACCAAAATATGTAAGATTCTCAGGAAATGAGCTAGTCATGAAGAATTTGACCCAAGCTGTTATTTCCACAGATCGCTGTGAACAACTATCTACGTTCTTAGTATTATTCAGAGCCTGTTGTCACTCGTGTCTCTTCTATATTCTGTGGCTTGTCCTATCCTTTGTAGAGGAGCCCTTGTAAAGCTGCAGATCATTGCAGTGCCTGAGTTCCTTATCCACATAAACCAATGACTACTTGCATTATTTTTCAGTGACTGATTTGAAATCCCACAGTGGGCTGGCAATTTTAACTGGAAAACTGGGAAAGACTATTTAATACTGAAATAAGTAATGAAGGAAGCAAGTATCAGTGAATCATTAGGGTGGTTAAGAAAAAATAAACAGAAAATAAGTAACTGAAACAGCAAGGATAAAATTAAACAGTAATGATGATTTATAGTGAGATACTCTGAGACATGACAGAAGTCTCAGTACACCAAAAGGAAAATCTTGTTTGCTCAAATTATTTGTTTCTTCTGTCTAATGAATGTAATTCTAATATACAAGTGATAACACTGGCATTTCTTTGAAATGTTGATTCAGTTTAATTATGAAAATCACCAAGGTATTTTCTGGCTGCTGCATCACTCCCTGTACTAAGATTAATCACATCAACATCATTCATTTAATCTTCAAAGAGTAAGCAGTTGTCCACAAAAGCCTTCAAATAGCTTCATTAGTGCAATTTTTCAGTCTCAAACACTTATCTGGCAGCATATGATTGAGAGTAAGGAAGGTCATTATATTCAGCTGTTTTCTAGTCCAAATTATTTTTTTAATATTTCTACAGTTTTATTTTTTTTTTTTTATAAGTTTAAGCTCCACATTCTTGTCCCCTATTATGGACAACTAAACCATGTGCTGTTCAAATACAGATAAAATACTTGATGGCAATCATTATTTACTCAGTCTGCAGTGGGGTGAATTTGAGCGAGAATGTGCTCTTCTCCGGAGCCCGGCACTGATTTAACATAGATTGTTTTCGTCACCAATCATGAGCACAAAAGACCTTAAGACGTGTTTACTTAAACATGCAAACAGAGTTGAAAAGGTGAGACACCGACCAATAAGCCTAATGTTTTCAGTGCCAGACTGAGACCTATTAACAATGTTTTAGAGAATAAAAATAAGTCGAACCTCTCCCTATTATTAATATTTAATTACATGCTAAGAGCAGCAGCATCTTCAGTCTCCCATGGATGCTGAAAAGACCTTCCCTTGCTTCATACTACTTAAAAACTTCTCTAGCACATCCCTGTGCATTTTCAAAGAATCATGGTACCCAGCTGAAATTGTGTCAGTCTTTGAGTAATTTAAATTTTTTAAAAATATGGGATTGCAATCCAACGTATTCACACTGAGTGTGACAGCTCACTACCAAGATCATGATGACAACTTGGTCAGACACAATTATCTTACTTGCATAGCACTAAAATAGCCACTGATCAGAATGTGTTTAGTTCTATTATTGAGAACTAAAGCCTCCAGATTTAGTTTTGAAGCTTGAAAAACCAAAGACTTTAATAAAATTTCTGCTAACAGTTGCCTGCAGCTGTCAGAGGATTTTGCAAAAAATTCCATCAGTCAGAAAAGGGAAAACCTTGAGGTGTGAGACAGTGAGCATATTTTTTAAAAAAATATAGATTAATTAAATAACTGTAAATCATAAAAAGAACTATTACAATGAATTAAAATTGTCCTTCCATTTAATTTTAGGTGAGGAAAAAAATCAACAGAAAACTTAGGCAGAAATTTACAAAATTGTATCTTAAGGCTCTGGTGAATTGCCACAGTTGCAAATACGCCAATCATTCGGAGGCTCCCCAAAAGGTGGCGAAGATGTGTTTGAATGATTAAGGTATTTGTTTTATTAACAACTGGATTTGATTTAGAGAAAGGAGCACAGGATAGTTCTGTAGCTACAAATCAATATATATTCTTCAGTTGTCCCTGCACCTCACATAGCTCTTTTCATTCCTTTCCCTGACATACAAACAGTGCTCGTGCCCCATCTTCGGTTCACAGTGCTATCTGAAATCAATTGCTATATGAAAGAACAGCATAAAACATGAACAGCATTTGGCTCTCAATCTAACCACTCAAACAATGTATAGGTGAGACTTTTATAACCAAGAGTACCCTGCACAAGCAAGGATTTTTTTTGTACTTAAAAAAAAACAAAACAAAACAAAAAAAAAAATAAGAGGAAGATCAATATTCTCAAAAGCAGATGGATAAGCTAATACCTCACTAGCACATTTTTGTAGATAAGATTTCCCCAACTTCGGTGCAGAATAGAAAAACAAAAGCTGGTGCAATATTTATTCATGGCAGAGGAGGTTAAAGTGTATCACAAGATGACCTTACAATAAAGACTTCAATCCTTGAGCTGATTTATGAAATCCAGTGGGCTGTTTTTCTCCTGGTGAGGTCCTTGGCTACAGAAGAGCCATGATGGGGGGACTCCTCACTCCTGACAAGAGACCAAGTCATGGAAATCGTTTTGTTTAGAGCAGACATCAGTACACAAGAAACTCAAAATAGCTGTAGTAGCTACTACAGCTGAAATGACACAGAAGCCACAAAAGTGTATCTCCATCAGTATTTATCAGGCATTTGTCATTTGGATATGTCAAGTTGTGTTGATATCCCATCCTTAGTTTGAGGTGTTAGACTCCATATATATCTGTTTCTATTTCAACATATCAGCTTTCCTTGCATGAACTGAGGGCATCTGTGGAGTTTATTTTTTATGTTGGTTGGTTGGTTAGGTTTGATTTGTTAAGAAAAACAGCAAGTTTGAGATTAGAGAACTGTACTTTCTAAAACCTTTCCATTAATTGCTTTCAGATCTTGTCCCTGCATCTTGGCAGTATGAGGCCACATAATTTCAAACTGTGTTCAATAGAGCGAATGACCAGACTCATCCTGCCGTTTGTCCCATTTCACTGGAATACTTAGAAATTCTTGTGCAAAGGAAGCTTATTTCTGCTTCTACCTTCCCTCTGCAGGCCATGGTGGAATGGGGGGATAGGTATTCTGCTGTGCATTTTTAAACAGGAATGTTTACGAAAAAGATGAGCTGTATATCCCTAGAATGATTCTATCCACAGTCATCTGCAGTCATGGTTCAGTACTAAAATCAGTATGTTTATAATAACTTAGCCTTAAAGGGCTATACTCCTTGGGTGACATTTAAGCACTCCTTTTCACTTCTCCTTTTTATTCAGACAGTGTTATCCTCAAGAGTCCCAAAGCTTCTAGGTCTCAATCAGACCTTAAAAGATGGAAAATTCTTCAAACAGGTCTTGCTGTGACAAAAGTGAGTATTATACACTACTGTTCTTTACTGCTCTCCTCAAATCTGTTTCTCTAATTACACATTATTTCTCTGAAAACTGTGAATTATATAACGAGTCTAGCCAAGATGTATGCTTCAAGTACTGCTTCAGTTATCAGGCAAAGATAAGAAAATAAAGCAAATCACAGGGAAAGAATTTTCGGTTAATCTGCCTCACTGTGTCCGTTTACAAGGCATTCATTTATGTTGGTTGCTTTTAATTTTAACAGTAAGTGAACTTTTGTTGCTAAAGTAGGAACAGATCCCTGAGTAAGTGACAGTACACAGGGCAAATAAACAATCAATTAAGGATGTATTTATATCTGAAAAGTAAGACAGAAATAATCTGTAACCCCTAAAGACAACCATGAATACAAATATATTTAGATCAGCCACTAAAAGTGAGTTGGGATTCACCTCTCCAAGGGTCATGATCTGCCTTTTTTTTTGTATTAAGAATACACGAGTTTTCAATCAAAATTGGTACCAAGTGAAAAACCGTCTTCATAGAGCATGAAGAAGTAGAGATTCACCTTTCTGACCACCTTCTTTCCTGTCTTCTATATATCCTCATAAAATATTTACTCTGCTTCTGAATGACCACTCTGATTATCCTTAGATTCCTTTTCAGATTCCCTGATGATGTCACGGAAATGTTAAACCCATTATGCTAAGCTAGGACCTCCATCTACTGTGACCTCTTGGCACTGTCTTCTGAGGACAGCATGATACTTTTACATAAAAGTTAGTCTTCCTTTGACTCATCAATAGATGGACTCAGCACTTCAATCAACACGAATAAAATTTAAGCAAGGCCATATAAAAAGTCAAAATCTATTCTCTGCTTACAATAAAGTGATAAAAATGTCTATTGACTCATACAACTATTTTCTGTTGGAAAATAAGCATTTATATTATTTCATGGGTCCACCCCACAGGTACTACATGGCATTCCTTTTCATTAAGCTATTAGGGAAGTGATTACTGACTAGCACCCTGCTCTAATTATCTTTAATGTAGTGTTTCAAATTGATCATGCATAATGCAATTAGAAATCATAATTAAATTAATTTATATTGATTTAAGCCTTTATAAGTTGGTAATAACCATGACCCATTACATTAATTCCTACAAGCCAACATTAAAACTCCCAATATGTTGAAATATTTCCCTTTTCTCCCCTTCCTTGTGTCGGGCACTCCTGGAGTAACTCACAGGGGATGCCTGTCGGGGCACACTCCCGGACAAGTGCTCCCGTGGCGCCGGCTCCAGCCTGGCCCTCCGTGGTCCCGGCGCGAGAGGGTGCTGGGGAACGAATCGATAGCTGGCTTTAATGCGGGAATAATGACCGCTTCCCGGGCTGACAGCCGCCCCTTAGATTTCCATGGAGACGGAAAGACCCCGGCAGCCTCCCATGGGGAAAACTCGAGGGATGGGAGTCAGAAAAGTGAGTGGCGGGGATGTTCACTGAAGGAGAGAAGCCTTCTCCCCAGCCCTTCCCCAAAAGCGGCTTATGCCGGAGCTCCCCGCTGACCGGAGGGAGGGCCCCAGGGGGTCTCCCTTGGCGAGTGAGGCAGCGGGTCCCCGCCAAGGGGGGCCCGAGCGGGGATGCAAGCAGGGCCGGCGGGGCGTGGTAGAGCCGCGGCTCCCGGGGCATGTGCCGGGGGCTGGAGCCGTCCTCCCGCCCCATGGAAGGCTCCCACACCTCCCCTCACCTGACGCTCCGTCTCGTCCTCCCGTCCCCATTCCCGCTCCCCTCAACACTCATGCTCTCGGGAAAGTTATTTCTCCCAACCCCAATTAAACTCGTGCTGCATAGCCCCCTTTTAGGCAGCATTCTGCGTAAAAGCAGGGAGCAAAACATCCAGCGCGGGATGTCACGGGCCAGGAAGCGCCCTCAAACGGGTGTGCTTCCACGCCACCCCTGTCAGACACCTTTCCATCAGACGCGAACGCTCCAGGGTCGAAATAACTTTTTCAGTGAAAAAGATGCCCGGCTATAATAAAATCTTACAGCGGGAGGGTGTCACAAATCATTTAAGAAAACAATTTATGCTTAAATAATATTTCCTTTAAAATAAATTCGGGGTTTGCAAATCAGAATTTGATTTGAGAGGCATGAATTCTATTATATGTACAATTTAATCACGGGGTATTTAAAATAGACATTTCCATCTAAAATCCAATCAGAAATCAACACAGTACCTCGAGGCATTAAGATGATCATCTCCATTTTGCATTTGTAAACTGGTAGAAATAAATGTGACTTGTGGATACCAAGAGGTCAAGTACGGCTGCTCAAATATTTTTCTTACAAAATGACGGATTTATTAGACAAATAAGTGGCCCGGCTGATGCAAAACCCCCAGTGATTGAATTTTGACGTTGAGTCAACAACAACTCGAACTACATCAGTGCTCCAAGATTTAGTTATGATGGTAGAGATTACTGAACAAATAGGAGGCAGAAATGAATACAGATTTTCTAGGATCTGCCCCTGGCACCCTCTTCTTGACATTCCTCTCCATATGCTATCCCTATTCATAGTGTATTCTAATTAAAGGACTGGGCTATGTCTTCTAATTTTACAAGAACTTTTAAATAATTAGTCTGGTGTGTGTTAAAAGGGACAGCTTCAGACATAAGGGGATTTCAGTCCCTTTAGGATCTCTCCCCGGCTTTGCAGTTATCACAGTTCCTTCCATGAGGGGGGGATGGAAAACGCCCCTGATTTGATTGCAGAAAGATATGAACCCTGATCAAACTGCCGTATGCAAACACAGACGTCCTCTGTTCATTTCCAGCCCATTCAAAGAGAATGGTTGGGGGGCGGGGGAAGGTCTTTTGTGTTTGGGATTTTGGTGCGGGACTGGAGCTTTTTTTCCCCTTCCCAGTGGAAAAGATGTTGAGGGTTCAGCATTCCTGGGGAAATCCCATGGATCCCAATCGCCTGCGAAACTAGGTTGGACTGCAGCCTGCACAAGCTCGACAGCGGAAATTTTACCACGCTGAACCTGCCCCCTACCTCCTTTTCCCCTCCCTCTCTCCTTTCTCCCACCTTCCCCCCCTGCTCCCACCCTACAGGTGTGTGTTTCCAAGCGAGTCCCCCGGTCTGAGCGCTGTTAGCCGGCAGGGAGCAAGGTGTGTGCTCGAAAGCCTGCGTGAGCTGGGAGGAAGCGGTGTTATTCTTGCTTCATTTCTTCAGTGCTTTGGAGCGTTACTTTTACTTGCTAATCACGAAGGGGCGCTTAAATAATTGAGAGTACGTTTAAGCATAAAGCAGTCAGTTTCTAATCTTTTCAGGGGAAAAGGGACTAATCTGCACCTGCTGTGAGAGCCCTTTTTTTATTTATTCTGTATATTACTTCCACTTCAACCTGGACCTGATGGCTCCAATTACAGTTGAGCCTTGCGGAATCCATACCCTCCTTTTTGCAGCCCCTTTTTCTGCTATAAACTTTTCCTTGGCAGAGAAGAGGGAGCAGGGGGATCTTGCCAGACACCATTTATCTGAGATTATAATTTATTTATTTTTTAAGAGTAGCTCTTCAGAATTCCCAAGCTCCCCAAATTTGCCTTATTTCTATTGCCTCCACTGTCTCATATGCATATTTGTAGAAAAGAGAGGCATACACTGCCTGCCACAGCGACCTGGATTATTTTTTAATAGGGCATAGTTTGAGAGGAGAGTTTTAACATAGATTTTCTCTTATTTAGCTTTTGGGAAGAAATTGTATAATAAGCCTTTCTTCTACTACCTATTTTCACTGCCGAGTTTTTACATTGGGTAGAGGCTTTTCAGAGTACTGCCAAAGCTAATCCTAGATTTTTATTTCTATAACCTACTTAGAATGCAAAAAGGAAAAAAAAAATCCAGTCAAATTAAAGTGAGTCCTCCTGTCTTGCCTGCTCCCAGCAAATAACTTGCAGCACCTAATAAATCCAGATGGAGTTCCTCATATAGCCCGGTGCAGAAATAATTATTGTCCTGGCTTGTTTCATGTCAGAGGCCTCTTTGGCTCATCTGTCATGAAACCAATTTCACTTTATTTACATCCATTTGCTAGTTTAATTACTGTGCTGATGAATAGCCTGAAGGAATTAAGTTACGAGTCTTTGGAAACCTAAAACGACAGATATATGGGTTACCTTTTAAATAGAGGAAGAAAATGATGGGTGGTGTGTGCACCAAAATTTAAAGGTAATAAGAGCTTTTCCCTAGCTAGGTGGAAATGCAGAATCCACTGACACTCAGCCCGTGCATTTACCTCTGTCTTGATGTAAAGCGTTGCCTAGAAAGGCATTCATATTTTTGCAGCTTTAATGCAGTCTGTATTAAAGCAAAGGTTCCAGAAGATGGATGCCAACTTTAGATCTAAGTATAGATGCACTCATTATTTTTCCAGCCACAAAAAGGGGAAAAAACTGTTAGAAAATAAGTCATTCTTAGAGACTGAGTTCAACATAACCTTTGCACTTTAGCATATAGCACAGATAAATAGGTTTACTATCCTGTGTTTGCTATCATAGAAATTGTCTCAAGCAATTCTTCCCTCTAACTTGCCTCTCTGTGATGTCCCGTACCAACAGAGGAAATTTCAACCAGCTAGAGGATGTTGTGCTTTTTATGTAAGCCTGCCAAAAAAGAGTGTTTATCCTTGTCTTATATGTCCCTGCTGTAGCCTACATCTTTTCCCTTTCTTCCGCTGTTTTTCCACCATTTGCAGCACATACATGAGTGTCACTTGGCCTGGAGATCAGGGGTAGGGACCTGCTTCATCCACTTATGCGGTCCCTGCTTCAGGATCCTGGCATACTAAAGTAATCCTGTCCTTCCCTCCTCCACTCCTCAGCAACTTTTCTGAGCCACTGTAGCACTTTATAATAATCTAGTATTTCAAAACTTTATGCGGCATGTACCTGAGCAAAGGATCAGTCTCTTTAATACCCGCTCCTCATTCATTGTGAAAGCCAAAAAAAAAAAAAAAAAAAAAAAAATCTCCACCGGTCTCAGTATGAGGTTTGGAAGTGTCGATTGCCTGGGTTGTGCCCTCGATGTGTCACTTACGGACTGGTCAATAAGGTCCAGGAGGACCATGTTCCTTCTAACCTTGAAGAGAAAGTCCCCCCAAAACCCTATCCTCCAAACAAAAAGCAGAAACCAGACTTGATAGTCCGTGCATCTTCTTGAGCACTGAGCCTTGGCGTTAGGTACATCGAGGCATCTTTATTTGCCTGAAACACAGAAGTTTAGGTGGACCCGTTTTGAGGGCTGCATGAAAGATTCACATACACAAGGACTTTTACATTGCCCTTCTGCATAGACTCTTTTCTTTTTCCTGGTAATTTTGTGGATCCAATACTTTTATGGATCTCAGGTAGGACAAACCTACCTTGAAGAGAGGACGTGTGGTAATAAGTAATAGGACACATATAAAAGTGGCGAGGACGGCTAGAGCTCTGGCTGCCTGTAGGGGAGGTGATGTTTGGCTCGCTAGAAAAAGCCTTCCACTCAGAGACACCCTCCGCAAGGAGAAGGCTTAGGGGGAGCACAGAGACCCTCTTTGTCACAGAAGTTGAGTAGCACTGTAAAACCAATCTTTTTGCCAGGGGAAACGCAACACATTTCTCCCCTCCTGCCTCAAATCTAGCTACCGGCTGATCTGAGCTGGTTACACGAGAGTATAAAAGAGCAGATCAAAAGAGAATTACAGCTGCCTGTTCGAGATACTCCGGGTCTTTATATCTGAGAGAAATGAAAGGAGAAAGTGTACGACAACATAGGGTGGGGTATGAAAAGCTCCCTTCCCCCGCTGCCTCTCTCCTCTTCCCTCTCTCCCCCTTTGATTAATAGATCCATGTGGCTAACGGCCTGACATATGGTGTGCGAAGCAGCTTGAGATGGTACCTCAGGCATACCCTACGGCCATTAACATATTACAGGCTTCTGTGCAGCCACAGACGGACAGGGAGAGAGCCAGTCAGACAGGCAGACAGACAGCCTTCCCTCGGACCGCGCTGCCTGCCGCGGCCCCGCCGGAGCTCTCCGTGGTGCTGAAGCTCCTCCGCTGCGCTGCGCTCCGCTCCGCCCGCCGCTCCGCCTGCGCGCAGCCCGCCCGCGGCGCCTCTGCCGTGACAGAGTTCAAAAAGCAGGCGTGCACGCACAGGCTGATTTGAAAGCCCTGCGCCGCTTTCAAACGAAGGGGTGGAAAGCAATATCGACATTAGTCCTTGTACATAATATAGGGATCCCTCTCCCTCTTTTCTTTCTTTTTTTTTTTTTTTTTTTTTTTTTATCTAGGAAAAACCAAATCTATTGCTATATATAAATCCTTTACCACAGAGTACACAAAAATTGTCTTGTGTGCAACCCTGTCTCATTTATAGTGCAGCGCCAGCTTTCAGTGCAGGAAAGACATTTTTGCAAATGACCCAAAAGTTAAGAAACTCACATCTATTGCACCTGGCAGTGAGGGAGAGACGTGGTGGTTGGAAGCGGGGATTATATTAAACAAAAGAGTGGCTTAGAAAGCAGAAAACCGAAGATTTAGTTAATCCATTTCAAGGGTTCTGACAGAAACATACATCACTCCCTACACTTCGCCTTTTAGTTTCCTGTAGATGACTGCCCTGACTCTTTTGAACTTTGTTCTGGCTGTTTTGTTGGGAAATAAATGCTAACACTAGATTAAACATTTCAGGTAGCTTCATCTTCTGATTTCAGGAAAATAGTGTTAATAAGGAGCTTTGATGTTGTTTTACTTTCAGACTGTGTGCCTTAAGGCAGAAAAACGCACAAAGGTACCTGGGAAAGTAAATTGCCAGAAGCGAAGAGCACCTCCCTTTCAAAATCCTGTAAGTACTCCTCTCACCTACATCAAACCGATCCTATGCAGAGCAGCGCTAGCTGTTTTGTGGTTTCCTGGCTTTTGCAAATATCACTCCTTTCAATGCACACAAGACGACGTGTGCCTCTGTGTTTATGTGTGTGCATATTTCAGTATTATGAGTTGGTAATGAAGCTGAAGATTATAGGGGCAAATACGGAAGGCTCGTGCTATAGCTGCTTTTTTATTATAATTATTTCCTTTTTCTCTAATAAGAATATAAAACCCCGTGGGGAAAAGCCTCCTAGAGATTTGCGGTGAGGAGTAAAGCCGGTGCAACGTGAGTAGAGAACTGTAGACCTTCACCACGCTGAAACAGCACAGAATAAAAGTTTCACATCCTGTATGTACATTTGGGGTTTTCCTAGATATTCCGCCAGTAACCTCCTCTATTCTTTCGGGAGCCCAGCACATCAGCATCGCCGATTCCTCACACACAATCAATACATTTTGCATAACACGAGTCTTTCTAGCAAGCTATCGTCTTTTCTTCTTTCCTCTCTATTTTGCTTTGCCTCTCTCCGGTGGACGGGGTTTCTACAAGGGGTTTTTCTTTTAAGAAATTAGCGCCGACGATAGAGCCTCAAAAGTAAAACCTGCTTCCTCGCGTCAGAAATTTCACTGGAGCCCACCACAGCAACCTTTCAAGCATGCGGTTCGGTTTCAGACAGACACAGCTTGTCTCCAGTTTCTCCTCGCGCCCCCTCCCCTTCTATTCCTCTTACAGCAGTGCTTTAATAAAGTCACATAAGTGATTGAAATTAACATAAATCATTATTAGTTATTAGGATTTGCTCTAAATTACTCTGTGAATATAACACCAAACCCCATCTGCCACTCCGGCTCTAGTAGCAATAGATTGCAGATAAAATAAATGTCCTTACCCCATTAGAATGTTCCTGTCTCTGTAGCCAAAAGCCAAACAAAAGCAATAAATACAGAGCTTTTTTCTCTCCACTATTCAGCTGTGACTGTTTTCATCAGCTCTTCCTCTAGAAAAGCTCAATAGCTGCCTGAAAATATTGCATTTTATATCACCAAAGGGCGATTAATATTGCATTAACTGTATTTAACATTTTTTAAGCGCGAGTAATCTGAAATGAGTAAGTTTCTGATACTAAATACAGGGGATGTCAGAGCTGGTGAAAACAGCTTAAAATATCTGTATAAACAGATTATTTGTTTCATAGTTTGTATTTTTATAATGTTATGGTATAGTGTGCTCTGTTTGAAGTAGAAGAAGCCATGCTAATGGTCTGTTTAAAGTATTCTGACACTGTCTGGAGACATCCAAGTCTCTGCCTTCATTAAATGTTTATTGTCAACACTTCAGTGAAAAAAAAAGTCTTGTGTAAGTGAATTTCCACTGCTGGATGCTGTCAACACTCTGTTTTATTCTGATCCGCGTGTACAAAAGTTTGTATACATTATGCTGAAGTGAAGAGAGGCAGAGATTTAGTGAGCTATAATTAGTTACCAAACAAACTTTTGTTAGTAATTCGGTTTACATAATGACCATAATCAAGGGCTAAGTTATGTATAGCGACGCTTCGTCTTCCTTCCGCGCAACCCGTAAGAAGATGTATTCATGTTGACATGCCATCCTCTTGTCAGGGAACACCTTTTTCAAAAATAGAATAACAGTAATAAAAAACACCAACTAAACAGAAACAAAAAAACCAACAACCTATACCCACAGCTTTTACATCTTCTAGCTTTGGCTCACAATTTTAAATTTCTTTCTTCTAACCGAGCAAAGGCTGAAAAACCGTCTCGGTCCCCGGTGTTTGCAGCATGAGTAAGCTGTCTTCTCCTGCTGCTGGACCAGGGCTCGGGGCGGTTTGTCCCCGCACCGGGACCCGCCCCGTGCTACAGCCCGTGCTAGCGGGAGGGATGGTCGGCATTCCCACCCAAAGAGGCACCTTGGAGACTTTTATGACTCGCTTGTGAAAATCAGTGGGAAGTTACAATTTATATTCTACTCACCTGGGCCGAGTGTCTTTTTAAGAAATTATTAAATTAATTTTTATATAAAGCTTTTTAAATACTTCAGAGTGATTAACGTCTTACAGCGTAGTTTGTTGTTTGGTTGTTGTTTTTTTTTTTTAAATTTCCCCCACCTTCGACTTCCAGATAAACTTTAATGCTACATTAAAAAAGAAAAAAAATGTTTAACCACTTTTTCCCTAGAGTTAGAGATGCTTTGGTATATTTCGGTAAGCAGGCTGAAGGAGTTAAAACGCAGTTCAAAGGAGGACTCCTGCTTTCCCAGAGGGGCTGTGACTCCAATTTGGGAAGCAGATTTTGCATGCACAGCTGCCCCTGGCAGACCAGCCACGGCAAGCTCCCGGGCAGAGCTTGGCAAGTGACACGGCCATAAATCCGCACCGACTCAGGGACCGAGCTCCTCGGCCCCCTCTGCCCGCGGAAAAACCGCGCTGAGTCCGCCTGAAAGTTGCATCTTAAACCAGCAGGCGGAAGGGCACCCCGCGGGGGAGGGCGAGCACCCCGCGGCGCCTCCGCTCCCCGCGGAGGCAGGAGGCGCGGTGGGAGCCCCGCACCGCCTGCCGCTGCCCTCGGTGGTGCGGAAGCAGAGGCGGGAAGCGCGTTGCTGTGCCCGCGGGCGCTGCCTGCCCCTGCCCGCCCCCAGCCGCTGCCCGTGCGCCCGGCGGCCCGGCTGCGGCCCGCCGGTGCAGGCGCGCTTTCTACCGCGGCTGCTTCTTCAAAGATTTATATGTGACATCTTGTTTTAAATTAACTTTTGAGCCCCGGGTTTCATACGTCTATCCACGCGCTCACCCACCCACCCACTGCCTGGCTATCTGTGTTGCCACGATGCGGAGACTTGCTTGCGGTTTTACCACCTCGGTCTCATCTCTGGGACCTGTACATTCAGCTGACCTATATAATCATCCACTGCTTTTCTCCCAAACTGAGCCTCCTTCAGGTGCGAAGGGGTTGCAAAGGAGGAAAAAGCTTTCCAAAAGCGGAAGGGGGAAGGAGAGGAAGCGGGGGAGGGGGGCGGGGGGACGGGGGGTGTCGTGCAGCACGCCTCCCATCAAGCTGTCTTGACAACAATTACTAAAGTTTTTAATTAGCCTCTTGTTATAATTCATTTTATTAATTTTCTAAATCTCAGCACATGAATTATTAACGGCGGCCCCGTAATTGTGTTTGCAGCGGCGCACGTGATGGCGGCGGCCCCGCCGCGCCGCCGCGGTCCCCGCGTGGGTCCCCTCCGCGCCCCGGCTGGGGAAGGGGCCCAGGCAGCGGCGGGACCCGCTATTTTATCAACTCTTAAATAACATAATTACCGATAATCACACCCTCGTCTGGCAGGTGGAAACAGGTTCCCAAGTGGATTAGAATTCTGCCGCTGATCTTTTAAAAATCAATTAGGCTTGCCTCCGCTTTGGAATCAGCAGGTAAATATAATAAAGCTTAAAAAAAAAAAAAAAATAGCGCCGGCTGAAAAGTGAGATATAAATAACTAGAGGGATTTAAAATCGTTTGGGAAATGCCAGAATAACACAGGGCACCACTGGCGGTATCAAGCTTTATGCGCTCGAGTCCGTCAGAGTTAAAATAATTATCTTTCGACAAATCTATTTCTCTTCGGAGGAAAGGGGGAACACGGGGAGGCGGGGAGGGAGCCACATAAACCATAAAGTCAGTGCTGTAGGACACTTCATTCTCCTTCTGGGGAGCCTTTTTACTTGTTGAACCAGGGCCGAATTAGTCTTAATATCACAGGAGAGTAAAAATCAATACAACCATGGCAGTGGGTGTCTGTTACTCACTTATGATGGCCTAATCTAAGTTGAAAGCAAGCAGAGAGCAAGTGTTAGGCAGAAAATCCGGGACCCAAACTGGGTCTTGCGGACTTAGGACTGGAAAGTCACACCAGGAAGGCAGCGAGATACCCCGATTGTGGAGGAAAAGGCCATTCAAGGGGCGGCAGCACCGAAGTGTTCCCGGCAAGGGGCACCGGATGGAGCGCAGGAGTCGTTAACGGTGGCAGTTGCCACCCGGCAGTGGCCGCGGCCCCTGGCACTAGGGAAGGGAGGGGAATATACATAATATTTTCGTCACAAATTGCTCTTCAGTATGCAAGAGACTGCATATTGATGGGGAATAAATGCGAACGCATGTTCTGCTCCTTCATCTTAGTTTTTTCCTTAGATGCGAAAGTTTTAACAGTTCTTAGTTTAGACGTTGTAAACTTTCTTTTCTTTTTTTTCTTTTCTTTTCTTTTCTTTTCTTTTCTTTTCTTTTCTTTTCTTTTCTTTTCTTTTCTTTTCTTTTCTTTTCTCTTTCTCACTATCTCTCCCCCTCACTGTATTTTCTTTCTTTCAATATTTTTAATGAGGCATATATTAAAAAGGCCTCACGGACATTTTGTAGTTTTATGAACTATTCAGATTCATCTGAGAGAAAGCAGGACGTTCCGGTTTTGCACAGTTTCCTACCATGAAAAATAGGAAACTCTGCAAAGCTTTTATTTTCACCATCTGTTTTATTAACATATTATTTTTTTTCTTTGTACTTGATAAGGATTGTACTTATTACAAAACAAACTCCTCGACTTTTCAATACATACATCGGTCATTACTGTATGATACAAATGTGGTATCGCTTGTAACATTTCAATCGTTTGGGGCAGATGAAAAAGAAAACCCAACATTTGTATTTATTTTTATTTGTTCATTCCTGACTCTCCAAAAAAATGATATCCGGTAATACTTTTCTATAAAATAATATTTTTACAAATGCATTTATTAAAAATTCTGATGACATTTCAAGTCAATAACAACAGAAACAAGTTAATTTCCGGTGGACGAGATCTAGGTTTTTTTTTAAAAATACCTTTAGTGCTTATTTTTAACATCAACAGTTGTTTAAAATCACAGCTTGTTTGAACGCATTATTCTTTTCTGAACATCACGTGTCTTCGTTCACAGATTTACCGGCAAAATTAAGAAGATTTGGCTAAAATATGTCTACAGAAGAAATAATCCCAGCTATTAAGTAACTTTTTACATTTGGCATCTGATCTAGTCACAGGTCATCAGAAAATATAAAGAGGTTCTTTGATCACTTGAAGCAGTAGGTGGCATCCTATACGTTCCTAATGAACAATTGCATTCACAACATAAGGAGAGATCAGTTTAGGATTTTCATATTTATTAACCCAAAATAAAAATAAAGTATCTTGTTACATAATTAAGTGCAATTAGGCCAGTCAGAAAAACACATAAACCTGAAACCACCCAAGCTTTCCTTC
Source organism: Anabacerthia variegaticeps (assembly GCA_035583185.1). Taxonomy (NCBI): domain Eukaryota; kingdom Metazoa; phylum Chordata; class Aves; order Passeriformes; family Furnariidae; genus Anabacerthia; species Anabacerthia variegaticeps. The sequence goes on from JAWWEW010000001.1 coordinate 68,645,581, forward strand.
TTTATACATATTTTGTAGGTGCATAATCCTTTCCAGCACACTGAAAAGAAATACTTCAGAAGTCCTTAAAATTTTACTTTGATTTATATTCTGCAGTTATAGAATAAACTTCAAGAAACACACGCAGCTAATATATAGTTAATTTTATTCGGAGCACCGATTTTCACATAAGAGCTATCTCAAAGTAATGATTTCTGGATTTAGCAGAAAAATACATCTCTCACTATTTTCTTTTTTGGTAGAATTAGTCTTATCATCTAACGGCCATATCTTGAATTTACCAGCCGTGTCTCGGAAATATTTTTTTTTTTTTAAATGCACCCAATAATAATAATAACTATTCTGTTTTCACGTTTGTTTTATTTGTAAGTATGCTGGGATGCATCTCCCTGTTGTATTTTGGCGTACAGAAATATTTCTGATAGAAATTAAAATAATAAAGACACAACCAAGGAGAAAGCTCAGCAAACATACATGGACAGGTAGATTATTCAGTGAGACATTTCAGGATCCACACGTGGTTGCAGTTTGTAACCCTTTTTTGTTGTTTTGTGCATTAAAGAAAATATTTACAATCGTCTTTCTTATCTTCCCCCCCTTTTTTTTTACCTTTTTTTTTCCTCTTTTAAATCTAAATACAAGAACGTGACAAGAACGTCTGTGTTTTCGGTGAAAACAGGCAGTTAAACTGTGAAATTACACCATCCACAAAAGATTCTACCAGAAGCTAGTCTATTTAGTGCTCAGTTTCAAAATGCATAGAATGTTTGCGCTGCAAACAATGATACACAAAATAATAATAATATTAATATTAAAATAAATAGATAAATAAATAGATAAATAAATAAATAATATAGAGACTTTAACAAGGATCTTTCTATGCCTCTTTTTCCTTTCCTTTTTTTTCCCCTTTTCTTTTTTTCTTTTTTCTTTTTTTTTTTTTTTTTTAAGGTCATGTTATGCATAATTTCAGTCTATTGTTTGTTTTGATTTAAAAGGAATGGTATTTTCTTTTCAGAAATTCCTTGTAACTTGAAAGCCTTAGCAGTCTCTCGGCAAGAGCCAGAGTCAGCAATGGCTTTTGCACGTCGCTGCCCTTTTTACCTAACAAGCCCTGTTAAAATTTTTTTTTTTGTTTTCAATCCGCGAGACATGTAACACACCTTCCTGATTATTAGTACTACCAGCATCGTTATTAAGGAATAACGTCATCGTTTCCAATCCAAGAGACTGTGATAGTGCAAATTGAACCCCACACACCCCTCCCAAAAGCCATCCTCTACATAACGTTTATTATTTACAATAAACGACTTTTAAACCCAAGTGGTTCTCTCTTGCTTGTTTGTTCCCAACATGCAGACCCCTCAGAAACAAATGTCATTTCAAACTGGTGATTTCCTCTGCTTACCGGGTGCAGTAACCCCCAGCCCTCGGAGAAAACCAAGGCAGGACCTTAACCTAAATCCTGCATATTTGGTAGGGATGCCGGGGGGCATAGGGCTGGAAGCAGAGGGGAGGGAGGGAGGGGAGAGGACGTACTTAACAACGAGTATTAATGAGTCTGGACATAATCTTTTGGAGAGCATCCCCGCTCTGGCAGGTTTGACATCTGTCTCCAGATGCATCTCTGCAGAGAGAGGGACCTGTCTTTGGTCACAGCTGGAAAAGCAAACCACGCAGGCGAGGGAGGAGGAACAAAGGAGCTGTGGAGTAACTTTTTTTTCTTTTTTTTTTTTTCTTTCCCCCCTCCCGCCCTTGTTTTCCTTGAGCTAGCTAGGATTATTGAGGCAACAACTAAGAGGAAAGAGTCTGCTCCCGAGCTTTTGGAGGCCCAGCTGTCCCGCCGAGCTGTGGCTGCTCCCCCGTGCCCAGCTCCTGCCCCGCTTGCACCGCTCCCCCGGCACAGACAAGACCCATCGCCAAAGCCTCGCGCAAAACCTCGTTCGAGTTAAAAACAAAAACAACAACAACAGGAAAAAAAAAACAAAAACAAAAAAAAAAACCAACAAAACAAACAAACAGAAAACCCCAAACCCAAGCCAACCAAAGAAAAAGTCCCCCACACCAGACCGCCACCGTCGTCATTCATTACTAAGCCAGGGAAAAGAAAGAAAAGCGTAAAGTAATGAAAAGAGACCCAAACCAAACGTAGCATCATCATCACCGACAGTTTCGCCTTCCGGGTTTGTTGGTCGGTTTTGTTTTCCTTCGGAAACTTGTAACTTAGGTTTCTCGGTTTATGGTTGTTGCTGTCACGGTATTTATTGGTGTGTGTCTGTGTGTGTTTACGCTTTAAGTTGCTTTTTTCCCTCTTCCTGCCGGGGAGGGGGGGGGGGGGGGGGG
>JAWWEW010000001.1:68651642-68687530 GCA_035583185.1 Anabacerthia variegaticeps
TCCTTTCCTTTCCTTTCCTTTCCTTTCTTTTCCTTTCCTTTCCTTTCCTTTCCTTTCCTTTCCTTTCCTTTCCTTTCTTTCCTTTCTTTCCTTTCTCTTCTTTCTCTTCTTTCTCTTCTTTCTCTTCTTTCTCTTCTTTCTCTTCTTCCTTTCCTTTCCTTTCTTTCCTTTCTTTCTTTCTCTTCTTTCTCTTCTTTCTCCTTTCTCTCCTTTCCTCTATCTTTCTCTGTGTTTTATTTTTCTCTTTTTTCCCTTCCTTTTCCGTGATTCATTCTTTGAATACTCTTGCATTTGAACCAGTTAAGGGGTTAATAACGCACTGCTGGTATTGTGAGTGATTCGAGGGTTCTGTCCCGTTTTGGAGTAGATTCTATTTTTTCTGGTAGTTGCTTATGAAGTTGGAGGCAAAACTGCGGAAGGAGTGATGTGCTACTGTGTCTGTGAGATTAGTGTTGATCCTTAGCGAACGGCCCAAGGTGAATCCTGTACCCTGGGGCACGCTGGAGCCGTCCCTCGGTGGCCGACCAGATGCTACCTTGTTTGTTCCAGCAGGGCTGCAGGCAGGCAAGCAGCGGGGAGAGACAGCAGGGTGTTTGGATCAGGGATGTGACAGCCTGGGAGTGCAACGGAATTGTTCTGTTTCTCCTGAACACCTCTTATTTATGCGCATAAACACAGCCGACAGGGCACGTAGGCAAACACACACACACACACACACACACAGGGCACACCACAACTCCAGGTGAAGTCCACATTTGTCTTCATAAGCCCTTCCCTAGCTCCTCAGCTAGTCCAGGAGGAAGAAGGGAACGACTGCCAATTACTTGTGCGAGAGGGAGCCAGGTCTCCATCCATTACCGCGTCCCCTGGGGTGGCAGAATGCAACTTCATGTCTGAAGGGGTGTAACTTGAAACTGGGCTTGGATTCTCCTAATTTATCGAAATCATTGTATAAGAATAGACAAATTTTACTTTTTATGTATTTGTCTATTTTTTCCCCTGTTTTTTTTAAAGCCATATAACTTATTCTAGCTACTAATGATATCACGCCCTGTAAAGCAAAAGCCTCCTTGGGAAGGGATGGGGAGCAATAGGAAAACGGGAGCCATAACCGCTTTTCGCCAAGGTTGCTGAAAAACACCCAGCTGCAGGAGCAAGGCCCGAGCCCAGCAGCCTGCCGCTGCCGACCAGCTGCGAGATCCAGCTAGCGGCACGCACCGCGGGGCTACTGGGCAGAGCCCAGCCTGGGAAGGAGGTGGATAGCTGTGATCACGTCCTCGTCCGGTGGAGGAAGGCGTGGGATGCTCTTCCGCCTGGCATGCGTGGGTCTTTGTCAGTGCGCCTCTGCGCGGACCCTTCTCTCCAGGATGCTGTCAGGCCAAGTACACCAGGTTTCCCTAAGGAAAACGCTGAGAGAAGGGAAAACTGTGCAAGCGGCGGCAAAGACGGCCGAGAGGAGGATTTCTAGGCTAAGCGGTGACCTGCCTTCCCGCCCACATACCACCGGGCACCTGCTTTGCCGCTGTGACCGGGTCTTTAACCTCTGTACTGGCAGGGGCTGGGCCGAGGCAGCAGGGGCAGGCAGCCACCAGCAGATTGGGGACGGGCGGCTCAGGCAGGCGCTGCTGGCCGAGATCTTCTAGACTGGAGGAAAGTCAAAGCTCGCCAGTACTTCTAAAACGACCCCTTCCGTTCATGGGCTAATTTTTTTTTTGGCCAGAAAGGCAGAGAATGAAGCCTCCTTTACACCTCCGCCCTAGCGCCAGCCGGAGGAGGTGAGGACTTTTAGAAGTTCTGAGGGTTCTGTCCCGCCTCTCTGGTGCCTTCAGAACGCTGGGATGCGGGTAGTCACGCTGTTTCTGTAGCTTGCGATATGCATCCTACTGGACTCTCCTTGGGCGTAAAGCAGTCCCTCTCGGCTGGAGAGACGCCCCCTCTCAAGAGCAACTCGAACCGTCATAAAAACTGCCCTGGTCTCCGTCACCGCGCCCACCCGAGGGGCAGGGTGGCTGCGTGCCGTAGGGGCAAAGCCTCCGGACCCTAGGGAGGAGGCGGACTGCTGTCGGGTCCTGGGGCAGCTGCCGCCGGCCCTCTCCCGCTCCGTCCTGCTGCCCCGGAGGCAGAAGCCTCCGCAGGGATTTGCAGCCAAGTTTTTCCTCTGTCTGATCTTTCATGAGAAGGGGGGAGGAGGACAGAAGGGGTTTTGAGGCACTGTTCGGGCTGTCACCGAGGCAGGGAGGAAAAACTTTTCTTCTCAGTCTTTGGAACAGTTTTTATTTTTTTTTTTTTTTAAGAGGGGAAGCACTAACTCTACGCTAACTTTTAAAGCAACACCCAAAATTACAGCGCGACCCAAACTCCCGTTCCTGTACTGCTCCAGCGTCGCAGCCCTTCTGATCTCCTTTGCCACACCGAGTGCAGAGGCCGCTGTCAGGAGGGGTTCCCGGGGACACGCCGGGGACCAGTCCCCCTTGTCACCAGCTCCCGGCGGCACCCCCTGTCCCCGCCACACACAGCCGGCTCCCCGGGCAGACGGCTTGAACCAGACTCAGAATCGCACGGGCCTGGTAATAGATTTTATCTTAATGTTCGCTGTTATTTCTATTCCTCGTGGGTACGTCCAGCCTCATGAATACTGATGGTAATAAACTCGCAGGCTTTGAGGACTGAGTTCATTGTCGACACGACCACGCTGTAGTCCTACTTTTATGGCCCAAGATGCTCAATAAAGCCAGGGAGGCACACATATATATATATATAACACATTTACTTGTCTCCCGTAGTTTTCTCCAGCTTCAAATGCAAGAAATAGGCAGATTTCCTTAATTGACTGAACAGCCAATCTCGAGAAAGTAATAAAGTAACCCCTTATTCCCACAGTGAAACGATTTATAAATTAATTACCGTAACCCATTGTATTTGATTTCTCTTCTTAGGATTCCCCAAAGATAAATATACTAAAGCTTATGATATTAAGTATTAGCGTCTCATCATAGTTTGCTGTATATCTCAACTTAAAAAAAAAAGTCAATGTGGATCTCGCCACTCACTCTAAACCTTCTGGATATTTTTATTTCACCAAATGTTAGCTTTACATTTTGTAGTCACGGTATTTGTCCTACCCTGAGTGTCAGTGGGAGCACTGAAAGAAAAACTACAGTACATGTGTTATGTGGTGAAGTTCAAAGAAAGTCAATGTCCTATTTAGTATAAAAGTTATTTTCCATTTAGATGATAAAAATTAATCTTCAGAAGAAAAAAAAAAAAAAGAAAAAGATAGAAAAAAAACCCCACAACAAAACCAACCAACCCTTTGGGTGAATGCACAAAAAGTATTTCCTTGTCCTAATGAGGACTTTCCTTACATCAGCAAAGATCTGCTAATTACTGATGTACATGCCGCAATAATTGCTTTTGCAGCCAAAGTGTAGAATGTTGTCATATTAAAAATTGAAACGCTTGATGGTGATTTAAGTCCCAAGGTAGTTCACAACATCCCCTTTCGGGAAAGGAAGACCAGAGGAGCCAGGCAGAGGTCCGGTGGAAAACACTTCAGGTCCTGTCGTTAGTAAAGTTTCTCGCTCTTTCTCGTAAGTGATACGGAGGAATTAAAAGCACACCGAGACGCCCTTCCAACAAAACACCTCCCAGACCTTCCTCGCTTTTCACACCCGCTCCGTGGGCAAACCTATTGTTGGCTTTCACTCGCGCCCACGATCGCTCTCGCTCCAAGGACTCCACATTTCGATTGAGTATCCGGAAAACGCAGCCTTTTTCCCCCCAGAAAGACACTGAGAGGGCTCGAAAGGGGCAGGGGTCGGTCTTCAGTCGCGTCTCACCGCGCTCCGGGGTCCGCTCGGCTGCCCAAACAGGGAACGGAGCGCTCGGCTCCCCCCGCCCCCCCGCGCGAATCAAAGCACCTTCCGAGGGGCTGGGAAGTAGTTGCCTTGTCATGTAACACATTGCCCTGATTTATTATAAAATTTTAACGAAATCATGCATATTTTAACAGCCTTTAATCACTGCATGAAAATTTAATTCATGAACTGTAGCGCGTTTAAATAAATGAAGTGTTAATTCATTAGGATTAATTAATTTGTTAAAGGATTGTGTGCAAGGTTAAGGTGGAAGAAAAACTCTTTGTTAGTTTCGAGTCTTAATCACCGGGTTTTGTTAATAATGAAGGGGGGGGGCGGGGAGGAAACACGACGGGGGTTGAGTGGGGCTGGGAAGCCCGGGGAGGGCAGCACCGGGAGAGGAACGAGCCTGCGGGACATCTCGGCCTCCACTGGCCTTTGATTCCGAGCTGGAGACCGTAATCTTGGCCGAGAGGGTGGAGATCTAGCCCTTGGCGGGAAGGGATCGGGGCAGGTGCATCCCCTTGCCACCCTCTGGGCAGTGGATATAAGCTGGTGCCGCCTTCCTGACTGGCAGCCAGCAGCAACACTTCACTCCCCAAAATTTGGAGACAACTCTAAGGGGACCAGGGAAAAAATGGAAAAACCTGACACTGTTTCCTGTGAAGTCTGGATGCCCAGGTAGCTGCCCAGCCCTGCGGCTGGTCCCTACTGCTTTCGCAGGCATGCATCAAGGGGAAAGTGACCCGGGAAAGGGACAGGGACCCTTCTCATCCGTGCCTGGTTCCCAAGCTCCCCTGGTACCTTCCACTGGCTTGAAACCGGCACCCGATGGCCCGGTAGGAATGGCAGCTGCCTGGTAGGTAGCTTGGCTGCTTGTCTGCCTAGTTTCCCTGAAAACCAGGAGACAGCACCCACACAGCCTGTAAGAGCTTTAGAGTGGAGACAATGCCTTCTGTTGAGAAAAGCTAAAGAAACAAGAATATACAACTTCGTTTGTTTTCCAGCCCAGTTTCATCCTCCCCTATCTTGATACATTCATGGCTGTCAAAGCACACACAGGCTTTCCCCTGTGCCAGATGTGCTTTTCCCTCCACCCTTCTAAATCTAGCTCCAGTTAGAGCTAAGGGACGCTGAGGTAATAGCTGAACTTTGGGCCACACAGACAGGACAGACAGGCCACCCCTTTAGGCCAGGCCTGACAAGCAGGTGGCTTGTCACAGCAGTAGATTTGTCACTGCTGCAAGGGACCAAGGCACAGGAACGGCTCGACCTGGCTCAGTAGTCAGCGGGGCAATTCTTGGAATAACCATGAACCTCTATATTGAGTTACCTCAGAGCTGTTTTACCTTTTGCCCTGGAAAGGAGGAAGTGAGAAGCCTTAGTCTATTTACACAGGATGGTCCTATGCCAAAAAGCAGGAAGGAAGGAGTGTCCACAGTTTCCAAAACATTTACCATAACCACAGCACAGAAGAGGTGTGTAAAGACTGTATTTCAAGTCTATGCTTGCTGGAAGTCAGAGACATTACCTTGATGCTGTGCAAGAATTAGGATCAGAATCACTCAGTTTAAACTGCTTTTAAATGGCATTACTGGGTGAAGGAAACAGTGAAATAAAGAAGGTTGAAGGACAGGAGATCCAAGTTAGCACACCTTGTATTGCATATACAAGCAATACATTGTCCCCTTTCCCCCTTTTTAAAGATACTTTTAAAAGAGACAATAAAGCACATTTAAAACCAAACACAGATCAAGTCAGTATCTGTTGCTGGTAGGCAGAGCCACTCTGCAGTCCCCCATCTGAGGAAGCAGTATCAAGCAGAACTGGGCTCTCACAAGACCTTTAGGGAATCATGGAGAAGCAGGTAACTTGCCAGACTTCATGTAGGTAAAGCTGCCAATAACAAAGTAAAAACCAGACCTTGGCATTCTTGCTGTTACATATAACCCAGCAGATTTCACCGGCAACAAACCTAGGCTGGTAGCAAACTCACTTTCTGGGTTACCTATTGTCCTCACAGGAGCACTCTCCTGTGTTAACACCTGCAAGTTGCCTTGTATTTGGTACAGTAGGGTATTATTAGATGAAGCAAAAAAATGATGAGCTATTAAATATCATTAGACATCATAGATCTCTTCTGTACATCACTTTGAAATGTCTATTGTGTTAGTAAAAATTCTAATAGTTAAGTTTTAGATCTTGTGTACTCCAGTTCTACATTACTACATAAGTAGGTAACAGTGATCAAAAATTACCAGCAACAAATGCTAGTTTAGGCTGTTTTATTAAGTGGAGGAAGAAATTAAGCAAGCAAAGTATCATCAGAACACAACCTGGAGAATTGAAACCCCATGTACAGCTGAAAAATTTTTAAGTAAAGAAACCCTAGTCATTACATGTAGCTGAAATTTTGGAGTTGATTGCATTGATCACACTACCAAATTTTAAGTCAAAAGGAATGCAATCAACATGAACCAAATAAGACAAGAATTCAGAACAGTTTCAGCTTTACAATTTGTGACACCTAAAATGCTCCTACTTATACCACTGGATGCAATCATAATCTGCTCACTACATCTGTGGCTGAGATCTGAGAGTATGAGAGAGCTTGGAAATCAAGCAACCATGAATAATGATGATAATTTTCTTGCAAATTTACCAGCCCAGAGCTGGGAGGCTGTTGCAACAATACACGTGCTCCCACAAGCATTCCAAGTGAAAAGCCAGGACTCAGCCTGATGCCACACTCACTTTCCCTGCTTGAAAGTAAGAAATTTACAAGCTTGATTTTCAGCATTTCTTTTAACCTTAGACTTGCCTCTTCTATCCATTCAGGTTGCATGACACATACAGTCAAAACATTCAGATTGAAGAGCGAGCCTGTATGTGGTGTTCCTGCCAAAAGGACTACAGAGTAGCATGCAAAAAACTCGTGTTTTCCTTTATTCTAGTTTGATTTCTGGCATGACACCAGTTGTATTCAAGTTTCCATAACTGAAAGTGAAAAAATGAAAAAAACCCAGAGTATAAAGTGAAACCCATAAACACACTCCCCCAATGCCACAATGAAACAAACAGACAACCTATAGCACGCACTTACTGCATATTTGTGATTGTTCTGCAACACAAAGATGTTTTAAGAAAGTGTGGCAGCATTTTTTTTTTGGTTAGTAGGACTAGTCAAATCAAGTAACAGCTCATGTCCAGATGGTTTGGGGAGCTCCCTAATTTCTGAAAAATATATTATTATTGAAGGACTAGATTTTTCTGTGAAGATTAAAGTTCAGGTAGTACACTGAAAACAGTATATGAAAGCACAATGCCATCCTGCCTGTCACCACGAAAGAGTTCTTGCATGTATGGCTCAAATGATGATGTTTTAGTAAAGCTCAAAAAAGGGAAGTCCCAGTTTAGAATGAACACAATTACATAAATGCATGCCCACATTACAATGTAAAATGTATTTCTTGTTCAAACATCTTACAGGACTTAACTCTGCAAAAGATCAGCCAGTCTGTTGAAATTTTCCAAGTGGCTATTGCTCTTTCCAAAGGGACAAAAGGGAGCATATAGATTTTTCATATCATAGGTATTGATCAAGTGAGGACGTCTGTTTCTAAGAAATGCCATCAGAAACCTATATAGAAAGAAAAAACTCGCATCTTGTAATTAAATATGCCCTTAAAAAAACACAATAATGCAAAGAAACCAATTTTGCTCTGCTGCTTAATTAGGTCTCCTCCTGTAGCAGGCCATCACATTATGTTGACCTATGCAATACTTTATGGAAGAGTCACCTCCAGAGAGGCCGAAAGCCATTTCCATCAACTGTATCGATGCTGACACTAGAATGGTAGCATGTCTAACAAGGAGGAGGAAGGGAGAATTCTTTTATTTTTTTTTTTTTTTGTGTGAATAAGCTCACCTTTATGCTTTACAAAACCGAAGATATCTATTTTCAAAATTACTAAAAAAAAATGTTCCCCCCCCCCTTTTTTTTTTTTTTTGCTAATTCAATATTTGAGGCAACATCAAGGATTACAGTGCTTATAACATATTTTATTCAATTCACATAGAAAAGCATGCAGTATTAATGTGAAATGGTACAGTATTAATGTAAGATGTTCAGTGCACATTAGGTAAACAAGTCATTAGCATACAAACCCATTTCATGGTCTATACAGGCATACTAAACACATTGAGAATAACAATGCTTTTTGGAAACTAAATTAAAAATTGTGCTTAACTTCAAAAGAAGACAAGCCATGATTGCAGTGTTAAACAAGGGATGTTTTCTAACTGAAGTGCTGTAACCCTGAAAAGAAAGAGGCTGCTACCTTACACCCACTTAAGAGTTTCAGTACAGTACAGTGCTATGAAACAGTCTGAGCAGCAACATTTCCTCTGGGAGGAAAGTTTTATGGCAAAACTGTAATTTTATAGCAACTTCATGAATCCATAGGATATATAGCCAGTAGCTGCCTTACATGCAAAAAATGTAATCTTTCGGAATGGGAAATGTAACCTTTAAAACTAATTCTCACATAAATGACTGATTTGATAAGACCACTTAGAACTGTCCTGTTCAAGGGAGCCATTAGCTGTGCTCACAACTGGAAGAGCATGTAATCTGAAAACAAAAGAACATCCAAAACATCTAAACCCCCAAGTAAATACAATGCCCACTCAAAGTAAAGAATATGGAGTGGTTCTTCCCTAGGAAAGAGCTTGAAACAGGCAAGGGAATGTTCAGTTTTCACTGAGCTGAAAATGACAGGATCAGATTGCATGGAAGTCATTAAAAATTAAGTTCATCTGTAAATATTAAACATTTGCAGGTTTACAACTTTAAATCACGTTTGATTTCCAAGCAGAGTCAGTTTTTGGTGGTTTTTGATGGACTAGCACTGGAAAGGCTGCTTTGAATTTTCCTCTTGGTTGACTGACTGACATTTTTATTTTTCCTTTCAGCTTTAAAGGAAGACACCCAAGGAGGACTAAGCTGACTATGCAGATCAGATGACATCTTTAAAAAACAGGAACCAAACTTTTGTTCTTCAAACAACCTTTGTGAGTTACCGAACAGCACACTTGGGGAAAAGTCCCTTTGAAATAAAGAGTTTGGAGGTTTGGTACCACTAGTCACTGCGTTTTGGCCTGTAAACAGCGGAAAGTGGTCATTCATATCTAGGTCAGATGGGGAGAGGTTAGAAAACATAGCAGGTTTCCAGCCTGTTCTATTGGCTGCTAGATCACTTGTCTCTGGACACTTCATAGTCTGTTCCTCATTCATGTCTTCCAGTTTCTTCTCGGTTCCGTTTAGAAGCTTAGAACACTCTGCTGTTTTTGAAGAAATATCAAGATCAGAGGACTTGAAATTATAGCATGGACTCTTGCTGTTGTCTGACTCGGACATCATTGAGTCCAACTCAGAAATTTTATCAAGGTAGGCAGCATCCATAGATGCCTCACTGGAGGTTCTTGTGCGATTCATTTCGGAAGAGCAGAGACTATGTAGCCTTTTAGGTAAGCAAGAACTCATTTTATCACTCGATTTTGCTGTTGTCTCATCTGATCGACTTGCTACTGAGTTTTGCTCTGATTCATCAAAATCTAAGTCCTCAGCAAAATTTGTTGGGCAGGTGCCCCAAAACCCTGATTTTCCTGTAGTAAAACAGTTTAGCTTCTTTTCAGTATTACAGATGCTTGTACTGTGTTCAGAAGAATCTTTGCTGCAACCATCTGAAGTTCCACGAAACTCTTCAAATTTCAGTTTTCTCAGGAATGTTGATGGTTTCCTTGCATTTTCTTTTCCGTCAGGAGTGTTCAACTGAAGGCGACTGAGAGACAGAAAAGGAGTGCACGGTGGTGGAAGATCATAAAGTTCTTCATGCTTATATGGGGTACATTCCTCAATTTTATTCCACTGCTCTTCTAAGCAGGCATCCATATTTGTACTGTTTTCACCCAGGAGAACCCTGTGACACCCTGGAAATAGTTCTTTCTTTGGGGCACACTGGGTATTTGAGCTATTCAAACTATCTTGACTAGAAGAGCTTAAACAAGTTACACCACTTGTTAGTTGTTCAAGACTGTCAGGACTTTGGCTGGTAGTTAAAGCTTTTTTCTCCTCAACTTGGGTTTTCAAACAAGTTGCATCTTCAATGTTCTCCCCTCCTTCAGCATCTGTGGAAAGTGCTCCCTCACTAACAGCACTCACTGTCTGGCTTCCTTTGCCTGCATTTTTCAGCTGTAAAAGCTGACATTCCATTTCTTCTATGTATTTATCACTTCTTTCCAGTGCCTTTTTCAGACGGTTCATTTCACGTTCACTTTGTTCCACTTTGGACTGAAGTGCAGCTATTGTAAACCTACCAAACCTGCAATAAGTAAAAAAGAAAGAAAACATTAAGCTGGAAAAAGACATTCTCGTGGTGCTTTGCAAGCTCATTTCAAGGCAGAACAAAGCTATTACACACTGTGTTAATTTGAAAAAAAAAAAGTTTTCTCTGCTAGTTATGAAAAAAATACTAAAATCATCACAAATAACACAGAGGTAGAAGTGATATGTAAAAAGACAAAATTAAAACATTAGTGGTAGCAAGGCAATAACAAGCAGATTACCCTTCCAAGGGCTGGTTCTATCAGTTCAACTCAAATATGCATGAAGAATTATCCCCTAAAACAATGGCAAAGATTTATGATAACATTTGAACAGTGGTCCACATCTTGAAATATTTACATTCAATCATTTTCCTACAGTACAGCAGTGTTTTACAACACATTTCTTTCACAATGTCACCTTGTCAAATACAAAATGCCAATATGAAATGCAGAAACTGCAATAGTCCTTTGAGGTGTTTTAAATACTTATATAGACCATTTCAATTATGTTCCTGTTAGATAGCTTTTCCTCACTCATTCTGTGGATGGTATATCCACTTCAGAGTTACTTGTTTTTTTGAGCTTTACAACTGGAACAATCTAATTTCCACCTTGACTCCAATCCAGAAACCTGCCACTTGTGGTTCGTGAAAGTTGTGTGCTTGTGGGGCTTCCAGCCTGAGCACATTTCCAACTGCCAAGATACAGACTTGCCTTTCCCCCATCCTCCACCAGCTTTCAAGACTGACCTTCCCCAGAGGGCAGTTGAAGGTTTCAGCTATATGCCCTGACTAATTCTAACCTGTCACTGACAGGTGAACACCAGGGAATTCCCTCCTCCATCCAAGGCTTTCAATTTACAGAAAGAAAAAACAATTAAAGTTCTGATATTATTAAAAAATAGGGAAGGACCTGCAGCCCCCCTATAACTCAGACAAAGAACGTTTTATATCATGAAGAAATGACAATTCTGTATGTGGGCTTACACTAAATCTCCACTTCCATCTTGCAGCTCTGTGTTACAGCATAAGTGTATATATTTGCTCTTCCAGCATAAACACTGCTTGGAATTTCTACCTTTTTTCTTTGTCTGTCCTTCCCTCAGAGTCACGGTGAATTCACATTCCATTTTCCCCATTCCATTCCCTCATCTCTTCACAAAATGCTCCCAATGCAACCCCTAGACCAGTGAAATCTGAAGGTGGTATACCTGTGGAGGGCAACTATGCTGGCAAAATATCCCTGGATCCATGTAAACCTTTCCAGCAAAAAATTGAACTGTGTTCTGTTTCTTCAATTCATGAGCCCAAAGCAGAAATAAGTGGCTGTATGTTGACAACTGCAATACAATTAAGCAGGCAGTTGGAAAAATGAACAAGGGGTATCACAAGTCCCCAACAAACTGGGCATGAGTGACCAGATCAACTGATGCATTTCACCATTCAACTGCTCCTGCATATTTAAAGAACTCTGAAGACGTTGTAGATGGTTCATTGGTGGATAAGATTCACACAACAGTTTAAGTCAGTTCTGTCACGGAACTGCTACCAGACCACTTTTTAAATTGGATCAGCCTAAGCTTCACACAGTTTTGGTATGTGTCGCTCATTGCCTTACTGACAAAAAATGCCACAGTAGAATTTTTATATTTAATAAGATTTTTTTTACCCCTAAAAGAAGCTGCTGGATTGGAACTTGATGAAGGTAAGGACCCTCCTACCTCCATGCAGCTCTACCCAATTATCTCTGTTTTCATAAAATAGAAAACAGACCATTTTGCATTTGCTTACTCTATGGATAATAAATATTCTCAACTGATTATAGTGGTTTCTACATTTCAAGCTGCACACAAGAGGGGGATGGGAGAAAAGGCAGAGATGACTTTCTCTCTCCCCTATGAAACTAGACAAAAGCAGAATCACAGCTCAAGAACGTTTTCATTATGTTGTCAGGTGAAGGCAGTCACATGAAATAAGCATCCTCATATACAAGACATTTTGGCTTATTTCCTCTTTCAGTTAAAGGAACACAGATTTTGGTTTGAGATATGGAAGGAGTTGCTGGAGCACAGCAGGGCCAAGTGAGACCTTTCCCACTTCCTAAGATGATACAAAAGTATTTATTTTGCCTTTCTCTAACAGTCCTATTCACATAGTCATACAGGAGCACACTCTACACTGCTTAATAAAAGATAGAAAGATGATGCAAAAATACAATTTGGCTAAATAGCCAAGCGAGAGAACGGGAAAAATGCTTCTGTAAAAAAAGCAAGATTTCCTGGAGTCTGCTGTAACAAACACTGACATCAAAATTAAAACATGTTTACATTTATATGCATACCTGGTAATTCCTTTTTTAATGGAAGAATGGTGTAATATGTTTATTTAATGCAAATAGCATTAGTGACAGCCTGAGATTTGCTTATGAGGGAGAAGCACTGTATTCTCAAGTGTAACTTTTATAACAAGTGTCCTCAGGTTAAAAAAATACAGTATGTTGTTCAAAGGCAAATAGCATCACTAATATGTTAATTGTTGCAGAGGGATGTGCTTGGGAATTTTGGTTTTCAAAATGGAACGTATGACAAGCTGCCTACAAAGTTACTTTTGCAGTTAGGCACATGGACAGTAATTGCTTTCTGTTTCTGCTTTGAGATTTGCATGCATTTATTTCCCAAATTTTCAAGGACATGGATTTTTAAGACAGCCATATTATAATGCACATATTTAAGCAAATTACACCATACCAGAGAATGACATACGAGTTTTAGTGCCTGACCTAACAGGCCAGCAGAGAGTTTAAGACATTTACATTTTGGTTATAAAAGCCAGAATCCTCTTCATCTCTCCAAACCAAACCACTCATAAGAGATTTCCTCTCCTTCTCCCTTCAGATGTACAATGAGCTGTTCTATAGCCAAAGAATTACGGTCTGATGATAATAACTATAGAATGCAGTACAGTTACATGAAAATAAATTTAAGTTTCACTTGACAAGCTAGATAAATTTCCTGAAGTATCTGAACTACTTCACACTTGGTAACATGTTGATACATTCTTCAGTAGAAGTTATTTAGCCTACATGTGGTAAAGAGCACACATATAGTGAAGGAAAACCATGCCCTCACATATGGACAAAGGCTTTTGAGTGTTAGTATCTTGTTCTTCAGTCATATCACTAGAACAATGACTTTGAACTCACTGCATGTGTTTCAAGAACATACTTTCTATAGAAAACCGAAAGCCTGGATAAATAAGTGGTCACTCAAAAAGTGAACAGAAAGGCATTTCATGTGGGATTTGGATCCTTCAACACAGACACCTAGCAACATTTTAGATCACCTAAAATCTTTTACATGACTGCTGGCCTGCAGCTATCACTTTGGAATGATACATTTGTTCTATGGACCCTACATCACAGTTACCAGCCCCAAGAAGTTATACTGAATATGTTATTAGTGTCTGAGGTGATACTGAATGTCTAGACGAACACTTGAATCCCAAATTTCAGGACCTTTCCTCAGTCAGTCCTTTTTCTTGTCCCAGCACGATTCTAACTTGACACCAATCAGAAAGCAAGTCAGCTTTCATCTACAGTGAGCAAGAAGAATTAACATTGCTGGAGTAACCGTCCTACGTATTATTCTGCAACTGCTCCCTCATTTATGTTTTAGTACTCCTATCCTGCTTTTGTCTGGGATACAGCTCATGGTAGCTAGTATGGGGCTATGTTTTTGATTTGTGATGGGAAAAATGCTGAAAACACAGAGATGTTTTAGTTACTCCTGTGCAGTTCTTACAAGAGAGTCAAAGCATTTTTTGCTTCTCAATCCACTAGCAAGGATGCTGTGGGTGCATGAGAAGATGGGAGGTCACAGCTGGGACAGCTGACCTCGATGGACTATAGATATATGCCACACCATAAGGTATTATGCTCTGAATATAAAGCTGAGGGAAGAAGAAGGAAAGGTATGATAGTGTTTGTTTTCCAAAGTCACTGTTAAGTGTGATGGAGCCCTGCTTTCCTGGAGATGGCTGAACACCTGTCTGCCTGTGGAAGTGGTGAATGAATTCCTTGTTTTGCTTTCCTTGTGCAAGGTTTATGTTTTCCCTATTTAACTGCCTTTACCTCAACCCACGTGTTTTTTCACTTTTACTTTGCCACTCCTCTACCCTGGGAGGGAAGTGAGTGAGTGGCTGTGTAGGGCTGAGTTGTTGCCTGGAGGTAAACCATGGTAACTTCTGTTTTCCATTTAGAAACTGTTTGGAAAGTTGAAGAACAAGTTTATTCAGTCATTTCTTCTCTTCATGTCTATCAGTTCTGCAAATACAGCTTTAGGGTTTTATTTTCACACATCAGTGACCACCAGTAGCACAACTGTCTGGTTGAGCCCTTAAGTTATATCAACTCTGTTTAAAACTTCATACAAACATTTGTCTTAGTGGATATAAAGCAGCTGCATCAAACATTTCCTGTAGAACCACTTACTGAAGACTAGGTCTGCAAGGATGCTATGGAAATTGACTTTCCAGTTCTAATCATCTGACTGCCCAGGTGAAACCACCCTGCAGCTCACGATGCATGCAAATGATCCATGCTACAAACCAAACAAAGAGTGAAAAGTGGAAAATGACAATGTATAATCAGGATTTGTCACAGAATGAGATAAGGGCAATGCCAGAGTGTACAGCCATATCCAGTCTTGTCATTTAGATACACATTTTCCCTTTGGTTCTGCAGTTAGGAGGGAAGAAAGAGGCAGGGAATTCAAGAACAAATCAGCTAAAAGCCCTATGAGCTTCTACAGCTCTTCTGTGATATTGTGTACCAGATGCAGCTGTACGAGAATGAGTTCGACAATCCCCCATACTACAACTATGAAAGGTGACCTCATGTGTCTGCGTATCAGACAATATCCCAGGTTTCATACAATTGCCTTAAAAGTATGTCATATTTGCACAGGCATGTTTAAGAAGAAAAACCAGTTACTGTCAGATGGGGGCCTTTTCCTAGCAAGCAAAAAAAAAACCAAAAAAACAAACGTCAAGACATATACCATCTTTTGGGTGACTGTAGAGCAGCAGAATTTGAACAAACAGACGAGTCAGGTAGATTCTTCCCTTTCACTTAAGGAATTGGGTGAATTTAAACAAATATGCAAAGTTTTTCCAAGCATTTTAACATCTTTCAGTGAAGATTTTTTTCAGTGAAGTTTCACTGGTCTTCCATGTAAGAAAGGCAGATTATAAACAGGGTCATCAAATAGCATAAGTCAGAAAGGATTACTTCATAATTACTAAAAAAAACCCAAACACCAAAGCCAAAACCCAACCAGAAAACCCGTAAAACCAAAGTGTGATCGTAATGTCCTTACCCATCTGCTTAAGGTTTACATCTTCAAGCCTGGAGTGGGCGCTCCCTCAAGACTTAATGCTATGACTCAAGAACTCAGACTTGTTTTGAAGGCTACTATGTAGTACTTTCTCCTACTTACTTTTGAGGCCACACTGCAGCTGGTCTTTGAAAATGGTCACTCCTTTGGAACAGCAAACTTGTGGAGAGATGAGAACAGAGCCCAGTTTTCCATCAAGATAGCAATGTTCCTACCCTCTGCACCCTGGACACAGGTTACTGGAAGTCTCTTTGTAGGCTCAGTGAAATGCAGACTGAATTAAATAGTCTGGCATGAGCAGAAATATTTGAGTTAGATAAAAATTAAATGTTGTAAAGAATGACCTAAGAAGTCCATAGCCTTAGATTTCAATGTGCAAGTACCTGAAGCCACAAATCTAGACAGGATAAACAGTAAAACTGGAGAAGGAGAACCACTCTTCCCTCCTCAAACTATAACAATAAAACAACTCACAAAAACAGAGAAAAGAGATAATGCAACAATTTTCTACATGTTACAGATAGTTTTTCAGACTGGGATTTTAACTGGCAGAACGAATTAAATATTTAGGAAAAAGACTCCTAGGAAGCCTAGAAGTCTGGTTCAAGCTAATTTGAATCTAACCATTCATAAAATACACTATACCCTGGAGTAGACGGACTTGCTAGTTATTTTCCTTCAGGTAGAAAGCGAATATCCCTTTGCCAAAAATGCTTTTAGATCCACTGTGCCTTGCCAATAGACCTAACAGTTTTCTATTTTAAGTAGAGCTGGAAGTAATAGGGCTTTATCATCCTGCAAAACTTAAGTTTTAGAAGTTTTCTTGTTTTGTATTGGAAAAATGGAAGTCACTGAGAAGTCATCAGAAGAAAGGGTAAACAAAGAGCAAACAACAACAACCAATTAGTCCGATTTGCCTGAGAAATGGGAGACTAGTACAGGTCTTTGGTAAGAATAAGAGCAAGAAGCTTACCTCTATTTGCCTTTCAGACCTGTGACCCAGCTTTATGATGTTTGAGTATTCTGGTGAAGGTCCACTCTCAAAAATGTTTCAAGGTAAAAAAATAAAAAGCTACTCAATCAGCATCATCAGTTTAAAAATTGTGTAAAAATCCCTGAGATGGCTGAAATATCAATTTTATTGACATACATGACATTTTTCAGCAGGTTTTAATGGATATGAACAAAGAAAAAACAACTCAAGACTATGATAAAAGGAAAGTTTTTTATTGACCTCTGAAGAAGGCTAATTATATTTTTCCTGTGATGTAAGAGGTAGAGTCTGTGTTACAAAGGGATCATTCACCTGCCATTAGTGTTTCCTGTGCTGTAAAGCAAAGTCCACTAAAACAATTTAGGATGTGCTATTCAACTTCAGTGTCATTATGCACAAAATGAAATACACTTGGGATATGGGGACTGAATACTGACATAACCTTTCAAAAATAATTTGATACAAGTTGTATTTAGTTAATTTAGTCAGCTGTTTAAGCAGGAATCCATATCTGAGACTCTGAAGCTAAGGAATATATGAAAAATGAAACAATGCTGGTGACAGTAAATTACAAAGATCTAATTCAATAGATATTTTAAATTGCATTAGAGACCCACCCAGAAACTTTTCCAAAAATTACCTTCTGAAAGCTTCTGAATGAAGCACACTGGAACAACTGTACTGGCAAATCAATGTACCTGCACAGAAACTTTTAATTCTAGTGACACTGTTGGGCTCTGATGATTATGCCTTCAATTCTGATTCCATATGCAAGGTAAAAAAACCATTTATTGCAAGCCCTCTTCAGTGTGTGAAGTCTAGCTGTTAGATATCTAGTCCTGTTAGATATTATCAAAATTTGCTCTCAGAGCTGAAAGAACATTTAAAAAAATGTCTTGATGTTAGGACTGGTCTGGATATTGACCAGACTAATGAGACAAGGATGGAAGTTAATTTAAAAATTCTGCTAACAACACTTTCCACCACTAGAAGGATGGGTCTGGAATTTGAAAGAATGAAGTTTGACATGCATCAAAACATCAACCTGAAGAAAGCTAATAAACAGGTTAATTCCCACACTTTGAAAGAAGACATTAGAAGCACTAATGCAAAATGAGCTAGGAAGGTAACTTTCTAAGTAGCTATTTGACAGAACTGGTACTGGCCATTTGTGCTAGAAGTGTCAGGTAAAAGGAAACAACAAAAAAGGTATTGCAAAGTATCAATATAAGATGTTGTGGAAGACACAAGACAGTTTTTCTCTTCTAGGTAGCGCTATGGAGACTTCACTTGTAATCTAGTACCCAATTCCAAGCTTTATTATTTCAGAAAACTACAGACACAGGAGACCCCTGAGTGCAGAGTAAAACCTAATAAACAGAAGTTTACTTTTTCTCTTAAGTTACACTTATCTAGAAGAACTGGACAAATTCAGTCTATAAGACATGACTAGGAATGAATGGGTATAGGTAGGGTGAATCAAAATTGCTAAATTTAATGTGCTGAAAAGTTTCACCCAGGACAAGTTTTTCATTGCATGTACTTAAATTCTGGTAGCACAGCACTGAGCCTGGACTAAAGCCAAAACTAAACACAGCAGAATCAGGGTACAGACATACAAACTCCTGAAGTATTTGAACTGTTTCTAGCCCAGCTTAAGACTGATTCAACTCACATCCTAAATGCTAAATACTCTTCTAGCTCTCCTTTTCTAGGATTTATTTAGTTACATCTATTTACTTTTCGAGTTTGCCATCCTTGCCAACTCACTCCTGAATCTTACGGGAAAAGGTATTTCATGCCATAAAAGCCATAGCCAAGACATTAAACAGGGCTCTTTCTTATTAGGGGACTTCAGGGTGGATTGTTCTTTGAGGTATTCACAGCCCAAGGATCACACATCTTCTTTCCTGTTGTCTCGAATGACAAGCAGTCTGGCAAGTAAGCCCTTCTATAAGGATAAATTTTATCTTCCAGCTGGTGAGTTGTGAACTAGACCAAAATCCAGAAAGCTCTCTTCTCACATTACGCAGGTGCCTCCCAATCCCCTTCCTCAAAAGCTCTGTATAAACTGTTGGCCAATATTGCTATTAGTTTTTTAATTTCTAACCCATGAGAAAAAAAGGTAGAAAACTAATGAAAGAAAGGAACACAACTTTAAACGTATCAATACATTGCTTCAAAGAGTACTCCCACGGAGGGGTACCTTAGAACACAGCTCTAAGCAGTATGACAAAGTTTCTGCTTTTTGAGGGCATTGCCATCAGTGTTTTAACTGTTTAAGACAAAGTATTAAACATAGCTATCAATTTCGGGAACAATATTCTGCTGCAGAACCTTAATTCCATGTATGTTGCCCAGACACAAAGCTTTCAGGAACCTTCCTTGAGTAGGGAACCTAACTCCATAAAACAAACCCTGAAGGCAGCAAAGGAAGAGGAAAACAAATTCAAACACAAGCAAACAAAATATCTGCACTTAGTAAGAGACCTTCTACTTTGACCATATACCAGATTTAGAAACTTCACAATAACAAGTTAACTATAGCATTCAACTAATGAATCCAGTCTTTCAACATTGGCCAGGTAACACGAGGAATAGCAGATGTAGTCAAGTCATATTCCTTCCGTGTAGATTTACTGCTATTCTAAGTTGCACTTCTCACCCACTTGCTGCTATTCTCTAAGTTGCATTTTTCACCCAAGTCCATGTGGATAAAAATTCCAAAGTCTACCTGGGGACACATACGCAACACCATGTATACCACCACAGTTTTAGGTTAAAGTCCTACAACAGTTAAACAGTCTATAAATAAAATATGGTAGCTTTTAAAATATTCACATACTTTTGGGGTGATCTACTATCAACTTCAGCTTTTAGTCGCAAATTCTCTCTTAAAAGGTTATTGTTTTCCATGCTCAGTTTCTTATTTGCCTAAGGAAAAGAAAAGGAAAAAATAAGTATACAGTAAAACAGAAATGACTTCTAATATTTATAGGACAAGCTGTTTCTCCTTTTTAAAGAGACAGAACTAGAAATGTGAAGGCAGGAAACAGCCTTCAGACAGGGACACCACTTAAAAATCACCATGGGAAATGGTTTGCAAAGCTGAATAGCGAACAGACATTTTTTATTTATATTCCCAAAATACATTGCAAGTGTCCTATCTAGGGAAATAAACACAGCAATGTTAGTTAGCACAGAAAGTCATTAAGGAGATGTACTAATGGCAATTCCATGTTTTTTTTTCCACATGACTAAATACGTTAAGTACATTAACATTACAATGTGCAGGTATCAGCAAAACTAATGTTGAACAGCTTTCCCCATTCCAAATTAGAGCAAGATTACTTTGTGGGTTTTTGGCTTGTTTTTAAAGCATAGTTATCCTGTGGATGTAAATCCATTACGACAAGCTATTTGCAGTCTTTCTTCACTTTCTTCCAGGATGTTGTGTTTAAGATTTCTGATTCACAACCCTTCTTACTCCTTGAATTGAGGTCAATTCCTTCTTCTCAGTTCAGCAGACACCCTTGTTAACAAGACATTTTATATAAAGAGAAGTTTTCCTGCCACCCTGTTTCAGAACAATGAATGCCACTATCCTAACAAGCAGAATATACTCTTTGCACTTCATAGTCTGCTCAATCTCTCTGTGCTAAAAACCACACTACCAGTCCAGGACTCATAATTCATAGCCTCTATTGGATAATGCTTCCACTGCACAATAAAAGTATGATCTAGAGTTAGATCTGAAGAAGGAGCTATGCAACTGGGCTCAGGAGCGAAACACAGTTTTCTGAAGCACCAAACAGTGCCAGAAGAGAGGCATCAAACTTTAAATACATACACAAATATTCCTAGCAATCTTTTCAAGTGAGGGGTGGGGAGAATGGAGCAGGAAAAAAATAAACTAATGCCCCCCTTCCCCAACACCAAATATTTCTAAGGGCAGAAATAATAATTAGAGACTTTTGGCAAGGAAGACAAGGGAAGGGTAAGCCCAGGGCTTGGGTGACTGAGTGTCAACTACTTGGTATTCAAAAAATAAAAACACAGGAAACTATCCTGAAAGCAATGAGTAAGAATTCAGCAAACCTGAGTTCCAAAGAAACAACAAACCATTTGACAACGTGGCCAAGACCTTTCTCTCTTTCCAGAGACACAGTTCCCCCAGCCACATAATCAAGTAAAAAATTTGATGACTTGCCTAGCATTGGTAAGCACGGTATTCACCTGGCACATGGCAAGGCAGGACTGAATCTCTTTGGTGTCCTTCCTCCAGAGAGTGCTCTACCCTCTAAGAGAATAATCTGCAAGGGATCCCCACTTGCAGCACGGCGTCTAGATTAACGAGCTCACGTACCTGCATTTTTAATGAGCATCCTTTGCCTAGTATTTCTGCTTTGGGTTCACCACTCATATACTTGTTTATGACTCCACTCAAAGCAACAATGCCTACTTTGGGTATTCCTAAATTTGTCTTCTCTAGGATACTAAATGATAAAGGTGGTTGCTATTTCCTGACTCAGTTTGGTTTTGAAAAAGAAACTGATGGCAACCACATTTGCTGAGGGATCTTGTCTCGCTAGGAAGTGATGTACGGTTGAAACTCCTGGGTCAGGTAAGTAGTTTCATGGATAACAAGGCTTCTGGTTCCAGATTATGTGTGTGGGGGAAGGAGATCTTGGTGTTCAGACTGGACTGTTCAGTGCGTGCTTACAAGTGAGACAAGGTCCAAAAGAAGAGCTTATGGAACTGAGCAGCTGTTGAACAAGGAACAGATGGGAAGAGAGTGTTGGACTTGATGACCTTAAAGGTCTTTTCCAATGTAAATGATTCTAGAACACGTTTAAGACCTGTGCCCTTAAAACCCATCTAAACCTCTATCTGTTTCTAACCCTTAACCAAATTCAGGGATTCTATAAACTTAAACCTCTTTTCTTGCTAAGGCTGAAGTTATACTTGAAAAATACCCAAACAAACCTTTTCCTCACTTCCTGCTATGTTCTTCTTTTTACTTACCTAGGGAAAAAGTTAAAAAACTTAGTCATCACAAAAAAGAAAAAAAAAAAAAGAGGCAGTACAGTTCAACTTCATGAAAAAATGCAAAAAAAATTTGGCAGACTAGAGAAGTTCTTTCTGCAAATTCCCTTTTGCCATCTATGAGTGATTTTGGAGCTCTTGGGGTCCTAGAAGTGTCCCATTAACAACAGTATGGCATAACACGTGCCTCCGAGACTGTAGCACAGAAAAAGTGTGAACACTATCAATGCTTAAAAACTTCAAAAAAAAAAGCAGTCCTAAACACATCATGCTTCAGTTTTGCAAGAGGCAAGTCAGGATTGTTAAAAGAAAAAAATAAAGGCAGCATTTTGAATAAATGCAAGTTAAGCTATTTCCACCTTGATTTCAAATTAATTTTGAAATTTCAGTCTTCTTCAATGCTTGAGATGATCATTCTTGTGCCTGCAGATATATTTTCCAAGATATTTTTATTCAAACATATTTTGACACATCTACTTCCTGCATCCCCGCTTCTGCAGTATCAGATTTTCTTTTGTATTACATCAAGATGTATAAAAAGGCTGCAGGTTTCCAGTAAAGTATCTTCTGGTCATAAAATGCTGAAGCTTGTCTATTTTCGGTCAAAGGGTCAAGTTACTCTGTCTCAGCAAATTGCACCAAAAATATCGGCTAGCAGGGAGGGCAATAGTGCAAAATCTGCCTCAGCCAACTGTACTGTGTTTGCCCACTGAATGTTGTAAAATAGATATATTATATAGATTATTGCAAGCCTGAAAAATCTGGTCATCAATACTGTTGACAAGTGCTACTATAATCCAATTACCCAGTCAGAGAGTGACGGAGGAGTTGAAGAAGAGTCACATACAGGACTCACTAGAACAAGCAATAACATCTGACACTTGCAAGGGCTATATGGAAATACTATGATACACCAACAGTCACTGGAATTCAATTTTTTACCTCTTCTGGATCTATGAAGTATCCAGAGGTCACACTAGCTCTCACTTCCATGTAACTAACGCAAAACAGTTACAAGATAGCTGAAGAAATGCGTTTATTGCATTTATTACCTCCTTTAGCTTTTCCGCGTTATCCATCAGTTTTTCATACATATGATTGGCAGCTTTCAGCTTTTTGCTCCATTCCTCTGGTGTTTCTGGGCCACTGGCACTTGCTTCATTTGCTGACTGGCTAGTTTCCTCATTTTGGCAAGACGAAGCTGATGCTGTAGGATCCAGAAGAGATTTCAGCTGTGTCTGTAAACTGAGATTTTTACTTCTCAGATCTTCTACTTCTTTTTGTAGGGATTCTATTTCATCCTAAAGGTGTCAGAAATTCACAGGAATTAAAATAATTCATGAGATTAATTAAATAATACTGGCAAGTTCCCACAGCACTTTAGAAACATGGGTTCTGGCAAGCTCAGATACATGCTTTCACTTACACATATATCTAAGTATGCTTATGTATTGTGCTTTAGGCAGGATTTTAATCAACCTGCACACTCGAGTATAGTGAAGATTTTAGTGAAGGGAATCCCTTCACTACATAAAGGACCCTGAACAAACTGGCGGGCACACCAAAAGCTTCAAAGCATTCAGCAACATGAATCTATTATTAGGGCACTCTGTGGGAGGATTTCCCGTGTCAAGAGTGTTCTTTAGGCCGTCCTCTGCTGACTCATCTGCTGTTTTTTAAGTGTTTCTCTCATATCCTTCAGAAACATCCCATGTTCAGATGCTCAGAGTCTCAAGATTAAAAATGGACAGAACACTGCCTGAAAAAGACTGCTCCAGCTACACCACAGTAGGAACATCTTAGGAAAGACTCTCAAAATGCAAGGAACAAAGCTCAGCTGTAGCAGTCTGAAGCTACAAAGAAGCAAAAACCTTCAAAAGCCTGTTGTTAAAGGGATAAAAAAATAATTTATCCTGAAAACAAGTCTTCTACAGTGTTTACTGATTTAAATACTTGAGTTGTTCACGGTCAGACTACTAAAGGAGGCCATATATAGCATTTAGATAAATCCAAGGCATATTTTCACAAATAATCAAGCCTGCCTCTGCCCCCAGCATGGGAACAGCCATTCTAAATTTACAGTTTTTAAAGAGATTTATAATATCCTATGCCTAGCTGTGTGAATTTGGAGCTGATTCAACCGAAAAGAAGGAAATCTCTTTTCCCTGACTCCTTCTCCCATGCAAGGCAAAAGAACCTGAGCTATAAGAAAGTTTGTCATAAAAGATGGCTCTTACTTCCTCAGTGTTAAGGATATATACAGAGTTCATTTCCCTCTCCTCATTCTCCTCCCCAAGACAGGTTTCCTTCAAAAATATGTGATGTCTTCACACTGCTGCTACTAAGGGAACAACAGCTGAGAAAACAAACTAAGTATATTCCTTATTAACAACTTTTCATTTTCTTCCCAAGAGAGTATTTTGCCAGCATTCAAGCTCCACATGAATGCTTGAAGCATTCACTCACTTTCAGAAAACAATAAAACAGTAAGGCTAAAACTTAACCTATGCCAGAAGGTTACAGTGGGCAATATTCTTTAAGAAGGAAATTAATCTCCCTGAGCAAGAGGGAATTAGTTTAGAAAATGTTTGCATTTGTATCGAAGACAAAACAAAAAGCTTCCTACAGCCAATATGCATAGAGAAAACCGTCCCATACCACCTGGGGGTAGAATTCCCACAAAACTAAAGAATTGCCTGTACTTGACTACCTGTAGCCTAGAAAGAATTTTACCATTACTTCAGTGGCACCACTTCAAGCACCAGCAAATGCTCTCTTGCAACCCGAGTCATTATGTGGGATTTTAATGCAACTGAGTTCCATGTAGATACAGTATAAACATTTACTCAAATTAAAAAGCAGGACTCAAAGCAAAAGGAACACTTGTATACAGTAATGTAACAGTTGCTGTTTATCTGGAAAGTCACAACACCCCCCATCCTACTCCTCCCTCTGCCCCATCCTCACCTCATATTCTTTGTGGAGCAATTCAAGTCTTGTTTTACGTAGGTGTTTTCTGACTGTTGGACTAAAAATAGGATCACTTTCGCTCGTTCCTCCTAAAGCAACACAGGATAAAAGAAGCACTGGTATTGTCTCTTCTTCAGTCAATTCAATACTAGTAAACCACCTTACAGCGCTTTTCATATTCTCAGCTACAAGTGCAGCTAATATTGGACCAGTCAGCTACCATGGGAGATTTAAAGTCCTTTAACTTTCAGAACAGATGCAACTTGAGCATCTACTTGTGGTGTTGAGAAGTCAAAATCCTGACTCACAGCAGGAAGACAACTTTTAATTTTTTTAACTTTTTATTTTTTTTAACAGAATCCTATCTTATTTAAGATCATACTATTAAAACAGAGCTGAAGAGAAGGGGCGGGAGGTATCAAGCCTACATTTACTTATTAAAAGATAGTGTTACTTTTTAAAGTGAGATTGTTCAGATATATTTTTCTCTCACAATGAAATAGCAGAGCTGACATTTTATGTCAAATAAAGACTGCAGTAATTTCTAGCTCTGGAAGTTCAGATCCTCATTCAGTGCTGTAGCTTTGTCATATTTCTGTGTAGAGAGTTATTTTCTTAAAAATAAAACAAAAGGGAGGAAGTGATGAAAAAAACAAAAAAAAAAACCCAAACAATAAGTAAAAATTATCACATACTCATTCAAGATGCTGGATTGAAGCACACTTTCTCAGCTAAATCCTATTCTCTGAGGTCAACAGGTTGCAACACATAAGTGGAGTACTTCAAGCGAGAATGCATTTTTTTCATTTAAAGGAACCATCCGACCAAGATTTAAAAAACAATCTTTAGAGGCATGGGGTACTCGCTGCCTTTAAATAATCTAGGTATTAATATACACATTGTCTTTGGAATTCTAACCTTGTGGCTATTATGCATGTTTCTGGAAAGACTTAAAAGTAAATTCTTTAGATGCTGGTAAAAAACACACAGAGGAAAAGGTATCCAGACATCTTTGGACTCAATGTAATATTCTCCAGCAGTAAATACCAGAAAGTTACTTTAAAGCCTAAAGTTGTCCTTACCTATAATTTCCTTGCAGGGATTTTCAGGTGTGATGGGAATCCTGCAAGCTGGGCACTGATTATTATTCTTCAGCCACACTTCAATGCAAATGGAACAGAACACATGGTTGTTCACACAGATAACTGGGTGACGGACCTTTTAGTATTAAGGGGGGGAAAAAGAAAGAAAACAACAAAGAGAAAGACAATGTGAATACTTTAAAACTCTTCCAGGTAACAGAATATGAAAATGTACAACTCCATCTCTCAGTGTAAGTCTAGTCCTGCAGGAAAGTGACACTGCTATTCTGCAGGACCAGCTTGGAGTGATCTGACTCACAATACCAAACTTCCCTATTATTGAAGGCAACAAAGCCATAGCCTTTTCTGCAAAACTAAGGCCCTTGATTTCAAGAGCTCATTAACACACAGTGTACGACCAGCACCCTTCTTCACCTCATCACCTTCAAGAACTACAGTCAGCCACTCCAGAGAAATGCATTCATCTTCCCAGGCAGAAGGAGACCAAAAGACACACACTAACTGATTTTCAAAAGGAAAGGAAGGAGGGATTTCTCCTGGCAACAACCAACAATTTGCCTTGAAAGAGGTGTCATTGAAACGTATAGTGTTACAAATTAACTTTAGCCTGAACATAATCAGCTTCATGGAAATCAGCTTAAAAAAGGATAAGGGCCAAAACTACAGAGCTGAAACATGAACCAGCAATCACTAATTCAAGACTCCTGCTAGATATGCATTGCTGCTAAATAAGTCATTACCCAAGAATGGGGCAGCTAACTGAAGGATTAGATATTCCAATCAGATACAGATTCTTTCAGGAAGCTTTCCCTCCCCTTCCAAAACACCAGGGTAAACAAACTTTTAGAAAATATTAATGACAATGCATTATTCTCTCTTGTCATTTAACTATAAACCCCGTTTGAAAGTAAGTGTGCATAGAGGGACCAAATATGATGTCAAACAAAAAGACTTTATGCCTTATTGCAGCTGCTGTTACAGCTTATTGTAATTCACACTATCAAATCTCTTACATTGGGATCTCTGTTAGGAGTGTTAAAAATAATTATTTGTTTTCCCTCCACCCCCTCCTTGCCCAAGAAACACATTTTAAGACACAGAAGTATCAATATACTTTAGATTCTACTGTAGTGCACTTAAAACCCAAGCTCAAGAGAATTCTTTCGACATTAAATGAAGTCCTCATCACCCCCCAAGATATTCCTCTTTCAAGATATTCTTCTTTTATTCTATTAGTAAAGTAGTCAAACTAAAAAGGAAAAATGAAACATTGGAAGGGAGAAGCAAGCACCTGGAAAGGACAGACAATAACAACTTGCGCAAACAGATGAAAAGTGTCCTTAGTAATCGTACCCCTATGACCAGTGTTGCACAAGCTACAAAACAAGTGTTTTACCACTAAAATACATATAGATATGAATTAAGGCCCAGATCTGCCAGCTTCTTCTGCAATTCACTAACTATGCCTCTTACATGATTCACAATATTTTTACGAACTCCAATATGACAGTCCTGGGAGTCAAAGGAATTATCTATACATAAACAGACACTCAAGTTCCTGAAGGTCTGAATAGAGAGAGACTAAACTTTCAGCTCCAAGGAGGCTTTTTTGTGATTACTGGAAGCATTAGCACACCAATGCTTTGGAAAAAAATAAATATAATGATTTCCACTGTTTTTTTACAAAAAATCTTGTTATTTACCACCTTTCTTTACCAGAAAAAGAGCTTTCTCACCAGCAGCAGAAAAGGAAACTAAAAAACTAAACCAGAACTATTTCTCTAGCCATTCTTCTTCCTTACTCAGAAGCAGTCTGAGAATAGTTGTATGGATGGTGATGATAAGATATAGAGCAGAATAACATAAAATAATCCAAACAGGGAAAGACATTTCAGAAGTGCAGGTCTTCCCCCAGGGGAGCAAGAGACCTTCAGTTACCCCAAACCTGACGCAGAAGCACACTTCTTGCAAGTGAGTGATTATATCTCTAGCAAAATAGTAAGTCACATTTATTAATCTCCAGGGTACAGTGCTTCTGATTTACACACCTTTACAAGTTGCGTTTCAGGGCTGGGGTTTTGTACTTTTGTTGGCTCAGGATCCACAAAAAGCAATCCATGTGACAACAGCAGAAACTGCTGTAGGAAGTGTGACACAAAGGCTCCGGGTACCACTGCCCTTCACTGAGACCCTGAGCCACCTACTGTGACAAGCCCAGGAGGTGGGGGATCATGAGGTACTCATTACTAAAAAAGCATTTCACTTAAACTACAGCCCATTTTCAGTTCCTTAACTGACCATAATGTCTAGAAAGATTACAGCTCATTTGAGAAGGTTTGATCAGCTAGGTGATTTTGAGCAATTTCCTAATTTTTCCCCTCCCAAAGAATGTGATTCCCATGCAGATCAAAATCAAATCCTGTACACATCTACATCACTTCGAAGGCACTTCTGGACATTCAAGCAGGATTAACAGAGGAGAAGGTGCATGGAAAAGTAGGCACACTGATACCAGTGAATGAATTCCCAGACATCCTATGTGGTTTCAACCAACACAGAACTGTGTGCTCGAGCCTAAGCAAACTGTCAACACCAAAACCAACAGGAGAGACCTTCAGACATTCTAGGAAAGTAAACCTAACAGTCTGATGCAGACGGCTTCTGATCTGCTTACTAATTATAAATAAAGATATGCTAGAAGACAGCCCAGACTGTTAAAATAACATTCAAGTGACAAACACGAAATTGATCCAAGCAATTAACTCCTATTATAAATGGTTATTTACACATCTTGCCAATATTCTTGCTGACACTGTTCACATTAACAAAAGGGGCTAACGTGTTCTTCCTGCCCAAGATTTTTGCTTTGTTAAAAACAATGGGTGGTCAATGTTAATGAATGAGTTTCTCAACAATATCTTTTTATACCATTACACACAGTAAGTAGTTTCTATTTTGCAGTCAAATGTTTGCAAATTTTTCAGGGATAGCAAGAGGTATATTCTGACTGTAGGGTGGGCCTTCTACTTGATTTGAAGCCTATGCTACAAACTACAGAAGCATCAGATTATGTCAACTCTCCATGATACTCTCTGCTTCCCCCAGAAGACAGGACAAAACTGACAAGACTTTTTCCTTAATTTAAACTAAAATTCTTCCTTCCTCTAACCTTAATCCTGAGCAGAGCTTTACCTGACAAAGTTTTTCAAAGAAGTTCCAAGCTAGAGGCAAAGATGCATATTAAAAAGAAAGGACAGTCAGACTTGTGAATTTTGGCAAATTTTAAACAGCTTCACACATCTAAAAACAAAAGCATTCAAATACCTTTATTACAGGTATTATCCAGAGATTCACTTATAGAATGTTAATGTATTATATCAGTGCAAGATAGCAAGAGTGTGGAAATATCTTCCAGTACAAACTCAGGAACATCAATTCCTGACCAGTTCTAGAAAAGAAGTGAAAGTATGAAACAGTGGCTTGAAACAACCCAGTGGCTTTACAGCAAGGCATGAATGAATACCTAAGCAATCTGTTAAAGGTAGACAGTAACTAGGATCGGATTCAAATAGCAAATACCTTACTGCCTTGATTTTGCTCTCCTTTCTGCTTTACAGACACAGTACATTTGTGTTCTCCTCCATTTTTATTAAACAGATAAAAAGAAAAGGAGAGGTAACAGGACAACAGCCAGAAGTCTTGTTCAGCTTTCACAGGAAAGTCAAGAAATGAGTAAACATTATTGCTAAAAGTAACACTCTCTGTCAGAGTTATGAGACTTGAGAAAAAGAAGGTATCTGACTACTTTCATTGACAGTGCTATACCTACTTTATACATGAAACGTGCCTGCTTTTTTGTTACCACTGCAGCAGAGGAGATCTGGGAATAAAGGCCAGGTGAGGTAGAAACAAGCCAGACAAGTAAATGCCCTGAGTATAAACATAAAAGGCTATTTCTTCCCTTGTAATTACTGTTGTGCTTTAAGAGGTTAATTTTGCTTTGGAGAGGAAGAAAGCAAAAAAAGAAAAAAAAGCGTAGTAAGGAATGAGCAAAGAATTTGAGAAGCAATTAGTGACAGCTATGAAATTAGCTCTGGGGCTTTTAGAGAAGAACAGACTAGCAAGAGCCCTCTGCTTCCCGAGAGAGAAGGGAAAAGAACTGAGAGTCAGAAAGAGGAAGCTAGAACCTTTCTCTCCAGACTGCTGCGGTTTTGCTCGATACTTTTAAAATCCACGTTTTTTGGTTATACACGCCCTCTTTGTTTCACTTGTCCACCGCGACGCAGCACCCCGCTCGAACACCGGGCCTTTCAAAACACAGTATCCTACTGGTACCAGAAGAAACAACAACCCCAAGCCTCAAACCCCTCTCCCCGGGAGCGGCACGCCCGCGCTCCGCCGGCCTCGGGCCCCCCTCCCCACGGGGAGCAGCCCGGGGCGCTCCCTGCGCGGCTCCCAGCGCACCCCGGCGGTGCGGGCAGCCCTCGGCCGCCGCCGGGGACGGGCCGGGGCCCCGCGGCGCAGGCACCAGCTTTCTTCCCCGCGCGGAGCCGCGGGCCCTTAGAAGAGACAACCCTGGTGGGGCTCAGGGCGTCGGGCCCAGCGCTGCCGCCGGCCGCACCTCCCCGCTCCCCGCTCCCCCCCGGCCGGGTCGGGCCGGGCCGGGCCGGGCCGCGGCGGCGCCGTTACCTTGCCCAGGCAGATGTGGCAGGTGATGGGCAGCGTGAGGGACAGCGTGACGCTCGGACCGTGCTGCGCCATCGCGGCGGCACGGCTTGGCTTGGCTCGGCTCGGCTCGGCAAGGCACGGCACGGCACGGCCCGGCCCGGCCCACGAGCACGGAAGTCCCGCGGCGGCGTGCCGGCCGCGGCCCCGCCAGCCCCGCGACGGCAGCCGGCGAGGCCAAGCCGCCGCCGGGCGAGGGGAGGCGCCGCGCGGTGTTGCGGCGCTCCCCTGGAGGGCGGGCGGGAGCCGCGGGCCCTGGCGGCCCTGGGGGCCCTGGCGGGGCGCCGCTGGCCCCGTGTGGGCTCCCCAGGAGGTGGCCCGGGGGCACCCGCGGAGCTCCCGGCCCACGCGCGGCCTCCCTGGGGTGGCGGAGGGGAGAAGCACAGCGCCGTGGGGAGCGCGGGTGCAGTGCCCGGGCAGGAGGAGGCCGAAGCGGTGGCAAGGGTGGTCTGCTTTACCGTGATAAATCTATCGTGTACTCAGGTTTCACCGTGCTGAATTAAATAAACCAGCAGTTTGGATCCTTCTAATTCCCGTGAGTCACAGTTCCAAGCCCCCTGCCCCAGGCAGGGACACCTTTCACTAAACCAGGTTGCTCAGGGCCCCATCCAACCTGGCCTTGAACATTTCCAGGGGTGGGGCATCCACAATTTCTCTTGGCAAACCTGTTCCAGTGTCTAACAACCCTCGCAGTAAAGAATTTTTTCCCAATATCTAATCTAAACCTACTGTCTTGCCCCCCTTGTCCTGTTACTACAAGCTCTTGTAAAGAGTCTTGTCCCATCTTTCCTGTAAGTTTCCTTCAGGTACTAGAAGGCCACAGTTAGGAAGCCCTTTCCAAGCTGAACAATCCTACTTCTCTGCACTTTTCCTGAAGGAGAGGTGTTCCATCCCCCTAATCAATTTGGTGGCTTCCTCTGGACCCACTCCAACAGGTCACTGTTCTTCCTGCGACATGGTAACCTCAGAACATGTTCCAGGGAAAACTCGCAGGGCACAGGCCGCCCTTCCCCGTCACCTCAAGCCGAGCTGTAGCAGCCCATACCAGGCTGCAGACCCACACCTGGCATCCCACTGGGCTCCCGCGCTGCCCTCCTGCTGCGCAGGTGGCTTGGCTGAACCCCCTTGGTCCTTGGCCCAAGGCATTGCCTGTCGGCTCAAGTTGGAGTTGCACAGCCCATGCAGCTGCAGATTTGAGGACAGCAAGAAAATGAGGATTGGGACAAGCCCCCCAAGCCCTGCAAGATGCTGTGGGTGGTGATGCTTGCTTAATGATGTCCAATGGAAGATTCTTATCCATTGAAACTGAGGGGCCAAATTCACAGATGAAAATTGCCATCTGCCACCCGGCTTGTGCCAACGACTCTCCAAATTGCGAAGCCTCTGTGTCGCACTTTCTGGGCTAATGAAGAGCAGCTGTGAAGCAGTGCTGGTGGGACGGGAGGCCCCTAGGAGTCTGTTTGCTTGACCTCAGTCCCAGGATTCCTGTAGTTTCTTGTAAACGTGCCACAGCATGCTGAAAATTGTAGACCTGAGTGATTTAACATCGAGCCACATGATAAATGCTTATGATGCTGAGCAGCTAATTCAAACAAGTGTAAAGTTGTGGATGCAATGATTAACAAGGAAAGTATCTTAGGCTGACATAGCAGAGTTGCATGGATGCATTTCAATTTGATATAGGTAAGTCACTGCAAATAAAGCGAGAAAACTAATCCATGGTGACATTCCAGCATAGACAAGGCCTAGCGGATTTGGTGGTAACGTAATCCTTGGATAGCAAAGGACTGGTTTGAATAAGGTGTTCTTGATAAAGATTGAGTGTTTACGTGTTACAACACCTTTTAGTAAACTTCACGAAAAATTATTTATTGTCAAATAAAAAAAGAACCATGTACCAACATAATGGTACATACCCTTAATTAATATAAGCTGGAATGAGTGGACATCCACTGCAAGGAGATGCTTTTAGTCCTGGCACAGCTGATCTGCCACTTAAGTAGAAGGGTGCTCAGAGAATTTTCTTCAAGAGAAATGTAAAATTATTGAGTATTTTGAGCTTTAAAGAAAACCACCGGAGCCTGAAGTTTATCATTCAGCCAGCAAGCTACACAGGAATGCAATGAAACCCTTTATTTATCTTTCTCAGCTTTATTTTTATATTGACTTTTATTGAAAAAATGTGAATAGACAATACAGAGCATAGAAAGGCTAAATGCTTGAAAGTGAAATCAAAAGCAAGGAAATGCATCTTACATTTGACATGTGAAACTCTTTTAAATGAATCTGGGATAAAGCAGGAACCTTTTCAAAGGCATGACTTCCACTGCTTCAAAAAAGTGTATGTAACTGGAAAGTGACCTGTTAGAGAACAAGCTCTGTTGGGATGAATATATTTTCTCTCAACCAAAGATAACTTGTAAAGGAGTTTATTTTTCTGAATAAGCTGCTAAAAGGAACATGTTTTCTGTGTAAGGAGGTTAAACTTATTTGTTTAGTGGATTTCTGCTGAAGTTGTATGCCTAGTCAGGGAAGGAAGACTTAAAAAATTATTTGTGATCTAGTAGCGCCTGAGGTTTTGTTGAAATTTATGGGTTGATGTTACCAACTCTTCAGGGGTATGGAAAATACTTAATTCTGTAGTTCTGCGAGAGAGATCTCAGAGAGCAAGGAGAGGGGAGCTGGAGAGGTAACAATCTGCTGCAGCTAAGGGGGGCTGAGAAATACCATGTAACTGCAGGAGATAACAAATGTTTAACAGGTTCGGGCTATTGAACACCTTAGTCCAGGTAGCCTGAAGGATACTTTTGCAGGAAGCTGGAGCCAGGATGAAATTCATGGAATGTCTGGCATGCCTCTGCTGAAGCACTGGAGTATCAAACAAGAAGGCAATTTTTCAACAATCTGGCCACTGTTATTGGTAAATCTACAGAGGAAGGGTGGATTAAAAGTTGAGAACCTAACCATGAATTATCTCCCAGGATTAGGCTTTCATTTGTGAAATGCTTCAGCCACTTCATTACCTGCTCTTGAAATCTTAGAAACCTTGAAATGATTAGTACTGAAAATATGAAATTAGCATCCATCACAAAAATGAAGTCCTTTGATGAGAGCTTGAAAAGAACCAATGTAGGACAAGAGAAGCTGGTCAGAGTACTGAAGTGAGCCAATTAAGTCTCTTCTGCTCGATTCATAAAGATGAATAAAGTTACTGTATTTTTTTTGTGTGTCTTAAAATACGTAAGTTCCTATATTTTGCATCTATGCATGTTTCCCAGCACCGTGTTTTGCAGAGAGAGCAAGGAGCAGGTGAGGGTGTGAAATGTGTGTCTTCTTGGCTGCTTAGCCCAGCTGAGAAGTGATAAATAATGCAGTTGTATAGTTTCTTATAATTTGGATATATATAATATGTTTGCATGTGACCTTTATGCCTTAAAAACCTAACTTGAAGGTAATTTTTTGCACCTACAGAAATAGATATAAACCATATAAGCCACTGATATTTTTTTTTTTTTCCTGCCATGCAGTGCCAGGCCAGGCTATCCGTTCTCATTGTCTACTTCTGCAACAGTGAAATCTGTTCAAGTTGGCCTTGAAAGATTTCCTCCTTGAGAAACAAGAATGGATGGATCTTTAGCTTTTAAAAATGTGGGTTTTTTTTCCCAGGTGGTTTTACATGATTTAGGGGAATATAGAGTGAATTTTGCCTGAAGACATGTAAAGAAGCATGGGATTCTAGGTGCCTAAATTCAGACCTGTGGTCATTAAAACACCGTACTTTCAGAAAGGGTGGAAAGAGGTTCCCTGTGCTCAGGATTTTACTGTTGACAAGCCCTGCAGAGTGGTGGCCTCACTGGCTCCTGTTGTGAAACACCATCTCAGGAATTCATTGACTGCCTAATCCCTTCTAGATGCCATTCAGAGGTCATTCAGTGTAAGTACATACTTCTCAGATACCCCCCCGTCTATGCTGCCTGGGCACCATAGATTGCTCTTGCTACTTGTTCTTTGAGAGTTTTCATGTGGCTTTCATTTTAACATGTAACCAAATTTCATGTCTCTCTTTAAAACAGTGTTTTGGATTTTGTTTATAGAAAAAAAAAAATATTATCAGAAAGCAAATAAAAAGAATGCTAGAGGCCAGGAGATTAATCTCTGGCCATTGGGTAAATGAACTGGGGCAGAGAAAGATAATAACTTTAGTGGTTTAATAACTTTTGAGATTGACAGTCTTGTGTAAGCTTGGTGCAGTTAGTCTTCTTCACAAGAAATAGTAAAAGATGACAAATGACTTTTACAGATGCAGTTTTCATTTTGAGTTTAACCACCATAACTTCATCTCCTCTTAAAGGAGAATATACCTGCCCTCAGGTTCCAGGATCCACAAAGGAAGTCAAAGTGACTAGCTCAGATGTAGACACCTTGCTCCTAGGCATCCAAAGTTCTGTGAGAAAAACCCCGTTCTTCATGATTTCGTTCAGATTTTTTGATCTTGTGCTTCTGAAACTTTTCATTTTTTCATTCTATGTGTTAGCAGGGACCCGTACAAGTAAATAGGTAATGATGGGTTATACCTGAAGTCAGTGCAGCTTGCCTACTTTGGACATTAGGCTATGCACTTTTTAATTTTTGAGGGTCATGAAAGAAGTTGATTTCCCATTAGATCCCTTTTCAGATGGATATTTTATCTAAACTAAATTACACTGGAATGATTTCTGAGGGCAGGAAGAGGCTTGGGAAGTATTGTGCTGTGCAGGCACTCTCTAACCCACCTGTAATGGGTGCCTAAAGATACCTCCATGGGCTTTTCAGGAGCCTGTCTGGGTGAAGGCTGGTTGTAATGAGACACAGATGTACCAGATGAGGTCCTGACTGTCAGCAAGTGATATGGATAAATAGACCATGCTTTGTGTTCTCTACTTATTTTATTTACTAATTTATACAGAGCCTTTATAAAATAGGCACTATAACAGTGAAGAGGGGTGAGTGTTAGCAACTTTTTATTCATAGAAAGTCTCTAACCCTTCCATCTGGATAGATTTAACTGATTTAGGAGACAGGGCTTCTGCAGTTTGGACTTCTTCAAGTTTGGGCCATTATTTCTGCAAGTTTATCTCTGACATTATTCCTTACACCAGTGTTTGATAGTTTGATGCAATAGGCCTTAATTAAAATTGTGATTATGAAATCCTTTCACTACACCTTGTGGTGCTTGCTACTGTGCCTTCTATCAGCTGAGAATCTGTCCTCCAGGGTGCATCAAGGAATGAGGCAAAACACTACAGCTCACCAGAAAAGTTTAATAAAGCTACAGAGATTATAGAGATCCTGGTTTTCTCCTTCTCTTCTCTTCTCTTCTCTTCTCTTCTCTTCTCTTCTCTTCTCTTCTCTTCTCTTCTCTTCTCTTCTCTTCT
>JAWWEW010000001.1:68687664-68780407 GCA_035583185.1 Anabacerthia variegaticeps
TTCTCTTCTCTTCTCTTCTCTTCTCTTCTCTTCTCTTCTCTTCTCTTCTCTTCTCTTCTCTTCTCTTCTCTTCCTCTTTTTGAATTAACAGTGTAAAAATCTTAATGAGTGGGTTGTGCTGAGCAGTGTGGTTCACCTCCCTTATTCCCCCAGTCTCAAATGTTTACCAGCCACTCAGAGCATTCCTTAAAACCAGAGATTTATAATGAAAAGTCAGCTCTAATTGAATTTCTTCATTAAGAACTCCATCAAACAGATACAGAACACCTTACACCACCTTGTTTAAATTAGATTCATTTTTCTGATTAATTATTAAAAGGAAAGTTTAAAAAATCATAAAATCTTAAGTGCTATTAAAAATTGATTAGGAATGCATTTTTTCATTGACCCAGTTTGTATTTTTTTTTAATTTTTTTTTGGTCAAAGCTAATACATTTGAGTAGCTGCCTCAGACAGAAGTTTGTAATCATTTGGTCATCAGTCAATTAATCACAGCTTCATAAATATTGATCTCAGATTACATTTATTCTTCATTCTTGAAAGATAGTTTTTTATTAAT
Source organism: Anabacerthia variegaticeps (assembly GCA_035583185.1). Taxonomy (NCBI): domain Eukaryota; kingdom Metazoa; phylum Chordata; class Aves; order Passeriformes; family Furnariidae; genus Anabacerthia; species Anabacerthia variegaticeps. Next base: position 68,688,224 of record JAWWEW010000001.1, read on the forward strand.
TTAGGCTCACTCACATACATTGTGGTTTACGCTGAAATTATTTTTAAAAGTTCTATTAAAATTTAATTTGAGCAGCCAGCCAACAGTGCAGCCATTGCACATTGTGCCACCTTTCAGCAGGTTTATCACCTTATCCTCCTGAGCACTTACAGTTCATACTGTAGGGCTTATTGTCTGGCATCTGTCATCTATATACCTCTTCAGGTGGAAGTTGCACACCACTCATCACAGGCAGAAGGAGTAATTTCTGAGTAAGTGCAAATTTTTCTGAGGGGAGAAAGGAGATCTCTGATGTTTGTCTTCCCACCCTCAATGGCTGTATCCTGAATCCTGGTAATCCAGCCCAGGTGATGGTGTCTTCCTGATGGTCACAGAGGCCTTGGCTGCTCTTTGACCTCTCCCAAACATTCAACAAGCCATTAGAGGGGGTATGTTTGTGGGTACATAAGTTGAATGTCCCCAGCCATGCTGTAGTCCCTGTCAGAGAGATCATACATGAGCTGATGACCCATACCGGGACAGTGAGGGTACCTGGGAGCTCTCTTGGAGGGCCTGCTACTGCATCTCTTTTGCCTGGAAGCAGATCCAATACTTATTTTGCAGAAGTTGCATTTATAAATGGAAATTCTAGGGATTTTTAAAGTGAGATGCTGCAAGGAAATGCCAGGGCTCTTTGATCCCAAGCAATTGGAATGAGCACAGTGCTTTTCACAGCATGTTCATCACATCTGAAGGGGTATTGAAGCAATGCAAGCAGTGCTTATTAACATTCCTGGTCTGGTTGCAGCTAATAATCTCCATATTGACAATTAAATATCTTTCTTTCTTTTTTTTTTTTTGGTTTCTCTTGGGTTTTTGTTTTGATTATGCTTGATGATGATGTTTAAGAAACAGAGATATAGACGCATCAGGTGTAAGAACACACATCTGAAGAGTGACCTGAAGCATTCACCAAGTAGAATGAATCTTTTCCACCCTATACTTTGTGTTTTACTTTGAATGCTGTACTTCACATGGAGAACAACAAATTTCTTAGTATGGCTTCTGCAGTACGTTTGGATTCTCTGTCCTATGCTCTGGTAAAAACAGCATGTTAAAGTCAACATTCCCTAAAATCTCACTTAACTGAGGACTTTGGAGTAGTGGGATCATGTAGCAACTGCTGTCTTTTAAAACTCTGAAAAATCCTATGTTTCATCTTTATTGTCTGAAATCAAAGCTGGTTGCCCATTGTTGTCACTAGAAAAACATTTACTCTGGCACAGCTCTTCTGTAAGGCTCTGAAATACAGTTTCAAATCATGAGCAACAGAGCATCCTGGTGTGATCCTCAGCATCAGTATGGAGTCATGCAGACCTCTGTTAGCATTCCTTATTTTTGCTGACAGTGGATTTGTGTATTATGGAGAATGGATCATTTTTGTGACTCTTCATTTATTTAAGACTGAAAAAAGCTGATGTAATTTTAAGGGTGCTGTTCCCCAGTCAAATATACTACTAAATTACCATATGTTTTGCATATCCAAAGCACTATTTTTTCCCGTAAGAAGTGAAATAACACTAGAGCAAGTTCTCAGACCCCTTACTTTAAATATCAGTGACAGACAGTGCTTTTCTGCACTTTGCAAAAAGTCATCTTGTAAGGATCATGTCAGAAACAACATGTGTAGAGGGCATTCAGGTAACCAATTTGTTTTACAAATAGCTGTGATGATTTAAGATATTTCCTCCTCTGAGGTGTTTACTATCCCTGTTCTCCTTATCTGATTGCTGCAAAGTCAAACTTGTTTTTCGCTTTCATTGTCCATATGCTATCAGCATTCTGGATGTAATTTGTTTGTTTTGCATTATGGCAAGTCAAGAAGGGTATTGTCTGCTATGGCACAGTCATTTCCAGGAGAGAAATGCTAGCAAGTATATGTAATGGAGGATGTGTTAAGTTAGTCCAGCTGTAACCTTACAAAAATCCCTGTCTATTCTCTGTATGTTGTGTTATCAGAAGTGGATTCTGAGTCCAGTCACAGCTGACATCTTCAAACAGGAGGAATACTAAGGAGATCCAATAAATATATCACCCTCCGACCAGTTCTTTACAATAGTGTGGTGGTAGGAACCAGCTGTCTGTTTATCCACTGATTTGACAGACGCTACTGTGAATGTGAGCAGTGTGTTAAACTGTACTGAGCTCAGTAATCCTGGTCAGTTTTTCCTGGCAGAAAAGAAGAAAGGGAAAAGCTGCAAAGCAATATAGAGAGATGACTGTAACAGTGCCCCAACTCTATTTGGCTTTTTGCTGCAGACACCTGCAAAATGGCTCAATTGGAGTTTTCCCACTGAAGTATTGTGTCACTAATTCACTGCTCAACAACTTTAGCACTTCTGAGAACGAATCTGGTAGTTGAATATAGCTACTAGCTTATGGAAATGCATTTTTTTTTTTTTTTAAATTCAGTCTCTCCCTAAACATACAGAGTTCTTTTAGTCCAGAATATAAAAAGCTGTGTATTTTAATGAAATTGTTTGAACTTCATAATAATGTAAGAGAAAAGCAATGCATCTCCTGTGAGTACATGTGATAAATGTGTCTGTCTTTTTAAATTTTTGCATTAATTGGATTGAATTGATTAAATTCAGCTTTGAAAGCTTTTGCTGTTAAAAATGTAAAAAAGGATATTTTTTCATTTTGTTAATATATATGGTTATCCTTGGCTCAAAATCAGAGACCTCTGCAGTGCAGTGGCAACCAGAGCACTGTATATGGCTCCCTGCAGGACCAGACATTTGCCAGCAAGATATATAAGATGCTATAGATCCAAATCAGTCCCAGGTCTTTCCTTTTTGACTTACCTCTGAAACCTGTATTCCCAGCTTCTCTGTCTCTTCATTACAAGAATGTTTAGCAAAGATATTCAATATTTGAGTAATTTTTCTCGTTGTCTGTCATGGAAATGTTACTGGATTAAAACAGAGTCGTCCCACCCCGTTTTTGATAGTTGATGACAGCTTGTCAGACATGACTTCAGAGTGCTTCTGGGACACCACAGTTCAGGTAAATGTAGACTTAGACTCTGAGGCTAGTTTCAGTAAAAACCACAGTTAAGAAACAGACTGCTGTACAGATCTTCAATTGACAAAAGAGGAAATGAGGGAAGGGCATAACATATATCCAGAAACTGCTGGAGTTTTATAAGCTTTGTGTTATTGTTTTTCGAATCTATCCAGGGGGGGCTATGTTGGGAGGGAAATGGAGAAATAGAACAGCAAAGAGAGAAGCAATTGGAATGAACAACAAATAAATAGAGAGAGGGACCAGTTAGAAAACTGCAGAGCTACTGTGATGACGTTATCAATATCCATCAATTGTGGCTTGAATGGTGACTGCAGCTGTTTTTGCCAGCTTTGCTCCTTGGCGAGCTTGTCTCTGAAGCTCCCTTCACCTCTGTGCTCATGGAGGTGAAGGAGAAAGGGTCTCAGTGGCTATGAAAGGGAACTCTCCCAGTGTGAGTGGGCTCTGCAAGGACCCCTTAAAAATCCTTTGGAAGGGAGTGCAGAGTACACAACTTCCATCTTGGGTGTCTGAAAAATGAGTAAGAAATTTTTTTTAGATTCTTCTTCACCCAAGAGAAAGATATAAGCATCTACCTATGAGCAGATCTCACTAGTCATGTCTGGGAATCACTGCAGAGAAACAGCTTTCTAGGACATGATTCATCATATCTTCAGATAAACATCCTACATAAGTTTGATGAATTGTATTTTACGAATGCCTAGTTTTAATCCAGTGCCTAAAGAGGGACCCTAGGATGAGTTGGCCAGACATTGTGGATGTGTCTTAAAGATGATTTGTTGAATCCCACACTTTGTATGAGAAAGCTGGGTGAAGAAACATTTGTGTTTCAATTCAATATGATCGACAAAAAAAGGCAAGTCTGACCAGTAACTGAAGAACTTGATTTGAGTGACATTTCTGCAATCATATCCTAAATCCAGTGGGTTTTACATCAGCTGTTTATTGTCTGACACTAAGGCAGACTTGCTTACAATTCTGTTTTCCTGTAAGCAACCAGTCTTGTTTGCTGACAAATCTACAAATGAACCATTTTGCCAGATACACTGCACCAACAGATTTACTTGTGATTCTCACTTCCTACAAAATATCCTTTGAAAAATGTTGCACTCTGGCAATAAACTTTGTCTTTTGGAACTTTTTTCTACATAGTTTATTTACATTTTTTATTTTATTTAATCAAGTATTTTCTGTTATTCAGCTTCAAGGAAACAGCTTTAAGGAGGATAATGACATTAGTTGATGAATACGTATATTTATTGATAGAGCTTGTATGAAAGCTGGACTTCTATATCATCTGTGCTGAAATATATGGGTTAATAATTTGCTCAGTGCAATCAGGAAAACAGAGGACTATTTATGTCTGGGCTTGGTTTTGATTTACTTGTTAAAGTTCACTGTAGAAAGTCAAGTAAGAACTTTGATCATAAAATGTTCTCCTGAAAAATCCCAAATTTCACTGGACTCGGAGACTGAGGAGGCAACCTGCAGTGTCTTGTGCCTTAAGACCCCTGTGCTCAGAGCTGCTACTGACTTCAGAGGGAATTTTGCCTGAGTACAAAGAGATGAACAGGACCTAAAAGTAGAAGCAGAGGCAATGATGCAGTTTCACCTAAAAATGAAGCTTATAAAGACTATAAAAAGTTTTAGGTTTAGGTTTATTTTTGGTTGGTTGCTTGTGGGGTTTTTTTTGGTTGGTTGGTTGGTTGGGTTTTTTGTTTGTTGTTTGTTTTTTTTTTTGTTGTTTTGGTCCCCCCGCCCCGTAATAAGCTCCAGGTATTTTAGATTCAAACTGTACACCTTTAAGCTGGAAGGAGAACAGTACTTAATAACTGATAACTTAATAGCACATCTAAAATGTCTTTTAAAAGACTTCAATTTACCTATTAAGACCAAATAGACTGTCTGTTAATTTGACGGAATATCCATGTTCCCTGAATTTAGGGCTATAAAAATTGTTCATCTGCTCAGTCACAGGCCATTTAATTTTGGATGCATCATTGCCAGTTGGTTACAGTAATTAGCATTCTCTGTATTGGAGCAGCTTCCCTGAAGCTATGCTAAGTAGGGTTACACTTCTGTATGGAAACATAAGCAGCCTTGTGCAAATGAGCCTGGCCACCCATCTTAGAGACAGAAGCCCTAGCTACAGCTTCTTGGCTCAGGGTGCCCTATATGCCCACCTGCAGATCTTATTTACTGGTTATTAATGACATGAAGTGTAGGCAGCTGTGAAAGGCACAGCATGGCAGTTTAAAGCCTCAGCTCCGAACTATTCTCTCAGCTTTGTCATTTCTTTGAGTGACACTTAATTTCCCCCCACACACACCTTTTTTTTTTTTTTAATCCCCCCCCTTTATACTCTCTTTTAATGAAGTTATTGGACAGAAATTAATTCTCTGGATATAAATTGTGTATATGTGTCTCTCTCTATATATACATAAAATGTGAGAACTGAGGCATAGCGTTTTTTAATGCAGTTATTTTCCACTTATAAGACAGGTTCTCAAATAAAAATGTTTTGATAAACTATTATTATGAACATATGCTGCAGGTACTTTGGTTTGGTAAGCTTTCCATATCTCTTAATGCCTAAAGTAGTGTTTTTATTGTATTTTTAATAGAGACACCAACTGCCAGTACTGGATTATGAGTAGTGCTGGAATTGTTCTTTTGTAAAGGCTAGAATAAACAACACAATAGCTAAAACCATAAATAAATTAAAGAGAGGCCAAGATTTTTTGCTAGTTGTTCTGCAGCCTATGCACATTTTTTTTTTGTTCTGTGTGGAATGTCTGTGCTTCCTTTTCGTTTCCTGGGAAACAAGTGAGGGGTGGTATGCACTGCAAGACATACACTAAGAATAATTCTTCCCATTTAATCCACTCTGATTTTAACTTCTTAATATACTAGAAGGTAACTAATATTTAATACCATGAAATGTATCTGTGCATGTTTAATGATTCAATTAATCAGAGAGAAACCTTCTTTATAATTAAATATGGATAGGCTATAGTCTTTTCTTCTCATTGACTGATGCTACCGAGAATAAGGGATAAGAATAATTTTATACTATTATTCTGTGTGCCTTTTATTAGAACTCTGAACTGTTTGGGTGTAAAATCACCAAAAAAAGAACATTTTTTCTTAGAGTTATGCACTCAACAGTTTCTGTATTCCATGAAAGTCTAACCACATGAATTGAGATACCAGTCCTACAAAGACTTACATAAGCATTTAAACATGAGAGAAGTTCAACTGATTCTAATGTGATTACTAACATAAAGTTTAAATCTTGGGCTTGAGTCTTTATACAATTGTCTCTTTGAATTTCTGGAAGAGGCCTGATGTGAGCTTGGAGAAGATTGTATGTGCTTGCTCTGTAATTCCTGATTTGGTGGTGGTTTGCAGCCATAGCTCGTTTCCTTATAAGTAGCCATTTTATTAGTATGGTCATGGACCTCTCTTGACTGGATTGCTTAAAATAAGGTTCTAAACCATCACTATAACTTATTCTTCTATAGGTCCACATGAAATTCTGTAGGTATAGGCTGAAGAAAAGCCGGCTGTTGTCAATACAGCATGCAAATGGAGTGCATCTATTGGCAAGTTAATAAAATAATGATGTACATACAGGCAGACTTAAATATGGAAATGTAGATTTCCTGATTCTTGATTTTGTCTGAATTGTTGAATATATTTGTTTAGTGATTTATACAGCGCCTCAAGCCATAGCAACTAGGTGCTGTTTACAAAAGTTAAAGCATAAGTTACATGCACAGCCTACAATGCGCTTCATTAAATGACCACTTATGCTACTAAGGGTACCATATATGGAAAATCATGTCGTGAGACCACTTTTCAAGTTTTTCACTGCTCACAATTCACATAGACATATTTTCCAACATATGTACCTACTTTTTTAATAAGAAGATATTTTTCATTATCATTTTAACAGGGAAATAATTTGCAAATAAATCAAATGCAAAAATTTCCCCTTATAAGTAGGCTGAACATATAATAAGTAATATGGGGCCAGAAAATGCCTAGTCTGAAGAATAAAGATGTGAGTATACTATTTCTATAGCACTTCAGTCAAGAAAGACCCATTAATTTTTTTTTAGAGTGACCTTAAGCCAGGAGAATTAATGCTTTGCTCAGTAAGGGCCCAGGTGTCTGGTGCATATTATTTGAAATGTTTCTGTTGAGACTTTAGAAACTATGAACTCCCAACCAAGTCTTTAAGAAAAGCAGATACCCCACAGTCCCTTCTGTTCAATAAAGATTATGAATGTATGGATACTGTATAAAAAATAACTACAGGAATTTTCATTGGTTATTAGAGTGCATATATTCCTGTCTAACACTGACAACAAAATCATTACTTACAAAATCCCAAATACCTGTCCAAGGAAAATACTAAAAAAGCTGATGACTGTTCTCAAGCCAGCAGAAAAGATGACCAGCTGTTCAGGAAAAATGAGAGGATGGATAAGGAGAGAAGGAAGAGTTGCAGTGGTGTTTCCCTCACTCATGTCTGGCCCAGAAACTTCCTTTCTGAACAAGAAGCATGGAGATGTAGAAAGGATATGATGTGAATTCTTGGCTCCTTAGATGGCAGTAACTGTTGCACATAGAACTTAGTGCTCCATCGACTCTGTGACTGCCTAAGAACTTAGCACTCCATCACCTCTGTGACTACCTACAGTACCTTCCCACATGCCCTTGCATAATAAGTATAAGGCTCTGCAAGTGGAGCCAAACAATGATAAAGATGTTAGTTCATCTATCTTGAAGGTGTCCATGGGGTTAAGTCAGCCTATGCTTGTGTCAAAGATGCTTCAAAAAAGTATAAAGCAGGTGTCGTTGTCAAAGGAGACTCCCTTCTGAAGAGAACAGAAAGCCCAATATGCAGACCAGACCCACACCTTAAGGAAGTCTGCTGCCTCCCTGAGGCCTGAGTTAAAGATGTGAAGAGGAAGCTTCCCACCCTTGTACAACCCTCAGATGATAATCCATTATTGGTTGTTCAGGTAGGCAGTGATGAAGCTGTAACAAGAAGCTTGATGGCAACCAAGAGATATTTTAGGGCCTTGGGATGTCTGGTTAAGGGATCAAGAGCACAAGTACTGTTTTCCTGAAAGAGATGGGCCTGTTGGAGCAGATCCAGAGGAGGGCCACAAAGATGATCAGAGGGATGGAGCACGTTTCATACAAAGACAGGCTGAGAGAGATCGGGTTGTTCAGCCTGGAGAAGAGAAGGCTCTGGGGAAACCTCATTGTGACCCAGTACCTATCTAGTGGGTGGCTTTCCAGCCCATGGCAGGTGGCTTGGAACTAGATGATCTCTTCCAAACCAAGCCTTTCTATGATTTCATGATTCTATGAAATGATAGAGTTTTTAACTCTTGGGGAAGTAAGGAGAGGTGCCAGCAGAACTTTCACCTTTGAAATTTGCGGGGCAAACTTTGACCTGTTTAGGAGCCTGGTTGACAGAGTCCCTTGGGAAACAGTCCTGATGTGCAAAGGAGTCCAGATACATTGTGCACACTTCAAGAAAAGCACACAAACAAACTGTCCCCATGTGCTGAAAGATGAGCCAGCAGGGAAGACTGGCCTGGCTGAACAGAGACTTTTGGCTGGAACTAAGGGAAACAAAAAGAGATTATGACCTTTGGAAGAAGGGACACGAAACTCAGGAGGACACAAGGATGTCCTGAGGTTCTGCTGTGACAAAATTAATAGTCAAAGCCTAACTAGAACTTGATATTGCCTCTGCTGTATAAGACAGTAAAAAAAGTATCTATAAATGAATCAGCAGCAAAAGGAGGGCTAAGGGGAATCTTTGTCTTTTATTGGATGTGGGGCAAAACTTATGAGGAAAAGGCTGAAGTACTTAATGCTTTCTTTGCCTCAGTCTTTAATAGTAAGACCAGTTGTTCTATTGGTATCCAGCTATCTGAGCTGGAAGAGAGGGACAAAAAGAAGAATGAAACCACCATAACCCAAGGGGAAATGGTCAGCAACATGCTATACCACTTAGCCACACACAAGTCTAAGTGGCCTGGTGGGTTCACCCAAGAATACTGTGGGAGCTGGTGGAAGCCACTTTCCATGATTTACCAGCAGTCCTGGCTAACCAGGGAGGTTCCACTTAACTGGAAGTTATCATATATGATGCCCATATACAAGAAGGGCCAGAAGGAGGATCCAGGGAACTACAGTCCTGTTGGTTTGACCTTGGTAACTAGTAAGGTATGGAGTGGATCATCCTGGGATGGGAAAACCTTGAATGTACGTACAGACTGGGGGATGAGAAGCTGGAAAGCAGTGTCATGGAAGGGGACTTAGGAGTCCTGGTTGAGGCCAAGTTGAACTGAGTCAGCAGTGCCCTGGCAGCCAGGAGGGCCAGCTGTGTCCTGGGGGGCATCAGGCAAAGAAAGCATCACCAGCCAGTCGAGGGAGGGGATTGTCTCACTCTGCTCTGCACTGGGGTGGCCTCATCTTTTGTGTGCAGTTTTCAGCACTACAATACAAGAAAGATATTAAACACTGAGTGTCCAAAGGAGGGCAATGAAGACAATGAAGGGCCTTGAGGGGAAGCCGTATGAGGAGAAGCTGAGGTCACTTGGTCTGTTCACCCTGGAGAAGAGAAGACTGAGGGGATACCTCACTGCAGTCTACAACTTCCTCATGAAGGGAAGAGGAGGGGCAGGCACTGATCTTTTCTCTGTGGTGACCAGTGACAGGATCTGAGGGAATGCCCTGAGGTTGTGTCAGAGAAGTTTTAGGTTGGATATTAGAAAGAAATTATTTACTCAGAGTATATTTGGACACTGGAACAGGTTCTCCAGAGAAGTGGTCACAGTACCAAGCCTGCCAGAGTTCAAGAAGCATTTGGACAATACTTTTGGACACATGCTGAAACTCTTGGAGATACTGAGACTCTTGGAGATGCTCTTTTGCAGGGTTAAGGGTTGGAGTCGATGATCCTTGTGGGTCTCTTCCAATTCAGAATATTCTATGATTCTGTGATCTTAAGTACCATCATGCAGTACATGCAGGATAACCAGGTGATCACAGCCAGCTACCATGAGTTTATGAAAGATCCTTCTTGGCCAGCTTGGTCTCCTTCTGTGTCAAGGGGACCCAGCTAAGGGATGAGGGAAAGGATGTGGATGTTGTTTACCTGGACTTTAATAAAGCCTTTACCACTGTTTTCCAGAGCATTCTCCTAGAAAAAAATGGCTGTTCATGGTGCAGACAGGCATGGTTTTACTGGGTAAAACTGACTGGATGGACATGCTCAGAGAGTTGTGGTGAGTGCAGTTAAATCCATCTGGTGGCCCAGCAGGAGTAGGGCAGTGATTGTCCCCCTGTACTCATCACTGGTAGGGTTACACCTAAAGTACTGTGTTCTGTTTTGGATCCGTCACTACAAGAAAGACATTGAGGTGATGGAGAGTGTCCAGAGAAGGACAATGAAGCTGGTGAAGGGTCTCGAGCATAAGTCCTATGAGAAGTGGCTGAGGGAGCTAGAGGTGTTTAACCTGGAGAAAAGGATGCTCAGAGGGGACCTTATTCCTCTCTACAACTGCTTTTGGAGGATATAGTGAGGTGGGGATAGTCTCCTCTTCTGGGTAAAAAGGGACAGCACAAAAGAAAATGGCTTCAAATTGTGCCAGGAAAGGTTTGGATTGGATATTTCTTAACTGAAGAGGTAGTCAAGCATCAGAACAAGCTGCCCAGGGAAGTGGGTGAGTCACCATTCCCGGAGGTATTTAAAAGATGTGTAGGATGTGGCACATAAGGACATGATTTAGTGATGGTAGACTTGGCAATGCTGGGTTAGTGGTCAGACTGGGTGGTATTTAAGGTCTTTTCCAGAATAAAGGATGCTATGATTCTATTGTCTTTGCCCCTGTAGTGTCTTTCATGCTGTCTTTTAAACTATATCAACTTTAGGCACCAAGCACCTAAAGTCTATGTCTATACTAGGGACATGGTGTCAGCAGTGCTAGGTTAATGGTTGGACTTGAAGATCTTAAAGGTCTTTGTGAACCTAAATGATTCTACGATTCTGTGATTATAGTTTCTATCCAACTACATCCTGCCCAGGCAGCAGTCTGGGATTCCTTATATGGAACTCAAAGTAATAATAGCAGCATAAAAATGTATGAGACTGCTGCATGCAGTGGCCTAGTGCTCCCAGTGTGTAGTTGAGATACAGCCAGAAGAAGTCCCTGGACTTTAATAATGGACAATGCTATTACCAATAGTGATTTCTTGCTGTAAGTTCTGGCTTAAGCAGTATAAGGCAAACAACCTGAGCATGCTTTTTTTCTGTGATGCCAACTCCCTTATGCTACTTGCTGTCTTTGCACACTGCTTTGTAAGGTGTTCTAACACATGGAAATTGAAATTGAAAACCGCATAGCCCATACATTTCCCATTAGCAAAACTTCACAGATATTTTGAACTTGATATTTCAGCCTTTGAATTTGGGATTTCTGGATTAATGACCCTTGTATGACAGATTTTAATTCTGCAGAGGTTGTCATGTGGTTGCTGGTTTCTTTCTGGATGTGATTGTAGCCATGGTTGCCTAACTGTTCCATACACTGAAAGTACAGCCTGGTTTGAATTAATGGATGCTGGAAACTCAGGTGTTTGGATCAGCCTTCTCTGTCACTAGAAATCATTTTTTTAATGATTTACCCAGGACCTGCCACTGTTTTAGTTGTATCTCTCAGATAAGTATGTAAGTTGCCCTCATATTTTTCCCCTTCCAAATATGACACTTTTTCTTATTTTTGAATTATTGTTGTATAAGTTGCATTCTTATGTTTCCTGTTTGGGCAGACTTATACTTCTATTCCTTTGGAATGTTATTAGTTTTGGCCCTCCAGTGAATGACATTTCAGTCACTAGCTTCTCCCCTCCCTTTGACTCTACAGAAGTAAATTAGACTTGCCCCCAAGAGCTTTCTGGGATGGAGGTAATCTTCCGGTGTATTTCAAAGTATGGGTTTTATGTCTGATGGAGGGCTTTAGTTATGACAGCAAAACAAATAGTGAATAGATATGCTTTTAGGTTTGTAAGTGGATGTGAAGGAAAACAACTAAGAAGCAAAATCACCTATGCCGGCACTATCCTTTTCATTTTCACTGGGAGCCAGGGAATTAGAGAAGGAAAGAGTCTGGAAGCAAAAAGGAGAGCTGAGCATCTGTAAAGACCTGCATCTGCGTTAACAGCTTGCCAAGGAAACTGATGTCTGTACTTTAATCTGAATTATCACAGTCAGTTTTTCTTTTGTAACCAGCTCAGTCACAGCATCATGATCTCATTCTTGAACTGGAGGTGAACTGAACACATCATGGTGATGGCATTAGGAAGCTTAGAGGAGAGAATAAAATTTACTGATATTAGACAATTCAGAAACAGAAAGACTCTGAGATCTGACACGACTTTCTTTTCACCTAGTTTTTAATATAATAATCCTACTTTCTTAAATTGTCTGATTTCTCTTTTTTCTGAACAAAAACATCTGAATCTTTGGAGTGTCTCTCTTATTTCAGCTTTTCCTGGCAATTTATACTTATTTTCCTCTTTGTGAGTGGGGTATTTTAAAGTCCTGTCACTAACTTTCTAACTTTAAAATAATTACCTTATTTTAAGCCCATTTATTAATTTTAAAAGCCCATTACATTGCTTATTATGCTTCATAATGCTAGAAACATCTAATTTGACCATCTGTGGACATCTCCTCATGGCATTTACTTTCAAAACTCTTGTTTACGTACAGAAATAAACTTGTCAGGACTGAATCAAAACTCATGAAAATCCAACTCAGCTTCTGTTGAGTTTTGGATCAGACTTTCAGTGAACTGTAGCCTGTCAGCTTTCACTCTTCCCTCCCTCTCTTTATTTCATACCCTTGACAGAAGGGCAACATACCATGACAAGGGATCCATGCAGTTAATGCTCTCTTCAGTATTTCAGGTATTGCTCAACAATTTCATTATATGAGACCTTCTTTCCTCTTTTTCCTTTATTTGAAAATCTCTGGTATCATTGGAAAATATTTTGCTGTCTTTTTGCAGTTAGGGTTTCAGTGGTTCCTCCTCAGCAAATCACAAAGACTATTTTCCTAGTCGTTTCTCTGAATGGTCTGTTGTGTTCAGCAAATATTCCCTAGATGGGCTAGCAATTCCCAGAATCTGGAATAAGCATCTTAACAGAGATCTAGGGCTTTTTTTTTTTTTTTTTTTTTTTTTAACTTTTTAACGTGCCAAGAACCTAAGAACCTAAGCTATATCTAAAATGATGTAGGGAACACAGTTTTTATGTTTCCAGGAATGAATATGTGGTTTTCTACTACTTTCTTTGTAAGGAAAAATGGGAAGCTAGATATTCCCAGAATAGCAACTGTATTTGTTGGACTGCTGTGTTCCATGGCTGAGCTTAGGTGCTGAAGGTCCATGGGAACGGGAAAAGTAAAAGATCCCGGATTCTTTCTCATTCAGTGCAGGGTAGAAACATTTATTCCCACTTTCAGAAATGCTTATTTTCTTTTTGTCTTTCTGTTCAGATGGATGTTCAGGTCTCCTGTTCTTTCCTTAAGTGAACACCTGGACAAGTTTGAGAAGTAGGCCTAAGAGAATCTCATGAGGTTTAATAAGATCAAGTGCAAGGTGCTGCTTCTGGGTTGGAGCAACCCCTGGTATCAATACAGGCTGGAGAATGAACAGGTGGCGAGCAGTCCTGCTGAGAAGGACTTGGTGGATGAGGGGCTGGACATGAGCCAGCAATGTTCACTTGCAGCCCAGAAAGGCAACTGTGTCTGGGCTGCACCAAAAGCAATGTGGCCAGCTGGATGAGAGAGGTGATTCTGCAGCTCTACTCCTCTCTGGTGAGACCCCACCTGGAGCAGTGCATCCAGCTCTGAAGTCCCCAGGACAGGAGGGACATTGATGTATTTGATTGAGTCCAAAGGAGGGCCATCAAGTTGATTAGAGTAATGGAGCACCTCTCCTATGAGGACAGGCTAAGACAATTGGGCTTGTTCAGCCTGGAAAAGAGAAGGCTTTGGGATGACCTAATTATAGGCTTCCAGTACTTGAAGGGAGTCTACAAGAAACATGGAGAGGGATTTTTTATAAGAACATGTAATGACTGGAGAAGGGAGAATGGATTCAAACTGAAAGAGAGTAGGTTTAGATTAGATATTAGGGGAAAAATCATTAATGTGAGTGTGGGCAGGCACTGGAACAGAATTTCCAAAGGAGTTATGGATGCTCTATCCATGATGATGTTCAGGGCCTGGGTGGATTGGGCTCTGAGCACCCTGGTATAGTGGGAGGTGTCCCTGCCCATGGCAAGGGGCTTGGAACTAGATGAATTTTAAGGTCCCTTCCAAACCAGGGCATTCTATGATTCTATGACACTCTATCATAAAGTCATTCAGTGCCAGGTTTGTGGTAGCCACTGTGGTGGACCCAATCTCATGTGTGTGGGAGGCTTGAGCAATATGTCCCCTTCATGTTGGGTAACTCTTGGCTGAATGTGTGTGTGTAATTGTTTTTGTTGTTTTTGTTTGTTTGTTTGTTTTCAGACTCCTGCAGTATTGTGCCAGCTCCCGACCTCCTGCTGCAAGGGTGAGCCAGCTTCTCAGCAGCATCTGCAGTTTGAACCGTTTGGGTTGGTGGCAAATATTTTCTTCTGACATGAGTCAAGGGACTTTGAAAAGCACAGAAAACTACTTGCAAACTGAGCTCATAACACAGGTGTTTGAGATTTTGCAGATATTTGGAGCTGGATTTTTAAAGGCACTTGGCACATCTCATGCATAGAGGGATTTTCCTAATCAACTTGAAGTAACAGAAACATGCCATTTGTTTTATCTAATTTTGGCTGTCTAATCAGCTAACTAGACTTTCTCTGCAGAGACATGTAAGGCCTTAAAGAGCACAGTTGCCTGTCTCAAACACTGTTAAGGCCACAGAAAGACTTTGCCATGAGATAAGCACAAAATGGAGGGGCAGGACAGTGCTGACTTCAGGCCTGGTGGAGGCAAGATCAGGTTGCCGTATTCCGGTTAACTCATCCAGACAAAAATTCCCACAGTGGCAAACTGTGTAGAGAAGCAACTGCTTGTATGCATATCAATGGTTAAACAAAGATCACTCCAAGTTCTGCAACAGGTGACATCTGTGACCACTGAAGCCTCCTTCCCTCTGAATGTGCCTCTGTGGATACCTGGAAATTGGACTGTAAGTTAAACCAGCACAGGTAAGATAAAGGTGGTACTAATGTCTGAGTGTTATCTCAGACCTAGGGGGAGGTTAACATAACTGGGATAGAAGAATGTATCACACAATGAATGGAGAGAATGCAGAATTTATATGCCACAAGGAAAGCCAACTCAGCAACTGTGCTGAATCAGCTCAGACTAGTTCTGGCAGAGGGAGATTGTGACCACCATCTCACAAACCATTGACCCAAGAAACCCACCAGCTCAAAAAAAGTGAAAGACTGAGCATGCAGAATAACTAGCATTAGAGGTGAGGAAATCATTGGACCAATAGCATAAGAGAACTGTGTAGCCAATGAGCATTAATTCCTTTGTTTGCAAAAATGTATGAACAGTGAAAAGTTTGAATGACCTTGGGACTCCCACTGCTGAAAAGCCCCGTGTGAAGAAGAATCAATGGGATACTGCTGGTGATGACTATCTTCTGGGTAGTCCAGTTCTCTGACACTGAACCACCACCCCCCTCTCTCTCCTCTTTTTTCTATTTCTTTCTATCCCTCTACCTCAAAGTCATTGTTAAATGAAATCCATACTATCCACTTTGGCATATGGTCTTGTTTGCACCTTAATTCAGGCAGAAGCATCTCTCAATAATCAGATTTTAACAAGAGAAAAGAACTTCCAGATTTTATCCCATGCAAAAATATCTGCCTAAAGTACATGGTTTAGACTGGTCTCTCACATCACACTGGGGGAAGGAAGTAAACAACAATTAATTTATAAAAACCGCACTTGTATTCCTACCATAAAGATAAAACCATAGAATTATGTAATTGTGCCATTTGGAGATTATGAGTGGGCTAAGCTTGTTAAAATACATTTTCTGCTAGATAGTTTTTTTTTTTTTTTTGTTACTATTACCTCTGGCCTCCTGTCCTACTGATATTGCTTATGAACCAAAGCAGTTACTGCTATGCCTAATATCAATGAATACATCTATTTGAAGGAAAATGCAAATACATGTAAATCCAAATTAGATGTTCTTTTTGGGTTAGAGTCACAAAATTGTTTCAGACATAAACTAGTCACATTTTTTGAATCAATCATATACTCATGCTACATTTTGTGAAAACTCATTTTTGTTTTTTTTATGTCACAATGACATATCATATCAAACTTTATTAGCATTGTCTTTCAGGTGTTTTTCAATACTTCCTAGAATAATCTTCTCCATATCATTACCAGACATTGAGGTGAGACTGAGAGATCTATAGTGTCCAGGGTCCTCCTGCTTGCCTTTCTTGAAAATCAGGAAAAGTTCACCAGCTTCCAGTCAGCTGGGACCTCTCCCGATTCCAAACTGCTCAATAATCATTAAGAGAGGTTTTGTGATGATATGAGCCAGCTCTTTGAGGATTCTGGGATGAATCCCATCAGGCCCCATAGAGTTGTAGAGATCCAGCTGGAGCAGCAGATCCCGCATAATTTCAGGGTTGACTGAGAGTTGATCATTCTTGCAGTTGTGGTCCTTTAGCTCAGGGCACTGATACCCCCTTGGTCCATTGTCCATGTTGAAGACAGAGGCAAAGAAAGCATTAAACATCTATGTCTTGTCTCTCTCCCTGTTTGTGAGGTGACCATCCTCATCCTGTAAGAGGCCAGTGATATTTCTATGCTGCCAATTGCCACTAATATGTTTGAAAAAACTCTATTGCCCCCACATTTCTGTACAGCTTCATCTTCAGCTGAGCTTTGGCCACACAAATTTTCTCCCTGCAGCGGCAAACATAATTTCTGTATTTTTTCCACATCACTTGACCTTTTTTCCACTGGACATATGCTTTCCTATTTTCTTTATTTCCTGGAGAAGATCCCTGCTCAGCCAAGATGGCCTTCTGCCTCACCTGCTTGACTTCTGGCATTTGAGAATTCCCTGTTCCTGTGCCCAGGAGGTCATGTTTGAAAAGTGACCAGCACTGATGAACCCCAGCACTTGCAAATACATTTTCCCAGGGGACCTTACTTATTAATTCCCTGAGCAGCCTGAAGTCTGCTCTCCTCATGTCCAGAGTTGAGGTTTTGCTGGACTTTTTCTCCTGTCAACAGAGATTTTAAACTCGATCGCTTTGTGGTCTCTGTCACCAAGATGGCCACCAATCTCCACTTCATTCATGAGGTCAACTCTGTTTACAAGGAGCAGATCAAGGAGGGGATCTGCCTGAGTCAGGTCCCTTAGGTGCTGTTCCATAAAGTTGTCATCCAGGTTTTCTGGGAATCTTCTGGCCCTGGTTGTACCAGCTGTGTGATGCTCCCAGTTAATTTCTGGCAAGCCGAAGTCCCCCATAAGGAC
Organism: Anabacerthia variegaticeps; assembly: GCA_035583185.1. NCBI lineage: Eukaryota > Metazoa > Chordata > Aves > Passeriformes > Furnariidae > Anabacerthia > Anabacerthia variegaticeps. The sequence continues at coordinate 68,705,893 of JAWWEW010000001.1, forward strand.
ATGGGCAGTCAATATGGAAGTGTCCCTTCGTTCCTGAAAGAATAATTCATCAGCATCATCATCCTGGTTAGGAGGTCTATATTAGACTCCCATGATAAGAACCACATTATTTGTTATAGGTGGCTTGAGCACACCTGTGAAGTCCATGAGATTACTGTGAGATGAAATACCATGCATTTGAGAAGGAATTTATCCTCTAGTAGGACAAAAAAAACGAAACAAAAACCCACAACAAAACCAAAATCAAAAACCAAAAACCAAACCAATCCAAAACAAACCAAAACCAAACCAAAAAAAACCCCCAAACTTTTCTTTTGGTGTTAATTAGGATTAAATATGTAAACAACTCTGTGTTCAAAATGCAACCTCTGACCCAAAACTGGTGCATACACATTTTTCTTTGTTTAGAGAAGATAGCTTTTATTTTTTCAGAAATCTATAACAATGTGAGGCTTGTCTTGAGCTCTGTTTCTGGTGTACCTCTTCTGTTTGAATGAAATCAGAAGAAAGGCCTTGGGTTCTTGGGTTCAAATTGATTTTGAAACTGAAGTGCAAAAGCATATATTAGGTCTGTGGTCTTTTACATTTGTCTTCCAACCACCTTTTCTGTTTGCTTCATTATTTGATTTAAAGTCATGCTTTTTTTTTTTTCTTGGAAAGTTAGTTGAGCCAATTGCATGGCTTTCACAGTGATGGGCATTTACTTCCCAATTAGTCCCACTGAGCCAGCAGGACTATTTGCCTGAGAGCCCTCATCACCGTGAAAAAAAACCCAGCCATCCAACACAAAACAATGAGATCACAATCCGGCCCTTTGCAATTAGCTCAACACTGTCAGGGTTTCACTTTCCTACTTAAATCCTGTAATGAGCAGCCATCAGAAGAGGAGGTAAATAAAGCTGTCATGCATATTGACAGTAATACAATATCACTGCTCATTTTTTCCCCCAAAGTTAGAATTATAGAATTAGCGTGGCATATGATGTCCTCCCTTCTCCAGCAAAACATGTACCAGCTGCAGTCTTTTAAAGTCTCCTATCATTTTGTTAGCACAATGACTGCCTACGTGAGCAAAAAAACATGGAAACTGCATCCTACCACAGTTGACAAGATTTTTTATTTTCATGATTACTTCTCTGCCTTTTTTTATTTTGCCTGCAGGCAAAGGTTGGCATACATGTCAAGAGAACATTCTCCAGCTGGGGCCTGCAGTATAGAGAATTGTATACTCCAGAGGGCTCATGGGACCTTAGGCAGATTATTATGGTAATATTGGAGACTGCTGTCCTTTCCCTCCCACAGCTGGGCCGCCTCTCTCATTGTAAGTATTGAAGCAATATGTTTTGCAAATTATACATTGGGAACAACAGGGACCTGGGAAAGTGAGGGAGAAAGAGAAACATGGCAAAATGTTGCCTTTAATATGATATTTTTCTTGTTCATCAAGCAAAAATAAATTAAAGCTTTAATTTTTTTTAATTAAATGAGGATCATATATTGGAAAAAAACAGCTATAATAGTAAAAAGTTAATATTGATTTTATTGAGTGAGAGTTTTAAGAAAATATTGTTTATTATAGGGAAATTTCACACAGTAACCTGATGCAAGAGAACTAGAGTAAGATTACATAATAGCTTTTATTACAGATTTCAGAAATTCTTTTGAGTCCAATGAAGCTGGATTAACAAAAACTGCACAAAAAAATATCATTTTAATTAGTGCTAATGTGATCTCGTCATGGTCCAGCTGTTTCACACAGGATGAAAATCTGTGTTGCTTTATTAGCAATTCACCCTCCAAAATAATGTCACTTCTGATTTTTAACATTTCTTCCTGATGTATATTTTAATAAAATAGACAAATGGTGTAGTGACTCCTGTCATAAGGAAACTGAGGTGTTTCTGACTTGCTTGTTTTTAAGTAAAAACAGAGTTTAAAAACATTACTGGTAGATAAAGAAATATTTCACTTTATGACCTTTTTCAGAAATATTAGCATAAAAATCAGATTAAAGTTTGTATGGTCGCATTTTAAAGGTGATTTTATACTTATGAAACTAAGAAGAAAAACAGATATTGCTAGCTTGGTAACAAGTTAAATGGTGTCTTACGTGGGTCAGATACTTTTTTTAAAGGCTTGTTTTTCAGTAATCATGGGCTTCAAATCACAGTCTTTAACCAATATTCCATTATTCTGTTAGCTCCATTAATTTTTGACAGGACTATTTCACAACTCTATTCCATTTGGAGCTAACTTCAATTGTAAACTAAATTATTTTCAAATTACTGAAACTTACCACTTCATTTATACATGAAATTAGTATATTACCTTAGACATCTGCCTGAATTCTACATTAAAATAAGCAAGTGTAGAAAATCTCGGTGTTCACAGGTCAATTTTCTTCTCCATTATTTTTATATGCTTTAATACAGTGGAGACCCCTTGCATTGTAGAAAAAGATATTTATATTTTAATAATTATATTCCTTCTGATGTTACTTAAAAGATTTCATTATGGACTGTTGTGCATAATGCTGTGATTATATACTTATCACTTCTCTAATCTATGTCAGACTTTGCTAACGTATACCAGGATGTTGACCAGTTCTTGTGCTTTTCTTAAACATCATATGATTTCTTTTTTAATTCTTAGATAGTGATCTTACAATAAGCACTTAATAAAGGGAAACAGTTTGCACTGTGGTGGCAATTGTTGTAAAATAAAGTGAAATTAATCTATTCCAGATGGGGAATTTTTAACTGTAATTATCAATTATTATAATAATAGAAGAGCTTACTGAAGAAAACAACACAAGAATTGTAGTGACTGTACTCGTTGCTTGCCTTGTAGAGTCTTAAAAAGCCCCTGATGAGACCATGACAGTAGTTCTCTGTTTCTTCTTTGTCGTCAAATAAAGCATTAGCAAAGCCACCCTTTGTCAAAAGGAAAGATCCTCCAAATAACAAGCTGGTTCTGTGTGTTTATGTGAATGATGCACACTGAATGTCAGTGACGCATTTTCCCTTTGGTTTTTCTGAAAGCCAGAGGACTCCTAAACCTGAGCTACCTTCCTCCTTTCCTTCTTCTTCATACCCTGAATTCCTTCTTCCAGGTGCCACATATTGACTCCCACCTTTCTGAATTATAGTAACTCAGTGTTTAGGTAGATTGCCCCTTAAAATTGCAACATTCACTAATTTCATCATTATCCTTGTGTCAGGTAGTTTTGCCCCATATACTAGAGGTTTCTCCGCTGCTTTTGACAGCAGTGCTTGCTTTCAGGCTTGCTAGTGACAGGCTGCACCTTGCAACTCAGCACACACAGTTCGCCTAATACCTTTCTAACACAGAATTTTTTCACATTTTTGGCATATGACTGAAATGTGACATTGAGACAGTCCAATATATCTGGCTTACTCCCATCTTGTCTACAATGAAAAATCTCAGTGGAATGAAGAATTGAAGAAATACTGCTTTTCCCCATTGGAGGTAGTATCTAAGGCTAAATCTACACTGCCTGATGAATCTGCCTTAGAGAATGATCCTTAGCCCATGGGAAAAGTGGTGCAAATTTATTTTTTGGTAGCAGGACAGTGCAGGGTTGAGGGAGTCAACTTTGGATCAATCTGGTCTGTGCTGTACTTTAGCAGTGGTCCCCACAGTGAACTACCCCTAGTCTTCACATGATTTCTATTTTGAAGGCTGTAAATAGTTCATTCCTAGAGGTCCCAGAAGCAAAGTAGCTTATTTGCAGCGTGAGTGCTCAGAGGACTCAGGATCCTATAGTAAGCAAGGGAAGTCACTTATCTGGCAGTGTAAGTGTGCTGCCATACTCCAGTATTTTCTCCTGTGAAGTTGTGACAGCAAAATAGAGGAGGAAGGAGGAATCTTCCAAGTAGTGGTACTATTTTTGAGTTCCCAGACCAGCTACAATTCTTTGATATGAAATGTATCAGTGGGTGACACTGGTAAATGTATGTCAGATTTATTTTCTTAGTAGGTGAGAAGGACTTGACTCCTGAGATGTGCTGGGTCTTACCAGCTTCTGACCCTGGGAACCTTCTGTTTACAAGAAGTGTTATCAAAGATAAGGCTGAGAAGTAAGATATCCATGCACTAACAGAATATATTTACTCTGATAAAATTTTTAAGCCACAAATTTTTTCCCCAAACTGGACTTTAGTATTGCTTTGATACTTTTGAGGAACAGCTTGCCTCCACCCTACTGAAGCGTGGCATGTCACAGGGGATCCATGTTCACATTTTTATTGCAGGATTAGAGAATGGGTTGTTTGCATCGGTCCTCAGCTGAAAACTTGCTTTGAAAGACCTTGTAGACTTGGTGTCTTTTGACAGGCAGCTGTCACAAGAAAAAACTTTTAATATGTGGGTCTGCTTGTGAAGATCTAAATGAGGTAGACAAGAGTGGGCATGATTCAGGTTCAGATGCTGAATAAATAGGTGTTTACTCCTTTATCCTAAACACAACATTTAGGGACAATTAAAAAGTCCTGGGCAACCTAGCTGTCCTGCTTGCCCTCTCACCACCAGTCCAAAAGTTCAGGTTTCCTACAGGTCTCAAGTCAGATCTGCCAGGTGTCTCAGATATCCTGAACCATAGCACTAAATGTCTATGTCAAGGCACTAGTTGAGGCTAGGCATTCGGGGATGGGATTCATCTTCAAAGTGGACACCTAAATGTGACTGTCTAAATAGAGTTGTATGCCTAGCTGTGAGGTAGATGTCAAGCCAATCCACTTGTGGCTGTTACATCATGCCAGCTACCGTCTTTTGTCTCTATTATCTTACAGATCCAGCAGATCCATTGCTGGTTTGGTTTTTTTTTTCCATATACTTCTGACAAATTTATGATCACGGACCACTGAGCTCTTATCAACTGAGAACAAGGAATCCTTCATTAGCCACCTGTGACTTGTGCTGTTTCAGGTATTTTGGAGGAAAATTTTGATATCTTCCCTTCCTCCTGAAGTGCAAATCTGTCAGACTAATAGGTGGAAGGGTATATGGAAGAAAATTGTTCTTCAGTCTTGTTTTTCTGCCTTTTGTGATGATTGTTTTTCAGCTTTTTTTAGTAAAAGGCAGCATTTCCTTTCAAAAAGGACCCTTAAGCACACTTAAAATTGATTTTTTCCCCTTAATGAGATGGGTCGTTGACAAAAATTGTGTACAAGCAGTGCATGGCCTCTGAGAAGCAAACATTTTTGTGTAAACTATCAAATTAATATTAAGCACACTTGTTGGATATAATAAAACAGACTTGATATTGTCAAGGGTTATTCTAAAAAGGCGAAATGGAAATCATTGCTTGAAGGATAATATTAAATTGCATTGGGGAGTGAAGAAAATTTGACATATTTCCACAGACTGCATGATTTTAACATATTGAGAAATTAATTGGTGTGTACCTCTTCCCTTTATCAAAGTATCAAGACTTAACCAATAAAAAAATAAAATTTGTCATAAAATGAGAAATCTCTCTGCATAATACCAATGTTCTGTCTTGTGCTCTAATCCAGGATTTAAGTGGTGAATCCCTGACTCTCTTCAGGTGAACATGATCTTTCTTTCATGTTTTTGCCTCAGGGACAAGACTTGGTGAATCCTCTGCAGAAATTCACTAGGCAGTGAAGGACGCACATCCTTTTATGCCAGTGGTGTCTGATGCATGTTCAGGATTTGTTGCAACCACCGTCTCCCTTGAATCTGCTTGTCTTTAGAGGAAGCAGGCCCTGGACAGCCTGATATGATGGGGTAGAGTCATCACAATATACTGTAGCTTGCCCACATAGTGAAGGATGGGTGTTATAACAGATGTGTCAGATATTGTCCTAAAAATGTGTGACATAAATGTCAAGAAGTTTCATTGTTGCTGTCACATGTTTGAACTCTAGTCTTCTTGCATACATGAACACATATATCTTCCTTTCAGTAGTCTTTACAAGGGAAGGATGGTTTAGCCTCCTTTTCTCTCTTCTATGATTTTAAATAACATGCTGGTATTGGTTTTGTATTGTACTTGTTTCCTTACATTCTTGAGGTTTTGGTGGGCAATACATGCAATTTTTTTACTGTGATATTTTTGTTTTTATACGGTTGAAGAATCCCAGAATGACTCGGTGTCTCCAATCTTTTAGTCTCTTATGAAGTTACAATTGTCTAACTCATTAGCATATGAGAAACTGAAGGTACACAAAAGCTTCAACAGCAGATGTTGAGATGTCACCATCATCAAAATGTGAAGGGACGCTGTATCTAACTTCTGTGACCCATTATGTATTGCATTCATGAGTTCATTAAGAACACACAGGAGCCAAAGTATAATGGACAGTTATGGAAGACGCATTTGTTCTGGAACAGGATTGTCTCTCTTGCCCACATTAGCTTTGCAATAAATTTATTTTTATTTCCTTTTCCAAATTCTCTTCCACTCAAGCAAAGACAGTGGAGTACTTGAAAGCCTCTCTCTCATGGATAGCCTTAATTAGGAGGTTAGTAAGCTTTTACAGTAAGAAACTCCTTCGATTGTCACATGAATTCCTCTGAAATCTACTTCTTTGGTTCTCAAGTTTTGTGAAGGTCACTCTAAGTAAACTTTACTGACTTTCTTCTGATAAGATTCACAGCCTTACTAATTTATAATAATGATATTAGATTGGGAATGCTCTTTTTTGTATTTGAAGGCAAGTTATAGGGGTAATCCAAAGTGTGTTATGTTAAATTTGTTAACAATATTTCTTATATACTTATGGACATTGTGATAAGATTTCCAGGTATTTTTACATACATAATTTTTTTTCAGACAAAAAAGGGTGGGTAAGAGTCATCTCATTTGATTGTAGGGAAAAAAAACCCCAAAAATACTATAAAAATCTTGGTCAGAGTTTTAAGAAATCTTAATTTACAAAAAGAGAACACAAAAAAGATACTTGAACTCCTTTAATGGGTGTTGCTTCTGATAGGATATGATTTCACATTTATTAACTTCCAGTTTCCAATTAAGGGATTGATCATACTTCTGTTTCTTCATGCTTGTTTTTTGATTAATTATATTTAAAATGTAGATCTGAAAGCTGTTGTTACGCTTCTGCATTTTGAAATTGGATACTAGTAGCCCGTCTTCTTCAACCAATAGTCTGTATTAAGGATTTCTTCAACAAATGTGAAGACATACTAAATTAAACAAGAAAATGCTGCTGTTCTTATTTGTATTTTTTTTTTTAATAGATTGGAACTTCCACTGGAATACCTATGAGGGATTTCCAGTACGGTAAAAGGTTTGGAAACTGCTACCTTAGAAAACCACATTCTTTAGAAATTAATGACAGGCCCATCTGTGTGCACCACTAAATTGGAATTGGGAGATGTAACTCAAGAGTAGGCCTCATGGTACTTCCCAAAAGTGTAAATTTCACTTGTTTTCACACTGTGAAAACAGTATTTTGAATATTAAAGGAAAAAGTACTTTGTTCTGCTGAAAGTCAAAAGCTTTACAAGGTACTAAATAAAAGTCAAAATACTGTGTTGAAAGAGTTTAGTAACTTTGACTTTCCATCTGACATATTTTAAATATTTAGGAACAAATACATGCTAATTCTAATATACTTATCCATATGAAAACACTTAAAATTGCATTAGTAAATAGTCACTTACTATAGCAGGTCATCTCAGTCACCTTGGACATGTGCTGTAATAAGGAATAAATATCCTTTGAGTGATGCCTGCATTTCTCCACTGATATCAGAACTTTGGGAAGCCACTTAGACTGAGTGTATGTTTTACATGAAATTAGTTCTAGTCTGTTGTTAAGGGGTCAAGGTAGTCTTCCATATACAGGGCCTTTGTAAATGCCCTAAAGTATCTCAAACATGTATGAGGGGTGGGAAATATGACCCAGGACTTATGGAACACTGGTGACACTCTGTAGTTAGTAGCAAATAGAACACCCTAGGTCATCTCAAATGGCTTTAGGTGCCTGCGGAAGGTAACTGAATGAAGCTAAGGGGATCATCAAAATTTTAATGATGTAAACTGATGACTGGCCATTGCCTGAAGCCCTGTAAAAATAGAGGTACTTTCTCAAATTCTGAGAGTACCAATACTGTGCCTCACTGGTTCTTCAGGTTACTCTTCCCTGGCATGCAATAAAACATATTGTATATTTAGGGTTTCTATAGGTAATTCTAACTGTGATAGTAGGTGCCACCCCAATATTCCCTATCAACACGTGATTGTGCCAGCAGCAATGACTCTAACATCTGCATATAATCTTATGGGCAGTATCTCTTACCTGACTACTTGCAACCTAACCAACAAAACAGTACAGTATAACAACACTACAAGAACTCTGAAAGGTTGAGGAGTGTGTTTGTGTAAGCACTTGTTTCAATACCAAAATCTGTCAGAGAACAGTTAATGATTCTGATGCTACATCTGAGTTAATGGTGCTTCATAAGCAGTGCTGACCATTATCTTTTTCTGGGAAAAATCTGAAACTGCTACATATCAGTCTATCTTGTAATTGCTGAAGAAAGTGAATTCTTATGTTCTTGCTTCTGAGGGTTGGAGGTTTTGGAGGCAAGCTGGGAAGCAACTTTCACAGTGCATCGGCCAGCAATATTCCAGTTATCAGAAAAAGAGACTTAAGATCTTTATCACGGATCATGAGGGAATCTTCCTGCTGTATGGAGTCAAATTCCTTCTCCTACTAACTAGCAGATTTTTTTGCAAGACCTTATGTCTGCTAAGTGTCAGAAATAGCAGACATATTCAACTTTGCTCACCTAGCATTACTGTAAGGATGTATTTAAACATCTGTGTGTTTAAATTTGCAGCTTTAATGTTACATTCATGTTGCATTTCATTATGGATGCAGCAATGACTGAGGAAACAGAAAGGAAACTGTGAAGAGGCCACGCTTCTCGGTAGCAGCCTAGGAATTAAGATGACAACATTAATTATTTATCCTGTAAAACATCTTCATTGGCAGGTGGTGGTGTGAGGAAAGAAGGGAGGTCAAAAATGCACTTGCTTATATTCTTATGGTGAAGCAGCAGAAGAAATAAGAAGCAAGCACTTAACCACTGCATACATTTGAAATCAAAGAATGAAGTTGCAGGTTGGTTACTGCAGAGTTTGCTTGTCCCACTCATGAGAAAGTACTGTGATCCTAAATCTAAAATGAATGTGTTTGAGGTCAACTTTAAAGACAAAATAAAAAGGCCAAATAAGCACCTCCAGAGAACTGCTAAGTATTTAATGGATAGAATAAACAGGACATCACTGGAGGTGGCTGGACTTCCACAGATTGCTTTCATCCTTTGAACACAGACTGCCATAATCTGTCAAGAAAGGGTAAAAAACCCATGCTGATGGATGCTTCTAAATGTCCTGTAAAATAGTGGTGAAAATATGTATTAACAATGCACTTCATCTGTTATTACAAGTTTCATTTCTTTGTTTGGAAGGGACCCTCTGCTTTATGTGACTTTAAAGTAAAACAAGGAAAAGATATTTTTAAGATATGCAAATACATCCTTCATAGATAGATAGATAGAAAATGTCATATAGACAGACACAATAAAAATTTATACAGTTAATGCTGATGGGAACATTACATCTTAGGGAAAAAATTCTAATGTTAAAAGTTGTTGGGAATAATATCTAATTTAAGGAATAACCAGGAAGAACTGAAATAGTTTAGAATGCTGTTATTTGCTTTTTGTGTCACAATAACATCTAGCGCTTCTAACTGGGAGACACCATATTATACTGGGTATTGAGTAATACAGACAAAAGATAATCTCTTCCCAGAAGACTTAAATTTCAAGCAGACAAACAAGAAATAGGTTGGAGGACAAGCTGCTGTTTATCTGGGGTCACACAGCATCAATTCCTTAATTGTTGGTCGTCACCCATTCATAAAATTACATTGTCAACAAATTGAACATATCTGAGTTGTCCCAGTCTCAGCATTGTGTGCAATGACCTCTAAACAGTTTTTGTCCTGAAAAAGTACTATTCTTTTCCTTAATGACAGAAGAGTTGACTTTTTAATTATCTTGTAGCTATTATAGAATCATAGAACCATTCTGGATAGAATGGACCTTTAAAGATCAGCTAGTCCAAATTCCTTGTCACAGACAGTGATGTCTTTCACTTGATCAAGTTGCTTGAAACCCCATCCAACCTGGCCTTGAGGACTTCCACTGATGGGCCATGCACAACTTTTTTTGGAAAACCTGTTCAAGAGCCTTACAACTATCATCCTAAAAATTTTCTTCTATCCTCTTTCAGTTTAAAACTATTGCTACTTGTTATATTACTACAGGCCTTGGTAAAAAAATCTTTCTCCATCTTTCTTACAAGCCCCCTTTAAGTTTTTGAAAAACCACAATAAGGTCTTTCCAGAGCCTTCTCTGCTCCAGGGTGAAAAACCACAACTCTCTCAGGCTGTCTTCATAGCAAAGGTGCTCCACATTGCCGATCATTTTTGTGGCCCACTTAAAACCTGCTCAGACAGGCCCATATCTCTCTTGTGCTGGCAATGCCGAGGCTGGATGCAGCTCTCCAGGTGGGATCTCATTAGAGCAGAGCAGAGGGGCAGAATAATCTCCCTTGACCTGCTGGCTGCACTCCTTTTGATTTATCCTGGGACACAATCAGCTTTCTGGGTTGCAAGTGCACATTGCTGGGTCATGTCCAGCTTCTGCCTCAGAGCAATCCATAGCGTTCTGAGCCAGGTCTTTGTGTTGGGTGTCCATGGCAAGGTGTTCACAGCAGGAGTGGCTGCAGTGGAATTTTTTTTCTGAGAATACACCAGAAGCTGCCCCCAGTGGCAGAGAAACAGTTTCAGCTGGCTCCAAGATAGACCTGCTACTGACCAAAGTTGAGCTGATCACCTGATAACACCTCTGTGATAACATATTTAAGAAAAGGTAAAAACTGCAGCTGTGAGAGAGGACTGAAAAAATGTGAAACAACTCTGCAGACACCAAGGTCAATGAAGAAGTAGAAACAGGAGGTGTTCCATGGTGGGGCAGATATCTACTGCAGCCCAGAGAGAGGATCATGGTGGACCAGACACCACACTGCAGCATATGGAGACCCTGAGACAGAGTAAGCTCTCGGCAGAAACTGCAGCTCATGGAGAGGAGCCCAGGCAGGAGCAGGTGCTCTGGCAGCATGAGTGCCCTGTGGAGGGGACCCACAATGAAGCAGCCTGGTCTTGAAGTACTGTATCTCATGGAAAGGACTCATTCTGGAGCAGTTCTTGAAGGACTGTAGCCTGAAGGAAGGACCCAAGTTGGAGCAGGGGAATGGTATGAGGAAGGGGGCAGCAGAGAAGCTGTTATGGATTGAGCACAACTCCCCTTCCCATCACCTTGCACAGCTCAAAGTCAGAGGTGGTAGAGGAGTTGGGAATGAAGGAGTAAACTTGATCCTGGGAAGAAAGGGAAGGAGAAGGGTGGAAGGTTTCTTCTTCTTTTTCTTTTTTAATATCCAACTCTATTTTTGTTTTAGCTTTCCACTAGTTGAGTCTGTAATGCCCATTAGAATAATTTGTAAGTTATTTCCCTGTCTTTATCTCAACCAATGAGATTCTTATCCTATTTTCTCATCCATTCTGTTGAGGGAAAGTAGTGAGAGAGACTTGATTAATGTTTGCCAGCTGACCAAGGTTAGCTTACTACAGTGTTGAAGACACAGGTCCAGTTAGAACAGGAAATCAAATCCCTGTTTTATGATGTTTGTCTCTCCATCTACTATATTACTAAGTTGATACATAGAATCCAGTTTTATAAGGTGGTTATAATGTATTAGTGAACTCACCTGATACATGAAAAATAGCTAAATAAATTTCTTTGAAAAATGTTTTGAAAACTCATCCCATTTGTGCACAATTGGAAGTATATGTGTTCGTGCACATGTATGTATGAATTTAATCTGTGTCCTTATCAATATCTCTACTATCAATGTGCATCCTCATCTGCAGACACACCCGCAAAGATATCTTCCCAGTTCGCATAGAAGTTAAGAGTCACCCAAAGTTAACCAGAAGAAGCAATGCATTTTCTTTAAAGAGAAGCTCAGCCCATAAGGACTGTGGATATGGTTTACTCAGGCTTTAGTTATATTCGCCTCTTCTCCATTTGAATAGGCTTCCAGTCCAGAGAAACTACTGCTGGTATGTCAAGCTGTACAGTTTACAGATCCTGTAACAACCTATAAATGCCTTGTTTTCTAAGAAAGACCCTTAATTTCTGTTTCATCCAGTTGTACCATTTGCACACACTTACCTATATAGAGGACATTGCAAAATAATTTGTCCATAACATAGACTAGTTTCTAACTGGCAAAGTAATAATGAATTTTTCCATTTTATCATCACTATAAAAAATGGTATCATACTGTCTCCTTTTGCAAGAATTAATAGCCTATTATTCACCGTCATTCTAATAGTCTCAGTCTGCCTATCTTTAGAGATGAGTGAGCTCTAAGGAGAAAAGTTTTATTTCTTATTCTCTCCCCTAGGAGCTGGAAGGCCACTCTTTCCCTTTTTGTGGCAGTTCCAGTTGTGCTTCTCTTCAACTCCAGTGACATTGTGCGGAGTAAGGTTCTTGCACTCTTAGCTCTTTTAGGTCAACTACATCTTTACCAGTAGACTAAACTGGGACAAATTACAGACTCCAGCACTGGCTTACATTGAGCCCTGGAATGAGTAACTGATTAATACATGCGATTTTGAAGCTGTATAAACTAGTCCTCTGCCAGATGATGACTGAGTGTTATTCAGGAGACAGACTGAAACAGAAATAGTTCTTATTAGGTGTTTTGGAAAACAAAGTAGGTAAATTTTGGTGTACAGCTTCCCACTGTGTTCTAGCATTTCAATCGTGGCCAGAAAACAGGCACTGGTCTACTTAATTTTCTAGTGTAAGTAGAGCTCAGTCAGTCCTACTGCCCAGTACTAAGCTGGGTTTAGCAGCGATATATCCCAACCCTTTTGATACCATTCCTGAAAAGGGAAGGATAGACAACATTATGTTAACCTTTTTCTTGGAAATGGTGCAATCCAATAATAACAAGAGGCTGTCCATCCAAAATAATTTGGAAGAAGGGTATTAAAAAAATTTTGTCAAAGAATGAGACTGTAGCATAACATTTAGAAAACAGAAGGTACTTCTAACCCACATAGTGGTCAGTGAATTCAATCATTTTACAAACTTGAGTTGCTCATCCAAATCAGGGTGCAAAAGAAATGCATCACTCAACAGGTATTTGAGTTGATTGATGATCGCTATTTTGTATAAAAGGATTGAATTACCTAGCTTAGGAATTTTTCATCACAACAAACACAGGGAAGCTATCTAGCTACACTCTGACTGGATCACAGGCTAGACAATCAACACAAGCCATACAAAAATGTTAGATTAGCTTTAAAAGGCAGGATCTTATCTTCAAACAAAGGTACAATTTTTCTGCCTTCTGTGCACTCTCTGAATGTTTTATAGTTCTCTATCACAAAACAATTTTTTTTTCCTCAAGGAGATGACAATAACAGGTGAGACCTTTTTTTCTAACCTCTTATTGCTATTAAAATATGTCATAGAATCTCAACAGACTCACATTGTAATATTTTGTAGACCTGCCATTCATATTACGCAAAGGACAAGTTATTACCTGGAATAAGAAAGTCACACCCACAAAAACATGTATGATTTGGACAATAATCTACAGAAAATGAATTTGAAATCCCTAAACTGTGTCAATTTTCAGTAGAAAGGATGTGTGGAAGAGCAAGCTGCTGAACAATTTTGTATTTTGTGTGTCAAATGCCTGTCTAAATAACAAGACAGAATCACGCAGAAATGAAGCATTTCAGAAATCGTGAAGATAAATAAAAAGAAATGAATGATGAAGTATGGCAGAGAGACTGAAAGAGTATTAGAGTAGGAGAAATAAAAGAGCATAAAACTTGTTACACAGTTATGTTGAAACAAGAGGGGAAAAAGAAGAAAATAATCACAAGATTCACAAGGTAAGTAGATTGGAAGTAAGAAAATAGACAATAGCAATTTACTTAATGAGAAAAAACAAATCAGTAAATGGTAATTGATTTGGAAAATGAAAAATGTCATGGAATCATAGAATGGTTTGGTTTGGAGGCAATCTCACAGATGATCTATTTCCAACCCACTTGGCATGGGCAGAGGGACACCATCCACTGTAGAAGGGACAGAACAGTTTTGGATTGGAAAGAAGAAAAAAAAGAGGAAAGCTTTCACAGTACAGAATGTGAGGTAAAAGAATTTAGAGGGATAGCCCTCAAGAAATAAAAAAAAAAAAAGAAGTATATTAAAGGGAACGTAATTTAAGTGACACATACCTGCTAAACTTTGAGAGAGTCAAGACCCTTAAGTCAGCAGTTATTCTGGGAAATGTAATTCTCTATGCATTTTAACTCCAATCATTGTATGAAGTGTGAAGCTTGCTAACAAATCTAAACTGAAGGTATTTTTTCAGTCATTATGGATTATGTAGCTACTGCACCACTGGTACAGTTACCCATTTCTATTCTGCAGTGCACTGCTAATCACTCAATGCTCAGTTGGCAGACTGAAGGAACCAGCTGCCAGAGAGAGATCTTTTCATCCCCTGTGCTTCCTGAGCAATGGTAGAGAGGGGAGTTTCTCCAGTGCAGGAGCTATTTAATGCAAGGATTCTCAGTTCTGGTAAACTTTGAATAAAAAATTGAGAACCAGGAATTAGAAGCTGAGGTTGCTAAATGTGCTGGTAGTTGTGTTAACAGCCATTTTCTCAGCTGGTTTTTAAACATTTTTAAGGGAAGGCATAAAAAAGAGCTTGTTTTTACTGCCATCAGGTGTGTGAGAATGCAAATAATGGCTGTTCTCACCTGCAGCCTAGCAAAGTCAATGGCAAGACTCCCTTTGCTCCTAGTGCACCTTTGGCTGAAGCCCATTGACTTACCTGGTCTGCTTTGACCATGCATTATATAGTCTGCCTTCTCCTCAGGAAATTGGGCATAAATATGTGCACAAAGCAGAATAAATACCTATTATATCCCAGACACTCCATGTAACTAACAGATGTGTTTCCTTTTTCGTTCTCACACTGTAGTAACACATAGGGAAATTGAGTTTTAATGGCAAAAATTGTAACAGAAGGAAGGATGATCACACATTTGTGATATTCATCTATTCCAATGGTGCTGAACTTTCTGGATGACAGTGACACAGCAATATCTTATGAAGAAAATGTTATAGGTATAACTTTGTAGAGGAATGTGAAGTGTCATACCAATCTCAGGAGTGATAATTGTGCTTCTTCCTGTGTTACACTTTTTTCAGTGTAAGATACCCAACTTTCAGGAGTGTCTTTTTCCCCTAAAGCTTCCAAAAGCTCAGGGCGGTGGCATCCCTCAAATCTGATGCTATGTTTACATGTATTTCACTGTATGTGCTATGTCAGTAATATTAAGATTACTAAGTAAGTCAGTAATATGAAGATAAGAAGTAACATAAGAGAGCAGCTGGATTCTGCATCTGGGATGGGGCAACCACTGATGTACTTGCAGTCTGGGGAATGAGATGCTGGAAAGCAGTGCCATGAAACTGGACCTGGGGGTCCTGGTCCATGGCAAGTTGAATCTGAGTCAGCAGTGCCCTGGCAGCCAGGAGGGCCAACCATGTCCTGGGGGGCATCACCTGGAAATGATTGAACTGCTCTGCCCTGCACAGGTACAGCCTCACCTTGAATATTGTGGGCAGTTTTGGGTGCTGCAGTATAAGAAAGATCTTAAGTTATTAGAGAGTGTCCAGAGGAGGGCAACGAAGGTCCTAAAGGGTCTTGAGGGGAAGCCGTATGAGGAGCAGCTGAGGTCACTTAGTCTGTTCCACCTGGAGAAGAGGAGACTGAGGGGAGACCTCATTACAGTCTACATCTTCCTTGTGAGGGGAAGAGGAGGGGCAGGCACTGATCTTTTCTCTGTGGTGACCAGTGACAGGATCCAAGCAAATGGCCTGAAGTTGAGTCAGGGGAGGTTTAGGTTGGATATTAGAAAAACGGTTCTTCACCCAGAGTGTGTTTGGACAGTGCAACAGACTCCCCAGGGGAGTGGTCACAGTACCAAGCCTGACAGAGTTCAAGAAGTGCTTGGATAACACTCTCAGGCACTCGGTGTGACTCTTGGGGATGGTCCTGTGCAGGGTCAGGATTTGGACTCAATGATCATTGTGGGTGCCTTCTAACTCAGCATATTCTATGAGTCTGTGATCCTGTAGGTGAGGCCTCACTTCTGAATCTGCTTCCAGTGATGTACAGCAAAATGGTTTGATAAATTAAAAGCTTTTGTGAACAAACCATAAACAATATTGAAACCTATATATTTATTAAAAGATTTAAATATACTTGAACAGATTATTTTTGTCAGAACAATGTTTGATGAAGCACATCTCCTGAACAATTCCGTTCTGGGTAGGTGATGGAGAAAAATTAATTGTTTCTATAAACTAAATAAATCTGCACTTGTGCCAAAGCTATAGAAGACAAATCTTTATTCAAATATATAATGAAGTAATAAAACTGTTTAAGATAAAAATTTAATGTTTTTTGTAACTATATATTTGCAATAATTGTTTATATTTTTATTTTAGTAACAGTTTTACAAGAAAGAAATTTGTTCCCTAAAAAAAACCTTGTTAATTCCAGCAATGGAGTAAAGAATTACAGTAGCATTCCTTGTGGAACTGTTCTTCATGGATTTGTTTTTGTTTTAGAATCAAGAATGAAATAGCAAGGAATTATGCAGCAAGGAATACAGGCAGCAAAAGAGAGGGAAAAACTATTTAATTCGATCCAGGCATAAATTTCTACAAGTAATGGTAAGAGTCACTGGCAGTTTCAAAAAAAGGATCAGGGCCATTCTATCATGTTATCTTTGTACTGCACTGAACATAATAACAGCTTGATTAATAGCTAGATATTGCAGGTACAGTCACAATGCAATTAAGCATGAAATATCGTATTATTAATTTTCAAAATAATTAGCCAGCTTAGTCCTAGTTTCAAAAAATTATTTTGGTGGTTGGGCAGTAAAACATTAATTCTGTAACTTGTGTTCTCTGAAACACTGCACAGTCTATGTCTGGAAAATGATCACAGGCTGTTAATTCTAGGTGTTCATGATCCCATCTGGTTAGATGTTTTATGGTGCCTAAAGTAGATTATTTTGGACTGAAAACTACATTCCTTCAGGAGCCATGCTGGACACTTAGGGTAGAAGCATTATTCTCTGCTTCCTCTGCAGGCATTAAGAATGAGTAGGAGCCAAGAACAGCTAGGCTCCTAGATAATGAGGGGTGTACATGGTCATTTGAAGATAAATATGAATGTGTTCTTTCTGTATTCCATACCAAACTGAAATCTGTTAATCAAAAGAATCTGTTAGCTCCTGGCCCCTATTCTTCTAGAGCAAGCTCATATGAAACCATGTTATAAATCACTGAACTTATTCATTTTATCTCATCACCAAACCTGGCACTAAATGTCACATTGGTGTATTTGAAAATTGTCAATGTTCAAGTATTGTAGTTTGAATTATCATGAGGTAGTAATGTCAAGGTCCTTCAAAGAGCTACAGTTATATAGCAGTCTTTATTATGGCTTATGCTATAATAAAAAAACCCTAAAACCTCTTGTGTCTCCTGACAGGTGTAACTCAGCTACACTTCTGTTTCACCAGCTTCGTTAAAGAAAAGAAAACAATATTTTTATTTTTTTAATATTGTTTTACACCTAAACAACATTTATTCAAACACAAACTCACATCTCTGTATCTGAGCAATCACTATGAGAAAAAAGGAAAAGTGCTTCCATGGAGCATTTTGGTTAGCCAAATATATACCTTCTTCAGGAGAAGAAGAACATGGCATAACAATGCCTATTTCTTTTTGTTGACTAAACAAGCATTTCAGCAAGTGCATTTGCAGTTGGATGCTTATATCGTGTCTGAAGAATATCATGTTAGCTATGTAAAAATTGGGTAATGAGGAGACAGTCATCTCCAAATGTAGTGCTCATCTTCCTCATCTCAAAGAAAAGCAGAAAGAAGACAAAAAAAGAAGAGGAAGAAAGCAAGAGAGAAAGTGAGGAAGAGAGAGAGGGAAGGGGAGGGGAGGGGAGGGGAGAAAGAAAGAAAAGGAGCTATCCCACTATATCTGTATTTCAATCATTACCCTAGAACTGCACACATACCACTTGTTCCTCTAGTTTGTTTCCCATGTCATGCACACCTTGTGCATATATTGCAGGAACACCTAGTTGTACTGATTTCCCAGAAAAGGCATGAGAACTTCTTCCTTGATGTTGTCCAGTAGTCACTCCCCTATTTATCTATATGTGGTTGCGGTGGTCATGCTAAAGCCCTGTTTTGATGACAGAGGTCTCTTCTGCTCACCCTTTGCTTGCCATCCCCCTCACTTGGTTGTTAGTTGACATCTCCCAACTGCATTGTTCCCAGGTTAAAGATCTCACCAGAATGGCCAGCATACTGGCAAAGATGTTTTTCTTCTGCTTGTTCGGATGGATTTTCTCCCTTACTAGAGATCCTCAGACTGGGTTCCTTGGTTCTCGGAGACCGTCTTGTGGCATTAAAGCAGAATCCCCTGTCAAAACCAGTTATGCAACAGGTTCTTAATACACAAAATCCATTCTCTCCTCCAGCAATTCACCCTCTCTGGAAAGAAGGAGGAGAAAAACGACCTGAGTTCCCATGCTTTTGGACTGTAATAGTCTGAGGTTCAGATAAGCCTTAGAGGCTCCTCCACAATGTCTCAGGTCTCGGGCTTCCTAGATACAGACTCATGTAGTTATTATCCTCAGGGGGCAGAACCAGCACCCTGAAGCTCCTTGGAGGTCCCAGGAATCCCACACTGATCCCAATAAGTTTCCAGAAAACCTAGATCTTGAAACAGAGCCCAGGAGCTACTGTCACCCTTCCCAGTACTCTTGGACCTGAGTTCCAAGCTAAGTCCTTCTTTTTGAGAATAACTCAAAACTCCCTGACAGATGAGACTTGTTTTTATAAAATATCTCATGTGAAAGCTTTTTTTATTTGTAAAAAATTCAAAAAAATTTCATATTTTTTCATTTGACAATGAATCAAAAATATCATTCCAACAGCATCAGAAGAAAAAACCCACAAACTCTGCAGTTACCTATATGACATCATCTGGAAATTATGGCTTGGTGACTCCCTTTCCTCTCCCTCTCTGTCTTTCCTGTTGCCGTCCTTTTCTCCTGGTTACCATTCTTTCCTCCCATTTCAGCCCCTTCCCCCTTTCCTTTATTCTCTTCCTTTATGATAGATGAACTTCATGTATAAGTATTAGAACCAATTTGCATTTGAGCAATATGCAGTCTGAATATTTTTTTTGCTTTGTCATGGAGTGGAAACTAGCAAAACAATGCTTCTCTGGCTAACGTGGAAAAATACTAGAGACAATCATGCTGATATGCATGGGCAGAACAACAGCATTAGGAACTGAAATGTGCAGGGCTTCCACAAACTTGCAGTTCTCCAAATATTTAACTCAAGAAGCGTCCCCAAAGTCAGTTGCTCCTCCACAGGCAAGGAAGTAAAAGGCTGTTCCTTGAAATTACAACTGCAGCTGATTTAATGCCATTGATTTTTGATTTAAACTGATTCAGTAACATGTGAGGAAAAAGAATTGCTTCCTTGGAGTTGGATTCATGCGTAAAGCTGTAGATAGCGTGATATCTGAGTAATAGGCACAAGAAACAGATATCACTGATGGCATAATTATGCATTTACTGTAGTTTCAGATTTATCAGCCCATAAAGTACATGGATTACTGCGTGTTCCACAGTGTTAACACAGTTAGGGCAATTTGATTTCATCTAAACATATTAAAATCAATGCTCAGGGTTTGGTTTAATTTCAAGCATAAATACTACCCAAGCTTCTCAAGAAGTGGAAAGCAGCTTCTTAGTAAAATGCATATTTCATAGCATGTGTCACTTATCCATTATTTGGCTGCAAAGAGATATATCAATTGAGAAAGCTGGTAACGAACCACAAGTCACTCAATGAAGCATCAAATAACAGTAAATGAGAATTTTTTTGCTGTCAATTCAAATTCAATCAAAAGGAGTTCATTTTATTATTGTGTAGAAAGTTATGAAACAGCATTTGGAATTTATTCTCTTTCCTGCAACCTTTTGTGGCTTTTTCTCTTTTAAAATGTAAAGTACCGTAAATGTAGCTTCCAGTTTCAGGAGTATATAAGTGAAGACTACTATTCTAGCTACATCAGAAGATTTTTTTATTTTTTTTTAAATGCAAATGCTTAGTACCTTCTGTGATTATGGCTTTATATGAACTTCTATTTATTGCAGCTCTTTTCTGTTCTGATTTCTGTTATTTCCACAACAACTACTTTTTTCCTCTCTCTAGTGTTTCTAATTACCCTTCTGGTAATCTCCAAGTTTTTCTTGTATTTTTATCCTGTTCAACCTTTGTGTGCTTTTTCTCACTGTTGACCAATCTTACCTTCTGTAATTTGTGTCACTATTGATGCATGTACTAACCCATCTGCTCCACGAAACTAGCAATGGCATACATACTTGCCTTCTTAAATGTGGCCTGTGCATAAAAAGCATTCTTTTACAAGTTCCTCATCTATTAAGTCCCTCTGGCTCATGTATGTGTGACTTACATGCATCCCTCTTTACATTATTTCACATCTATATATGATGAGTATGACTGGATTTCCACTGTATGTAATGTGAAAAAGCAAAGTAAGTACGTGATGTTCCTGCTGTTAGTAGAACCAGAGGTAGTTCTGATATCTAAAGAGAGTTGAAACTTGGAGATGAAACAAATGGTGAAGGGTAGGATACATATATTTGGGACCATGTCACATACTTATGATATTTAACCCCTTATAAAATAACTGTTGTGTAAAGAGGATCTTCTTCAAAATATTTTCCCTTTCAGAAGCCTTTGATGACCATGGCTTCTGTGACTTGGAAATTATTGATCATTTTTGGCATTCAAAATTCTTCAAGCAAATGACTTTTGAGTAGGTCAGAGTAAACAGAACAAACTACTGTACATAGCGGTTTAATATCTTACATTGTAATTATTCATTTAGCACTCGTTAGGTCTGTTTAGACAGAAAGAAAATTTAACAGTTGCTTTGAAGCTTTGCTACAATTTATATTGTTCTGTAAGTTTACAGTGATTATTGAAAATAATGTCAGTGGTGTGAGTTGCACAGACAGAAGGTACTCATGACACCAGTTCACCACCTCTCAAGATCCCTCTGAATGGCTGGCCTCAAGCATATTGACTGAGCTTCCTGTTTGGAGATCATTCATGAACTTGCTCAGGATGTCTTACACCTCATTGGGATGGCAATCCAGATGTTATTGGACCTGGCATGAAGCCTTAAGGAATACTACTTGTAACCAGATACCTCATGGATATTGTACTACTAGTCACTACTCTTTGAGTCTGGCCAAGTCATGCCCATTCCATAAGTCATATCCAGTCATATTTTCATGACGTAAGTGAGTAACAAATCCACTATACGTCACAATTCTGATTTGAAAATCTTGGCATATAGCATCAGGAATGTGTAGGGTTTACGCTGAGAGTCTTTGAAGCTCTCACATAAAACCAGGAAAAAAAGCCTACAGGAATAACATCGCCAAATCAGAATAAAGCAAATTCACTCTATGATTCTGGAAATGTGTAATTCCTATGACTGGCCATGCTGTGGGGTAATTAAAGAGGAAAGAGTATTTTGTTTGCATTTCTGCCATAATATCCTATGTATGACAACATTTTCTACACATTAACAGTGATAAAGTTTTCACTGCTTTTATTGCACAGAAAATTATTTCTGATTTTCCTTTATTTGTATGAAGATATTCTGAAAATCTTGTTAATGTTAGCAGAAAGACTTTGTATAAGACTGTCAAGTTGAGCTGTTTTCTGCACAGAAACTGTTTTCAGCATTTGAACATTTTTGTTTATTCTTGATGTGATAAGTAGCAATATTTGCAGTGTTTGTGTCAATGATTGGCTAATTTTTTTTAAATTTTTTTTTTTTTTCAGTTTGACCATAAATATATTCTGTAGCATTCCAGTCTATATGGTTTTAACTAGTTTTGTTTAAATTAGACGCCAAAAAATTACCACAAGAAAAGGAACTAAAGGATTTATAGATCAGTGTCAGACCAGGATAGCCCTTTGAGCTCTCTCTCAAGCTATGTTTGCAGCACATCCATGCAGTGGATCCGGGGGCACGACACTGAAGCCCAGGTGCAAAGCACAGGGGATGTGCCTGCCTATGCAAGCTCAGCGGCTTGGGAAGGGGTGAAACACAAGCATCTGCTTTGATTGCTGCTTTGCCTGGTGAGGGGTTCTGTGGAGCACCCTGTCTGTTACTGTGCTAGACAGTCCCTGTGTATGGCCCCATGGCAAAGGTCCACAGCAGAAGCTTGAAATTGCAGTGGTCTCACAGTTGTTCCTTACAGATGGTAGAGTTTTTCTTCTACCTTTAATATGCAATGTATAGAAAAGAAAGTGGCATGATACATTTTCAGTTTCAGAGCTTCATACTCTGTTTTTTTCTTATTTTTCAGTGTGCAGCAGTTCACACCCTGCCAGAGATGTGTTGGCTAAATACTTTATTTAAAACTAACTGATTTTGTGGATATTTTCCATTCATGTTAATGAGGAAAATGACAGGGAGATACAGATTCTACCATTTTTAAAACACTTGTACTTAGAAGAGGCAGTTCATCTGTGGTGTATCATTTATTAAATTATATTTTATGATTCTTTTGTGTTAACAAATCAAAATTGACTCTTTTGCCAATATTAATTCCCCACTGGTGCATCTCACAGTACAGTCTCTTCCAGGGACAGGTCCAGTTCCTCAGGGAAGTAAATAACTCAATGATTTACTGATAAAGCCACCCAGTATATATATCACCTATGTCTCATACATCACTGTCACAGCCAACAGCTTGCCTTCCTAAGTGATTCTGAGTTGCTCATTTTGGACTTCTTTCTCATGTAATCAGGTCATTCTACAAAACCTGCATAATTTTGCCCATGCTTATATGAGTGGATTTAAACTACAATTCTATAAAATTGACTATAATGGTTTTTGTCATGAATTTATAGGTGGCTTACCTTGGAAAAAACTGTTGATAGCTATCAGTATACCTGTGTTGTGGATTCTTTTCATGAATTTCAGGATGGTTCTTTGAATCCCTTAGAACCTTTTAAAGTTTCTGCTCTAATGAGACATTTTCAAAATCAAGGAGTAGTACTTACATTTTAAAGTTTAGGAGTAAAGCATGGGTGATCTAAGACTAGATAAAAAAAATTAGTCAGGTGTTTCAAACATATTAACTTCTTCAGTTTTGAGCCTACCCTCTTGAAAAACTCCACAGGCCAGCCAAAGGTGCTTACTATCCTGTAAATAGCTCTTACAGCAAAAGTTATAATCATGTTCAGAGAGATTTCCACATTATTTATAGTTCAGAATTGCTTCAAAGAAATGTTGCCCTAAATTTGAGAGGGATTACAATTGCTGATCTCAGCAATAAGGCTTGGATTTCTAACACCTGAAGGCACTACAGTGACCTAGAGCAAGAGCAACCTAATCAAAATCCAGGATCTGAGCCCACTTTTTTTGAATTCTGCCCTCTAAAAACAGCAAGAATGAAGGGACAGTGTTTTCTACTTAACTGGATTCATTCAGTGTTCTTAATTCATTACATCCAGGAATGGTATCCCACCTAAATCCAGGTTTTCTCTTAAAATGCCTCAATTGAGACCATTGTCAGAGACCTTTTATACTGTGACCAGGGAGATGACGCCCTCCATGAGGCAATTCAGATCATCTGGTTTATGGCTATGGCTTTCTGAGGCTCAGGAGCACTGGGACAAATGCCTCTTCAAGACTTGCACACTCTTGTCTCCACTGGGAATAAGAGTATCTGGATTGCCTAAGTCAATTTGGGTTTGTTTTTACAGCCCCAAGGGACAGTGCTGGTAATCTGTGAGGGACGCTACATAGGGCAGTTCAGGCCCTGTCTTTTCAGTTAAACACATCAAGCATACTAAATAATCTGTGCTGTGTTTACCTGAGCTTGCCTCTTGTTATCCTCATATAGCATTGCTTGCAACTTGAAGAGGGAAAGTTTTAGTTTTACACTGTAGTAGATCCTTTATGCCGGCTCCCCCATCCCTTGAGAAATCCCCTAACAAAACAAAACAAAATTGCTCAACAGTTCTCCTGAGCTGCTAAATCCTACAGTTGCTCTAGATAATTGACACCAGAGTTTTTGGCACCTTTGGGTATCAGAGGCACAAAAGAAAAGTGAAGTCTGGGAGACTGGTCTAAGTAGGGGTGGGCCCTGCCTTGCCCACCCCTTTGCATTGCTAGTGTGTTCCATAGCTGTATTTTGAGCTCTTTGGCTGAGGTGTCCCCAGTCACCTCTGTTTGAAGGCACTATCTATGAGCAATATGGGCTGCAGTCTGTTGGTGTCATATGACCTTGCACCAGGGATTGCTCCTTGACCTCTTTTTTTAGTGGTAGAAATTATATGTATGTAGTTACTTATGACCCCAAAACATTACACACACACACAGGCTTTCTTCCTCCCTTAGCCCTCATAAGTATGCTCGAAATGGAAACCCTTTATCTGTACATGCATCCATGCATTCTTTCCTTACTGTGGAACATGTAGCATGCAACTGACCTCTCATATGCTATGCTGGCTAACAGCCACCTCTGGGGCTGGTTGAACCACACAGACCTTCAGGACTGTAGCATCCCCATGAAGCCGGTGTCAGCAGAATGGACAATGAGAAGATTTGGTGTAGCATATATTCATACTTAAGTTGACATCTAATCTGATTTTAAGGAAGAAATGCCTGGTTTTATTATTTTTAAAAGATAATAAGCTAAAATGTGCTGTTTCCTACAGGGCAGTAGACATTTCCTGAGTGTAGGTCATGTTCTGAAGTCAGTTATTAAAGTGTTTGGAACCCATTTATGGTGCTTTCTTTTGCACAGGGCCACGTATTCCATGGATGGTTTCATTGATAGCAGAATGAAGTAAGGTCCAAGTGAGAGTAAATATCACAGCAGTATTTGTTTCTGGTCAGAAACTTTTACTTCTACAGACTCTGCTGTCTAAAAGCTATGATACCTCTAAACCAACAACAACAAGAAAAGGGAGCAAAACAGATTTGTTGCTTTGTTGAAATTACACAGGAAAAGTAGTAAACCCTAAAGGGATGCTTCCCCTTTGACTGACTGTTAGATAAGAGAAGGCTTTTAGTCTTCATTAAAAAAGCCAAAACAACACCCCCAGCAAAAAAAAATCCAAACCAAACAAACCAACCAAAAAAACCTACAAAAACAAACACACACCTAAAAAAAAAAAAAAAAAAGAAAAAAATGACAATGCAGAAAGTCTCAGACTGTTTCAACTGAGTGGGTGAGTACAGCTGGTGTTAGATGCAAGCTGATACTGGGAATGTGTTTGGAAGGACAAACAGAAGGGCATATCTCTCCAAATAGAAAAAGGAGCTGAAGTTAGGTTTTTCTTTAAATTATATACATTTTTAATGGATATCTAGAGATACTTAAAAATGTATATTTTTAGTTTCAGTTCATGTAAAATCCATTCTTAAATATATCTGAAAATAGACTTCTTCGTAGGTACCCATCCTTCAGACAGGAATTCTATTTGCAGCATATTTTTCTTTAAAGGGTTTTGCATTTCTGCATAAAAAGCTTATTAATTATTTGTAACTGCTTGTCATCATATTCTGATAATAGAGGTCTGGTTATGGATAATAACTACCACATCTGTATTTTAGGTCATATAGATTATATATATATGTATGTGTATATATATACATATATACATACACAATTCCTGGTGCAATATTACCCAAAGCATCTCCTTTCTCCCTGTACACAGGACCAAAAGTGCAGGCACATCATTTATTGATAAGACAAAAAGAATGTAATGAAATTATCAATGTTCTTGAATTAATTATGAACATGATTAAGAAAGCTAAAATCTCAGGAGCCAGGATCTCATTACCCATTCAGTCTTAGGGATTGCTTTCATTCAGCAAGGCAAAAAGGCTTTGAGCAGTCCCACAATTGCCTTAGTCTCATTTATTTGTGGTAGTATTAAGGTTTATTTGTTTTCTGGTTTGCACTTCTTCTCAAATTATTTCTCTCAGTTTATTCATTTAACAAAATGTTCCTTCCTGTGACACAGAAGAAAGTGTCTATAAGGCCTACATAGGTTCTTCAGTCTGCAAACCTCCCTTTGAGAACATTTCTTTCAACTCGCATTGCTGGAGCTCCTAAATATCTTTCAAGGTAAGTCTGAGAATGTAGCCAAAAAAGTTCTTTCAGATTTATGTCTGCAGCTGTACTATGGTACTGTCTGATTCCCATTCAGCTCGGAGCCTTAATGACATCATTATTACGCTGTCTGAACCAGATTTAACTTGGAGCCTGCACTATATTGTTACTTACCTTCCTTCCTATGTGGGAGATTCAGTGTTACTTTGTTTAAAAAATAATAACGAGCAGGCAATGCAGTTGCAGTGTTTCAGATAACAAACTTTCAAAAACTGGGGAAACCGAATCAGTGTTGGATATATTGCAAGCATATCTATTTTAAATTAATTTCTCAGTCTAAACAATTACAGTCTGGTAATGCTTTTCTTGCACAATTGTCTAAATGAGAAGTGTCATGTGCAGCTGACTTTTTTTAGAGACTTGTAATGCACTGTATTATTTAAAAATTTTGACTTTTCCTCTTTACAAGGCCCTTCTGAATTTCTTGTTATTTCAGGATTTGTCCCCAAATAAGTGTCTGGGCATTTATTGATGGGGCATAGTGATCAAATTCTCAAAGTAGCCCTGCAGAAATAGTGCCCTTAGGATTTCTGAAAGCAGAAATAAAATCCAGTTAGCTAAGAAGCAGAGATCTAACAGACTACAGGGTTTTGGTGGTTTTTTTTGTTGTTGTTGTTGTCCTTCTATTATTAGAAGTTTTCTATGTCTTTTTTTTTTCTTTCTTTCTTTACTGTTTATGTTTTTTCTGTTCAAAAAGAAGAGAGGAATCTGTAGCCCTATATTTGGTACAAGCTATTATCTACCAGAATAGACCAAGGACAGCAAAGAACATATTTTAGATTTAAATAAGCACTGTCTGTGACAAACGAGAAAGATTGATTCTGGTTGTTTTCTCCATTATGCTTTGATATAGTGTTTTACTGCCTTCCCTAATCTCAGTTAATAAATATAAGCAAAATGCAAAGCAATTAATTTGCTCAGAGTATGTACATCACCAAAATGGGACAATAAGACTGAAAAAACAATGATAATGCTTTCCTCCCTCTTGGTAACCTTGAAATGTAGGATTACATTTACAGCCTTGAAAAAAAAAGCACATATGAATACTACTGTTCATTTGTTCCTGTAGGTCTGCAGACCAACCAAACGGCACTGTGTTTAAAGAAATAATTGTAGAGAAACTTTTGTTAAAGCTGACACCTGGAATTCATTCATACTACTGGTATATTCATGCTATGACAACTAGAAAACAATACTCCTGTGGTTTTTTTTAAGACTCAGGGTTGTGTGTTCTTTAAATTTATGTTGAAATGAAAGATTTTACCATCAATACAATTCTTTGTTGTCTGCTTCAAGATTTCATATTTTATTTAAAAAATGGTTATTGAAGATATTTCTACATACTCCTAAAAACTATACTGCATTGCTCTGGGCCTGGTTTTAGCTTTCATTTTGCTAGTGTTAAAGCAATATATGATATAAAGAGCATAAATTTTACTCTTGAATCGGGAAGAAGAAAAAAACCATTTTTTTTTTTTTTAAATTTTTTGAAAAGGTACTGAAGGTAGAGCTTTCTAATTTCCTCTCTTTCTGAAGAATTGAAAATATCTCTGCCAGTTTTGATATTTTTCTCCCATACCAGACTTGAAAAACAATATTCTGTAGATGGAAGAAATTGATCAAGTTAGAGAGCAGCTTCCAGCGTTATCAAGACAGAGAACTTCACAGCATATTTTTAGGTGCCATCTCTCCCTTTAGCACTTGGATATTTTCTGATGCTCAAGCAAAATAGTTTGGAGGATCAAATATATTATCTAATAAGAAATATACAGCTACCAATAAAGGCAGGAGTAAATAAGTAGTTTGTCACCTGTATGGTATGAACCTTGAAAATAAACTTATTTCTTTAAACTATATTATCATAAGAAAATACACTGTTTTGTTTTATTAATGTTGCAATATATTTCTAATACAAAATTCATGCTGATTTTGTTATCTCAAAGAGTTCACGTTTGCATAAAGTACTGCAATAGCACTTACTGAACTAAAATTACACAGTTTAATAGGAAATGTATAAATCAAAGAATCAGTAAGAGTATAATCTTTTGCATTTGTGGAGAATACTAAATTGCACTAATTAAAATAGTTCATATGTGCAAGGTTTTTCATTTGGTCTGTGAACCTTTGTGATGCAGACAGAAACAGAAATGATGCCTTTTTACATGTATTTACCCTATCTAAGTTTTTTTTTTTTCTATTTTTGGTATGCAAATGGATTTAAGCTAAAGGTAGGAAAGTATGTTCATAGTTTAGATCACTGGGGAAGGGTTATGGGAGGATTACAAGGTCAGTCTTTAAACAAGCTATGAGAAAATTAGGATGAGAAACAAGCAACTTGTTTACTAGATCCTGAATTTCTTTTTTGTTCTTATTATTATTCAGAGGAATAGTTCAGAAATAAAGGCAACATCTCCAAAATAAGTCACGAGGGAATCCAAGAAGTTCGAGCTCCTCAGATTACACATGCTGATTATATGTCACTTCGATCCCATTAACTCCTAAGACACAAGGGACTGACTGTGGCAATCAATAATTTAGCTCAGACTGACTTTGGAAAGAACAGGATCAGGCCCAGGATAATTATGAAGGTGACCATTTAGTACGTACAACTGCTTGAGCTGAAGTTAGTAGTGAGAGGGTGTTGACAATGTGTATTGTTTATGTGCTCTTCTAATCTCTGGAAGCGCCGTGTTTGTCTGGTGGGCCTCTCCTGGCTGGGAGCCGGTTGACATTTCCCAGCTGAGTCAAAATGAGTGCAGTGGGTTTTTTTGTCTTTCTAAACACTAATCAAAAAGTAATGCTTAGAGACCTCTGTTATCTAATTACTGGCCAAATTAGTAAATCATCATTTAAATAAATCACATTTGGAATGATTTAAAACTGTATCTAACTGCCTTATTTCTTATTGCATATAAAAAAATATAATCAATGCTTTTAATAATTTTTAACTGAAACTTGTGAGAGAATTTCCATAGATATGTAGTGAGAACACTAAGAATTAAAATAGCTGTGGCTTGCTAAACTGCTGACTGATAACTATTTTCATTTTACTTTTGGAAGTTCAAGAAAAGTTACAATTACATTTTCCATTGCAAAGAATAAAAATATCTTCATGGACAAATAAAATCTGAGGACTGCGTTCCAATAAGTGTTTTGCCAGAAAATTTCAGTGAATAGTGTTTAGATATTGACTTTTATAAAAAAATAGATTTTCAGACAAATTGACAGCAAGACAGGCTCAATTAAATTCCTTCTGCATATAGTGTCCTAGTTTAGTTCAAGTCAGAATTTTCAAGAATATTAAATGTTACTATTGCAAAGTAGTATATGTTTGCAGAGTAACAAGCTTTTAGTAGAAGGATCTTCTTCTATTGCTGCTGCTACTTAGATTCACCATGTGTCACATCTGGTAGCACAGAAACAGTTTGCATTACTTTCAGAAGAAATAATTTTGCGAGGAGGTCAGCTTTGTTCTGAATGGGTTAATCAGAACTACCTGCTTTAGATTGATTTAAATCAGTAATGGATCTGCTCATAAAGCTGCTGTTACTAGATATTACCCTGCTATCTTAGTCTTTTGATAGCCTTGATAAGAAGTGCTTACCACAGAGGATGCTCCTAAAGGACAGATATTATTTCCTGTACCTCAGGGAGTAAAATGCCATACTGCTGGATCAGGAACTTTTACTAACAGCAAGTAAATTCAGGCCTTATCAAGTTACAGCACAAACTGCACTCATGTTTTATTATTCTCATTAGAGATTTAAGGACTAATTCCAGTTGTTAGCACTTAGCAGTTTAATGTTTTCCATAGACAAAAATTAAGATTCTTTGGGGGGATTTTCTGTTTTTCTTTTTGTTTGCTAAGACTTGCAAAATATAATATGAGAATGACCTTACTTTGATGTAATACACCTGGATTTCCTAAATGTTTTTAATGGACAGGTTCTAAAAAAACTAATTAATAACTGAATTAACTGAATTTTTCAACTCCAGAATACATTCCTTTTCAATCAAATAGGGGGTTTAAAGCAAAAAGAAAAGCAGATTTTGCTTTGAAGAAAATATGGTATTAATACTGTTAGTAATTCAGCTTTTCTATGCATTACTAATTCTTTCAAATAGATGCAGATCAACAAAGGTAAGGTAAGAATTTAAGCACGCAAAACATTATTAACTGAACCAACATACTACAAACCCCTCTTTACAAGCAATGAAGTCATTATATTTTTGAGTCAGAAAAAGAAGAGGTATGGGTTAACTATGTTCCTAGTGAAATCACATATTCAAAGACATAGTAAATCTTAAATTTTCCATGCATTAATTTCTCAAGAGATTCATGAAGACATGAAACTGAATTATGTGAAACAAATAGTGATATATTTGCATTAGGTCCATGAAGATAATGATGTCACAGGAATGAATCTGTGTTTTCGCATGATAAGGTGACGAAACTCAAGCTTTGCCTTCATTACCTTAGCTGTCTAAGTTTAACTTGGTTGGAGAAAGTGAGATGCTGGATCTTGCATGTGGGTTTTAGAGTTGTGCAATGCCACTAACCCCAGCCATAGTCATGGCACACACGTTTACTCACAAAACTGATACATCAGGTCAGCTTTTGGAAATTAAGCATTGGCTTCCTCATGGCTCATCAGTCTCCATATCTCCCAGTCATTCTCTCAGGTCACAGACATTGCAGAGACTGCAGACTTAGCTAGAACGACCTGGCATTCCAGAAAGTTCAGTTTGGATAATTAAGTCTACTTATCTAAATAATTAATATAATTTACTATAATCCTCCTGGATCCAACAATCACAATTTCCAGTCGTTCCATGTTACGAAATTTGTATGTGTTCTTACATCTGTTGTATTCTGTTTGGGCATATTTCTGCTTAATTTCTCTTTATATTTTCTCTCTAACTCCTTGGACACATCCTATTTGAAATGTATTGTTTCGGTAATATTACCTCATAAAGGCATGCCCTGTAAGAGCGTCACAGCCAATCAATAATAATTGTTGTTAGTAATCGATTAGCTATGACATTGCATTTGGAAGTTATTTTTCATAGAATAGCAATACCAGGAATAATAGGATAAATCCCACTGACTCAGAGACATGTTTCTAGAAAAGCTTCTAAATATGCATATTTCAGTATTGTTCTTAGCTGGGCTATACAATAGCTAATTTCTTGGATAGTTTATTCTCTATAACAAGGTAAAACTTTGCTATTGCACACTTTGCTGTCATGCAAGATTATTTTCCTCTTGTAGTTTCCTTTAGAAGTTCAGGTTGTACTTCTTGCAGTCATGTTATTGGGTGTAATCCACCCCCACATAAAAAATAAATTTATTATGAGGATTTCCCACTAGATATCTTGGAAAACTTACATATAGCTGTTCTGTGTCCAAAATGCTGTTCAGTAGATTTTCCAAAGCACCCAGGTAACAGCTGGCGCAGGCCATGTGCCAGCCTTGACAGCCCATATGCTCTCTTTAGTGCTGTAATTATCTCAACACAAAACTCTGATAACCCAGTCTACAGGGTCCAGTTTCACTAGGTTAAATTGACTCAGTGGCTTTGTTAGTAAGTTCCTTTGGCACAGTAAGAACTTCATCAAGACTTTAAGTATTGTGGCAGGCTTGGAAAACCAATATGACTGCTAGTTTCAAGACAGGTGTCTTATTAACCCTAGGAGATTGTACGTTTGAGTTCATTATAGTGGCACCCAGCAGCACTGCTACAGTTAAAGGTCTGTCGTCGTTTCCATTATATGCCCTTCTTTTCCAGAAGACTTTCAGATTCCTTTGGCTTAACCTGCTTTGGGCTATACTTTGGCATATGACTCCTCAGTCTAAAGCCATTTTTCTTTTTCAACAAAATATCAAAATTGCTTTAGTTATAGTATTATTTCATTTGTGGTTTTTTTTTTTAATTAGAATAACAGGAAAAATAATATTTTGCTTAGTTTTTATATTGGTTCCAACTTGACAGGATTATGAATATTTTTCTTTCTAAAATAAACACTCTGAATGTCATAGTTGTGCAAATTTCTTAAGTCAAAAAAGGATGTTAATAGAATAAATTAGAGTCTGCTGTATTCCACATTGTAAGCAGCAAGAAGAAAATTGAATCAGCATCAATATCACAACTGTTTTTTCCTTCAATTACTCTGTATGGACCAGAGGAGTATATGTTCAGTTGAGTGGGTTTATCCAAAGATTCTTCCACTATCTTTGCAATGCCTAAGGTGAAGTTCAGGAAAAAGGAAATAACAGGCCTCTGATTTTTGTCTGACAAGTGTACTACTGTTATTGGTTCGATTCCTTGTTGACATGTACTGATGTTGCTACTGGATGCTGGGATAGTCCCCTCATAGAGGCTGATACATGTGGGTCTCATCCAAAGCCAGAAGTCAATGAAATCTTTCCATTAGGCTTTTGGTCTGGCATTTAATGCAAGTGAATTAACTAGGGGTGGTCTCTGTGATTAAAAAAGATGATGGGTGAGCATGAAGGAAGCTAAACTGTTGCCTGCACAGTGCAAGGCTAGGTCAAAAGCTACTTGTCTTGTGTATTCAAAGCCCTTATTGATTCTCACAGGATGAAGAATCTACTTCTTTACATAAGTGAGGTAAATAACAGCTCACTGCTTGGTAGATGATAGCTGTCTGCAATCCTCTGCTTGGCAAGCTGACCTTTTTCATTAGTGCAGGATGCACAGAACAACTTTTAAAACTCTGTGAATTGTTTGCTACCAGTTGCTGAAATGAGGTAGTTGCAGTTTGGAAGTGAGCAGACTCCAGCTTCACTCTGCTGGAAAAGAAACAAAAGGACTCTCACTATCTAGCTATCTTCCACAGGTAGTCATGCAACTAAAGTCATCATTTATATGTTGTCAGGAGTACTCACCAAATTTATTGACTTGCACATTATTCTCTGCAAATAAGTTCTAGCTGCTCTCTTCATATTATAATTAAAACGGCAAGGACTTTAATCATTTATGAAATTTTAAACTACATACTGAATATAAATGTATCATTCAATGTGATAGAATGAATTAAATTCATCATTGTCAAATAAATGTATGAAAGATGAAATATCTCTCATCCCACATCATTATCCAATGAAAAAGTCTGTTTTGCAAGGGTGTAGCATAGCATATGGTTTGTATCATCTTTAGTGCATTTCCAGCAAATGAAAGACTTTTAAAATACCTTTAAAAAGTAAGTTTTTCAAGGATGGTATTTTTGATAGCAGTTAGCTTAGCCCTTAGCCTTATATGTTAAAATCTGACCATAAGGAAGCACTTGCTTTTCATTAGTATTGAGAGTGGTGTCAACCGTTGTGTGAGTTGGGTAGAACCTTTCTTTCATTACCTAATGAAGAGTGTTCTGACATTCCCATGTCTTTATATACAAAAAAGGTGGGCTGCTTTTTTCCCTTCTCTCTGCTGTCACACTGAAACTGTCCTACTGCAGAAACTAGGAAGCTGTTGGAAGTAGAGAACAGGTCTGACTTGAGCAGGGGTCCAGCATCAGTGATGGAAAAGAGGACCTGGCATTGCAGCTCCCATGCAGTCACAGTGCTATGACCCTGGGCAAAACATCTATCTCTGAGGGAAGCCTCTTCTGCTTTCTGTTGATTTTTTTGTGGTCATAAGGTTTGGAAGTGAGTATAAAGATCATTCCATGAGGTCATGTTTTCTTCAGAAAGAATCAATATGTGGAATAAAATATGGCAAAATATCTCATTTGTCTCAGGAGTTGTCCCTGAAAAAGACCTTATCCAGCTTCCATTTGCCCTTCCAAATTTTCTCAAAAATAGCTGAAGACCAAACACAGGAAAACTCTTTCTAAAGATGTAACTGATACCTATGCTTTTTGAAACTATTATCCTTTCCTGGAACTCTTCTTTTCTCAACACGTTATATTCATAATTTTTCTTGGAATCAGTTTATTGTTCTGCATCTAACTTGGTAAATCCCTTTGAATGCCTCCTGCCTTCTCTGTTTTCCCAGTGACTCCAGCAAATCATCTTGTCATTACAGATAAAAAAGTGGTGAGTTTCATTCTTGAAAACTGAAGCAGCAGTTCTGGGATCTTGTGCTGAGAGAGTGTATAAAGCACTGATATCACAAAGCCCCCGCTACACCAGCATCCTTTGGTGGGTGGGCAGTTCTCTTGGGTAGATAGACTATGACAGACTCATTTGTCAATTACTTACAGATTAAAGCTTTTGCATACTGGACATCTATCTTTATAGAGGAGCTCTTGCTCTATAGATCACTGAACAGTGATAAGATGGTGTATTTTGGACTCCAACTTGAAACTTTAAATTGTCAAAATGATTCTACAGAGAGGGCTGGATCCAGTCTCAGTTCATTATAGATGTAGATTGTATTCAAATCACTGGCCTACAATTTATTCTGAGTTGACAAATACTTATATTAATGAAGCAATCATTGTCTTGAAAGGCTCCAACAATATATTCTAAATTCATAGTTAACATGCCAGTAGAAAGAAATTAAGAAAATAGAATTTATTAAGAAAATAGAATGTTTCTAATTTGTGTTAGAGACATCACCCTCCTTTTTCACAAGTAGCATAAATTAGATGCTTTTTCACTGTATGTATTATTTGTATAGCATTTGGCCATATATCAGGATGAAATACAGTTCTCTAATTAGCTCCTTCCAGGTACTTACAGTTACCCCAGGCTGGTGATCACCCATATGAAAGCAAATGTGGCCCTGGCGATTGTTTGTACATGCAAGTGGACAGCCATAGTAAAAATCTTTCTAAAGCTTTCCTGTGGCTCCCAACCACAGAGTGAGCAGTAATTGTCAGAGACAATTCACAAGGATCACACAGTTTACTTGTTTTGGTGAAGCACACATCATGACAAAAGACATTTGAGGTATAATAATATCTTCCTATTAGCTTTATGACAGGTTTCCTTTATATTGAAGGATTTTATTAGGAGAGAGATATAATTTTCATGAAGTCTCAAAATAAAAAAAAAAGAGTAGAACTAAAGTACATTTGCTAAACCCTTACAATTCTTTTTCTCTTGCTTCCTAGCATCGTTTCAAAGACTAGAAGGTGATGTTGTATTCCTTCGTGTGCTGTTTAAAGTCAGGAGCAGCAATATTTAGCACATGCTTGGGCAGCCGTGTTTGAAATCCATGTTTCCTCTCTCTGGTGTTCTGATGTGCCTTTAGGGGATGCTTGCCTGTTTGTAGTTTGTTTTCTTTTGTTTAAGGTTTCAGCTACTGCATTGACTAATGATTATATAGCAGTAAACTCTCGTCCCTGCTAAATTCAGAGGTAATGCCTCAAAAGCATTTTTCCCCTGTGTGACATAAAACAATAAAAGAACTAGACAATCCCCTTTTGAGGAAGAATAATCCTTTGTTTAAAAAAAAAAAAAAAAAGAAACAAGCATCTTCTCGATGCCAGAGGGTGTAGAATTCAAATCAAAGATTAAGCTAATTGATAAAAATAAAACAAATGTCTCACAGTATAATCCTTTTTAGACAGAGCTAACATTTTTTACATTACCAAGTCTTCAGTATTAATCATCCGTGCTGTTTAGTATTATATTACAATTGGGTTTGAATTGTGCAATATCTATTTGGTACAGAAATAGCATGGGACATACTGAATGAATTTCATCTCACTTGTACCTCTAAATTTCTGTCCTTCAGTAATGTTCCCTCAGCAGAGAACTGATGGGACCTTGGAACTCCAATATGAAAATCAACTAATTGCTAATATAATTTACCTATGTTTCCTATATTTAATATCATAAATTAGAAATGTATAATTTTAAAAGGATTTTGGAAAAAAACCACTTACCTGTTGTCACTGAGGCATTAATTTCTACATTCAGATGATCTATTGAAGAACTTACAGGAAAATTCTATTTTTTCTGCTTAGGCAGTCACTTTAAGACTGAGAATTAAAAAAAAAAAAAAAAGAAAAAGAGAAAGAAAGGACTCGGGGTGCTGTTTAATTACGTACTGCCAGGATCTTCTGAACCTTTCTATAATGCGTGATAAATTCAGCCCTGCCAATTTAGATCAGCTGTTTGCCTAAAATATTAACAGATAACTATAAATGAAAAGTTAGTCCAATTTGGAAGAAAAGCTTACAGCTAAGAGGAGAAAGTTAAACATGGTTAAACTGCCATTTCATTCACAGTCTGCAATTGCTGAATATGTTTGTGTTGGGTGTGGTTTTTTTCATTAGTAGACATTAAAGAGCTATAATTATTCTTAGCTTCCTTTTTATCTAAGTAATACCAGAGGAATTAGAGAACAGTTTTGTATTTAGCTTTCAGTAGACCGTTTTTTCTTCCTGTTTCTTTTTTTTTCCTACTGCTTGCACTTCTGGGCTTGCAGTCAATTACTAGCATAAAACTGAAGGGGCAATTAGCCCCTGATGCAAATGCAATTGCTGACATGTCTAAATAAATATAGAGTAATTATAGACTAGATATCCAGGAGTTGAGTCTGTCACACCTTTCTTATTCAGCTTGGTTTGTGGAAGTGGCATCACTGCCTCTCTGGTAAACACGCTCCCTAATAAAAACTAGACAGTTTCTGTTTGCAGGCTGGAGCCTGGTCTGCTCTTTTGCAATTGATTATGTCCTGAGTTGGCAACGAACACAAATACAATGCCTGGATTGAGTCTCATGATAATTTGAGCCATTATATGAGCCTAATTCAACAGACAGACCAGAAAGCAGTCAAAATTGGGCACCAAAAGCAGATATTCCCAGTTTGAACATAACATTTAGCCTTGTTCACAGTGAAACAAAATGAACTGCTTCAGACACAGGTGCAAAATTACAGCACTGCTAAGGGCAAAAGCAGTGTGTGCAGCCTAAAACCACAGCTTCCCTGACCACTTTCAGCACATAGACTCTGCTCTCAATGGGAGCACCTGTGTCAGGACCAATGAGGAAAATAGATGCATGTTGCAAAGGTCCTTTGCTGCTTGTTGCTCACTATGAGCATCACCCAGATTGACCCAAACATGCAAGAATGACTGACCATAAAGTTACTAAAGAAGAATAGCCTTATGTCCATTAGCCTAATGTTTTGTGGGCAGACTGAAGTCTATAAAAATGTTCATATTCATAGAAATTAGGCATCAGTGTTGCCACTACATTTTCTCTGCCATGAGTTTTAACATTTTGGAGGTTTGCTCTTTTGCAAAACCACTTACTCCACAAAGGTATAAAATACAGCACTTAATGGCTATATTACATTTACTCAAGTGCATTAGACAGTTCTTCCATGTCCTTCTCTTCCTGCTTGATTGGCAGCCAGAGATCCTGGATGCAGCACTATAGGAGATATTTTTTATAGCCAAAGCAGCAGGATCTGGCACCAGAGAAGACTCCACAGGCATTTGTATTGATGGTGGCTTTGCAGTTGCCTCTGGGTCTTTCATGTGGCTGGGCTGATGAAAGCTATCTGGGCAGTTATATGCTCTTGGAAACCATTTCTTTTTCTACTGACATTTTAAATGGTTGTGGTGATTAACTGTTTGTATGTAGACAATTTTAAATCCTGCACCACAGTAAGTCACTACAGAGGCCGCTGGCACATGGTGTATGTTTCTCTTTTCTGCCTAAAATCTCTTTCCTGTATTGGTTCAAGCATTTGTTTAACTTCATTTGGACTTGTTTGTGGTACAGCTTCAAGGAAGGAAATCTGAGGCTCTATGTACAGAGTGATGTGAGGTGTTAGTCCTGGCTTTTAGGTCCCCTCCCCTGAAATAGCTTGGAAGGCCCCATTCTGCACATCTCAAGATCAAGGAAACTGATTGCACATTTTGTAGCAGATAAGTAAAGTTGTGGATAGGCCCTGAGCCTCTTTTTCTTGGTCTCTGCTTGTATATTGTTACACAGAGAGCTGAGTAAGGGGAGAAAAGGGTAGTTCATGGGCCCATGGTTGTGCTCTATTGGGTAGTCCATCTAAGTGGCTGGCAACATGATGTTTCATGGTGTTATTTGAGGTTCTCTGTGGATTCAGGTACGCGTGTTGTTCTAGGTAAAAACCACAGGGGGCTCACACATTTGGAAGAAAAAAACCCCCAGATTCAGAGCTTTTAATACTTTTCAAAGGGGCAGAAGGTCCAGCCTAGGTTGTATCCTTGATCTCAATGAATGTATTTCTCTGCTTTAGTGTTAACAGAGGTGTAAGTTTGTGTAGTATTGAAGAGTGTATCTGTTAAATGAAATGGTCAGCCAGTAAATCAATGTCATATAAACCAAACATTTTATTCTTCATTAGACATAGATTTATTTTCTTTGTGATTGTATTTCAAAAGGTGAATTCAATAAATTACATATTTCAGGACTGTTACAGACGGAATTACCAAATCTCTACTCCACAGCTTTTTCTTCAGATAAATATTTAGCTGATGTACATTGGTTTTTACAATCATATGAGCTGAAATTTAGAGCAATACTTACCTGTATTTTCTGGTTTTGCCCAAGTAGTATCCAAACTATCAAAGACAAGCATTTAGTCTTCAAGAGTCTAGAGATTTTCTTACACAAGTGTAAGTTTTTTTTGAAAGTACGTATTCTACATTTTATTGTTACCTTATGCAGCAGTAAAATTAAATTATGCTTAATGTTATTATTCCTCTTTTTTCCCTTTACAGTTAAAAAAATAATTTTATAAAACATAAAATATGTGAGTTCCCAAATCAACAAATCAAACCAGTGAAAATATGAGGTTTGTATTTCACTGGCATCTCTGCAACTTTGGACAAACTATGTAAATTTTGAGGTTTTACTTTTGAAACTGAAATAATACAAGATGTACATTGTGGTTTTGCTAAGAACATCTTGTGGACTTAAATCTTGCCAAAAGTTATCATAAAACAAAATCTCTACTTGTCAGTTATGAAGGTACTTTTAAAGCAATAACCTGGAAATTTTTTAAAAGTTAAGATCCTGTAACAAAACTGAGGAAAAGATTAAAAAAAAATAAAATAGAGAGAGAAAGGGAAGTTCCACATACTTTTCAACAACTGTTCCTCCATTAAAATCACCATAGGGTGTTCAAGACAAACGTTTCACTGTATGTTGCAGACTTCCATTGGTTCTGAATAATCCTGGAAAAAATCCTGGCTTGCTGTATGCGGTAGATGGTTTATGGCAAGCATCTTGAATTTTTCCTGTGAACCTGCTGCTATCCTTCCATTTCATTGGAAACCAAGGCTGCTTCATCTCCGTTACAATGGATGTAATGGAAGGAAAGGGGGAATGAAACATTGTCAGACAAACACATTGAGAAGAAAATAAAAGAAAATCACATTTAATTATATAATTATTTCTCCATACAGAATCACACTTTTGATAAGGCACGTCTGTTTGAACTTCCATGAGCAGAATTAGATGAAATTACAGTGTATGCTGCATACTGATCTACAAAGAGAAGTTTGGAGATCTGCAAAGGACAGATTTATTTTACAAATATAGCAGTCATTTAGCTTGCTGGCATTTTGCTAAATCCCCTCCCCATTTTTCTTTTCTAACAGTGATTTCTTTCAAACTGAGCAGCTTCTCCACCTCTTAAGTATTATGGTGACATTTAACAACAACAAACAACTAACATATTCTTTCTTGTTAGGTTTTATTAGGA
Organism: Anabacerthia variegaticeps; assembly: GCA_035583185.1. NCBI lineage: Eukaryota > Metazoa > Chordata > Aves > Passeriformes > Furnariidae > Anabacerthia > Anabacerthia variegaticeps. The sequence goes on from JAWWEW010000001.1 coordinate 68,746,098, forward strand.
TCCTTTTACAAATTCTATTGAATCATTAAAACTTCAATATGCTGGATCAGGTTTCTCACCTCAGTTTGAACAGAACTGCTAGCTTCAGTGGGGATTCTGCCTGAGAGAAGTCTCACACTTTGGCTTAATTACTTACTAAAACTCAATCAATATCTTATAAATTAGTCTGATACTAAAATGTCACCAGTATGACTCCCATAAAAGAGCTATAGAAGAGAAAAAGGTTTCTGGAAAAGTCTGGATTCATCAAGCTTTTCTGTAGAAGTGTATTGGTTCCAGTGATTCGTTATTTGAAAAACAGTAAGAATTATTTAATTTTTAAAAGTCAGTAAAGTCTATTTAGGTTTTATCTGAAATATAGTCTTTATTTTTTTGTTTGTTTCCACACTTTGTTTAATAAGCTGTTGTATTTTATATTTTACCAATAATTTCTATTTTTTTGTATTATTTGAAGGTTTTGTATTTTATCTTGCTATTCCAATTATTCTTAAATAATATAGACTATATAAAATTATGTTTTTGAAAACATAAGCTGTCAAAACTTGTAAAATTTCCTACCTTTTAATGTGGAAATTCCTGAGAAAATCAAAACAATGGAACTTTATTTTTAAGCTGCTAATTTTAACTTTAGTTTAGTTCACAGTAAGTTTAAACTTTTAAATTTAAAGTTCAGATTTCAGTCAGGTGTATATTTTTTTTCAGGTGTATTTTTATCTGAGATACAATGTCAATCCACCTAGACAGTGTAATCTATCATGGAGAGACACAGAAAAAGCACTAAGAGTTTTGAGCATTTCTTCAGCTGTCTGAGACATAATAAATAGCTCTTCTTATTGATATACCCTTTTGACTTTGCCTTCACTTTTCCTTTGGTGGTAACAGAGTCTAACTCCAAAGAAACTTTCACCATCCATCCAAACTATGATTTCTTGATTTTAAGTGGAACCTTTGACCTGAGGAGATTGTGATTTCTTTTTTAATCTGTGCTACTGAATATTTTGTTGATGTAACTTCATTTAAAGGTGGTGATGATCTGAAATATTTTGTATGTTTTTACTAATTTATCTTAAACTAAGTGTAAGAATATCTCCTTGTTTGTCAATATGTGCCAGAAGTGGCATTTTATGCTTCATGCAGATTTGAATATGTCTTTGAAGTTCTGTGTTCTATCAAATACAGTGATTCTGAAACTCAGCTGTATATACATTTATTCTATCTCCAGGAAGACAGTGATCTCTGAGAGGTTTGTATCCAGACAGGACAGAGATGTAATAAAGTAATTTTTTAAGAGAATTCATGTGCTCCTTTAATATATACCTGATTTTTTTTAACTTCAAATTTTTGGCATCAGGTATTCAAAACCTATCTAGAATTTGTCAAACTCTACTTTTGTGTAAGTCAATGGAATGTAGTCAAAGATTGCATATAGCCTTTATTTAAGTGCTTCTTACTGTCACAGAAAGTACAACTGTATTATGAGCTGTGTAATATGTGTTGTGTGAGTACTTCTGGGGGAAATACTTATTTGGTATACAGAGTATGATAACTCTTCTAAATAAAAATTCACAAAATTACAGAATGAAATAATGGCTGAAGTTGGAAGGGACTTCTGGAGATCATCTGATCTACACGCCCTGCTCAAGTCTGGTGGCTGGGATCATGTCCAAACAGTCCTTGAATATCTCCAAGGATGGAGTTTATTCCACAGCCTTGCTGGAAAACCCATGCCAGTGCTCAGCTACCCTTAGAATAAAAAAGCGTTTCCTGACGTTCAGAGGGAACCTCCTGTGTTCCAGTTTGTACCCATTGCCTCTGATTCTGTCACTGGGCACCACTGAGAAGAGTGTGGCTCCATTCTCTTTGTACCTTCCCTTCAGATGTTTGTATACATTGGTAAGATCCCCTCCAAGCTTTTTCTTCTCCAGGTTGAACAGTCCCAGCTATCCCAGCCTGTTCTCATATGCAAGATGGTCCAGTTCCTTCAACAACCCTGTGGTTCCTCATTGAACCCTCTCCAGTATGTCCATGTCTCTTCTCTTCTGAGGAACACAGAACTGAATACAGCACTCAGGTATGGTCCCATCAGTGAAAAATTAAGGGGAAGGACCTACTGATAACACTTTTTCTAATGCAGTTAAGGATACCATTTACCTTCTTTGCAGCAGGTACACATTGCTGGCTCATGTTCAGTCTGGTGTCTAGGAGGACCTCTAGGCAAATTTTGCGCAATAGCTTTCCAACAACTATGCCCAATGAGGAATAGATAGATAGATAGATAGATAGATAGATAGATAGATAGATAGATAGATAATAACTCTCTCTTTTTGATGGAAACACATTGTTTCCTAAGCCACACTGTATCACGAAATATCAGCCTTGCATTTTGTTCTTAGTGAGTTCCTTACAAGGTTAGAATTAAGGATATCCTTATCTCTTTCACTTGAAGTTTTGAAGACGTTACTCAGCTGTGATGCAGTTCAGTTCTCCTGATCTTTGAAATAAAGGGGATAATACAAAAAAAAAGGGAGCCACCTCAGAATCCTAAAAGAAAAAAAAGCTAAACTCTCACACGCTGGTACCTTATAGAAAGCTCAGCTATCACTGCAGCTGATACACTTAAACATGCTATTGTTCTGTAGTTAACTAGGCTTCTGTTATGGACACACTATTTCAAAGCAGTCGACTTGCAATGTACATGCAAGGCACTATCCAGATCTACTTTAGAAAGTTCATTTTTTATTGATCATGACAAGTGAGTAATGTTATTTCAGAGTTACAAAGGGCATTTCTGATCATGGTTTCATTTATTGTTGACAAAAAAAGGCACAAGCTCCGTGTTAGAACCAACAATAACCAACAGATGTTAGAATCAACAAGCAGGCATTTTTCTTTCCACTGGTGTAATATTGCTGCTTAGAACTAGACTGCTGAACTGAGTAGATCTTTCTACATTCATGAACATTCTAGTCATAGGTAGAGACCAGGTGATCACAAATAGGGTGGAAAACAATGTAAATTTATTGTATACTGATTTAAAATATTTATGGTGTATTCAATTAAAAAGCAAAGTGAGCTGACTAGATCTAACCATATGGTCTGAAGTTGTTTGCCTCGTCTCTAAGCTGAGGTTCATATGCTTATGTAAAGAAATCTACAGATGACCTAAACATCACTTTAAAGATGTTATTGCAGATCCATCCCTTGCTTGGAGGACTGAAATCTGATTCAGAAAAGTGCACTAATTGAAGCCAACTCAGCTCTATATTTTGAGGTATTCCCGTCTAGTTAGTACCAAATGAATGACTGGACATCTTTAAAATCAATTTGTGAGTATTGGTCTCAGATGCCCCTGAACTGTGGTTATTCTTCCACTATGTTACCTCTCCTTTCAATGTTTTTTGACGTTCTCTCACAAGCATTTCTTGGATTTGCTGCATTCAAATCAGAGTGAGTTGGGAAAAAAGAACTTAGTTTTGTCCTGTTGAGCCAAATCCCAGTGTTAGGGAGAATGAAGTGGTTTTGGGATGTCAATGTGTGAGAAAAGGAGAAGACCAGGGGCCTGTTTGTAATTCACACACAGCCAAAGAGTCAGAGAAGTAAAACTCATTTTACTTACGGTCAGCCATCTAAAATTGGTAGATCTTCGTTGATCTCATCATTCTGAGTTTTATGGGTTACTAATAAGGAGAAACAACACATTCAGGGAACAATAAGTGGCAAAACTGAGCTGTCTGGATGTGCTTTCAGAAGTTGATTAACTTTTCTCTGATGATTCTAAAGTACCGTATGTCACTGCCTCAGACTTAAATATTCAACTTCTAGACATCTAAACTTGGGGCAGATGAATCTTGCCTGAAAAGTTCATCAGAAGTAGTTTTATTGTACATGAGATGCTAACAGCAACATATATACATTCAAAAAGGGGTTTGAGTCCCCTACTGCAAGAAAGACATTGAGGTACTGAAGCAAGTCCAGAAAAGGGCAACAGAGCTGATGAAGGGTCTAGAGGGTAATTCCTATGAGGAACAGCTGAAGGAGCTGGGGTTGTTTAACCTGGAGAAAACGAGGCTCAGGGGAGACCTTGCCATTCTCTAGAACTAGCTAGTGGGATATAGCAGAGAGGGATTTGGTCTCTTCTCCCAGATAACAAGCAACAGGATGAGAGGAAATGGCCTCAAGGTGCTCTAAGAAAGGTTTAGATTGGATATTAGGAAAAAGCATCTTCATGGAAAGGGTTGTCAGTCATTGGAATAGGCTGCCCATGGAAGTGGGTGAGTCACCATCCCTGGACTATACTTAAAAGACATGTAGATGTGGCACTTAGGGACATGGTTTAGTGGTGGTGGACTTGGCAACATTGTGCTTATGGTTGGACTGGATGACATTTAAGGCTTTTTCCAGCATTTTGAAGGTCTAAGCATTTCACAAGAGAGATTTAGGCAGAAGGGTCTTTAATGTTTCACAAGACTGAGGTTGGACACTTCTTTCATATTCTCCAGTTGCAGATAAAAGAGCTGTAAGTCCCCAGATCCTCAGCCAAGCTGTAGCTGTTTTAGCTATGCTCATTCCTGATGCTCTAATGGAGTTTGATTTCGCAGATGACAAACAGGAATGATTGATTGCATTCCTCTGTGTTACTTTTTTAAGTATAAACTGCTGAAACTCTCCTCTGCTTTTTCAGTCAGTATTATAAAGTGGTTGATGTGGCCCTTTCAGAGAGGAAGTGAACACTGGTTGCCAGTCACCTGGCAGTTCTTGCTACTCTTCTCTTTTAGTATGGTGGTGCTTTGGCTCTTCAAGCCTGTGCAAAATAGCCCAGCTGTAACAGCGTTCACTCAGTAACTACATGACCATCTCCCTCTCCCACCTTATTTTTTCTTTTGCAAAGCTTCTCTCTGTTCATACAAATCCTAATTTTCAATATCCAGAGCTCTTGTTTCATTGTGCTTATTTCCAGTTTAAAATCTATTTGTCTCCTTCTCTTTGTCTCTCACCTTCTCAAGTATTTACTCCCCCTGCCCTGCATATTTCTTGAAGTCTTGCTTCTCCTGATTTTATTCTTCTGATGCAGTATAATTTTTTCTTTGGCTAATTTTATTCTAGGGTCGCAAAGTAGAAGGTTCTTTACTGCTGTCTCTATTCTCATCCTACCTTTACAGGGCTTCTGATGCTGTTGAATAATTAATATTTACTAAAGTCCACATTGGTAATGTTGAAAAAAGGTTAAAATATGTTAATAAACCCAGGAAAAGTATAGAGGAAAGCATATTGAAATGAGATATGCTAAAATGCTATTCATATATCATGGAGTACTCTCCTAAAGAAAGTAGATATAAAGAGAGAGAGAGACATAAAATTGATTGTCAGTTTTATGCTAAATAGTCTGTGATTGAACCTTCTCATTCATTCCAGTTTAAAAATATGATGTAAGTTTTCTTAAAAGGTGTACAAAAATTACAGATTATTTTTGAATGCTGTTTTTATTAGATCTAATGATTTAAAGCTAGGTGAATAGGATTATATTCTTCTGAAGGAATAAAATTAAATTCTTATACAGAATTAGGGTAATGCAGATGATGATATCATCTACCAGTAATTTGATAATTAAGAGTTTTACACTGTTAACCCAGCACCTTCTGTCCTTGATAAAACCATTTTTTAAACTATTTTTTTCTATCTCCAGTTCAGACACAGTTTGCTAAAATACTGCCAGAATTTCTAGTCTGTATGGCTGATTAAATGAGATTCCTAAATATAATTTAAGGCATTAATGATAAATGAGTACTATTTCTATCTGCTCTTTCAGAAGTTTAAGTTGTTTTAAACAATTAAGGTGCCTAAAAAGTTCACCTGGATCATCCTATGATCAAGATATTTAGAGAAAATGTTCTAAATCATCAAGTGAATTTTTCATCTTTTACATTGCACATATTCTAATGACCTTTCCTGAGTTTTTTTACTAATTTCTCTCTAGAAGATACACTCTTTCTCAGAACATTTCAATATGAATAGACAACCATCAAACAAACAACATCTCTGCTTTATCAAAAGATATGGCCCTTGTAATTTTTCAAGGGTTATGTTTTTTATGCTGTCCATAATCACAGATTTTCACCTGGACAGACAAACATTATGGCTTGGATTTGAGATTATGCTGGTCTGGTCCCTTGTATAACGTTTCACTGTGACATAAGAATAGTGAGAAACATATAATTTTCTATAATTATATGATTTAAGGAAATGGTTTGCCAGCTCCTTCTGTAGTAAAACCCTTTATCTTCTTCCTCCCATTTACCCAAAGCATCTTCCCAGCCAGTAACAATTTGACTAACATCTACTTTTTAATTAAATGTTGCAGCATTTAGGAAGATGCATGCTAATCTGGGCTCCAGATCTGCAGCCCTCAGCTTTACAAGATGCTGCTCCAGCAGGGGCCATAAAGCTCTCGATAAGAGGGGTAAGGAGCAAGGTGCAGGTCCCACAGCGATAACCTCCTGACTCCAACATTATAGGTCTTTCTGCTGGAATTGAGTTCTACATCTTCCTCGATTGGTTATTGTCACAAATGAGTAATGGATGCACCCTGCCTGCGTCCCCAGGTACATGAGCCAGTCCATCAGGCCATCGGGAAGCACAGCTGCCGGCCACAGGGGCAGGCAGATAACAGTGCTACCCTGGGAGGGATGTTAAAGGCGCCGCGACCACCGGGACCCCAGCCGACTACCTGCCGCTCCTCTGAGTAACTGCCTGCCTGCCACTGCCCCTTCCACTGCTGCTTTGCATGGGCATTAATCAAGCTGCTCCCCGGGATCATGTAGGAGACCAGATAAAGCAGAGCAAACAAATCAAAACCGGGGAAGTGGTTGGAAAATGCATAGCATTTGGGCCGTGCTTAGGTTATTTTATTTTGGTCTATTATTCAGAGGGGGGAAATGTACAGGATGCCTTGTTCACACTGGGAATTACTGTTAGAAATACATATATACATACATACAGACACACACACACACACACTATAATATATAGTATATAGCATACAATATAAATTTAATATATATTATTATATAAATTATATTATTTTAGATGCAATATATAATATACACAAAATATACCTTTTTAATATATATATATACACATATATATATGTATATAAAATTAAGCCTTGCAAAATTATCTAGCAACACGCTGAGGGGCAAAATACACTAAATACACTTGTCTTTTTTTTTTTTTCATTCTTTTTTTTTTTTTTTTTGCTGTCAATGATGATAGCAAAAAAAGTAAGTGGTATTTTAGTAAACCTGTCAGGGAATCGACCCATGCTGACTAAGAAGTGAGTAAGTAGGTAAATAAGACTTGTGTTTTAATTTATTAAGCATGTTGCTTTGAAAGTGATGTGATTTGCATTTTTATCACTAGTGTGAAGACCTGACTGGAAGTTTTCTAGAGCATACATGATAAAGTGAGTTTTTGTTTAACCTAGTGGGTAAATTTGAAGGTCAGCTCAGTTCTAAATGTATCTAACTTAGACAAATGGTCCGTGTGTCCCTCCACAGGAAGACATTTATAATATTACACTGCCTAATATAGTAGTAATATTGTCTGTAATTCAGGAAAGTCTATTTTGTTATCATGTTAATTGATGGAATAATAATGATTTGTAATGAAAAACTCAAGAAATATCCTTTTTAAAATGTATAATTAGAATCCACATTGAGGCCAGATTTTCTAAAGAACATAATTTCTGATTAATCAACTCAATAGGCATTGGTCAAGTTTCCAAAACTGATCAGAAGTCAGTGTCTCAGAGAAAAGCAATAGGGCCTGTGATGTACCAAGCTCCTTCAATATCTAGTCATAACTATTACTATGTCTATAAACGTAATTATATCTGCAAAACTATATTCCTATAGGATTTGATTGATCCTATTTGACAGTGCCCAAACTTCATAGAAAATGTTATACAAAACTTTGTCACACAGAAGAAAATAGATACATTATATTGAAGAAAAAACTTCTGGTATTCCTCCAGATGAAAATGGCAAAGATGATTTTTGGAATACAAGGAGGAAACTCCCAGATTTTTGGCGTTTAGTGCACATCACAAATTTAGCAATTTTATTCTGTGGGAGAGAACGGGTAATGAGAGAGCAGAAGAAAAAGCAACCAGAAAAAAAGTAAAAGCTCCATACTACTAGAATGTTGCTACTAGAAGTTTTAGAATTACAAAATAATGTATTTATGTTTCTGTGGTGGCTCACAGTGATTCTGTACTCAGATATTTCCTTGGAACCTTGTTTCAGAATAGCCAAGTGAAGAGAAAGTAATTTTCAAAGCTCTGCAGTTCTTTCAAAGTGGGGTATTTAGTTCAAGGTGGGTCTCTCATGAACACATAGGTTATGTTTTGTGCTATTGTCCTTTACAAGAGTCTTTGTTCAGTTGGTTTTAACTTTGTTGCTCTTTGACTATTAGGACTATAATTTTCTATGCTATATTTTTGCCTGAAGCAAAATTGGTTTGCAAAAAAATCAGCAAAGATTGTTCAGCATTTTTGGGGCTAGGTTTGATGATTAAAAAACCAGTATTTTCCTAGAAATGATATTTGTTCAACCTTTTATGGAAAAGGTCAAGCATCTCAGAGAAGAGATATGCTGCTGAATCAATAGATAATGCTTTCTAACCATTCCTATTTAAACCTCCCCAATCTCAGCCAAATTATAAATCTATGGCTTGCTTTATTTCACTTGGTAAGTAAAGATTCATTGGTCCTGACAGAATTGCTGGGAAAGGAGACTGCTGTCTGAAGTCAGCACTAAGGGCTCTAGGTCCTTCTGCTCACTGAGAATCTGTAGCAGGCACAAAGACAAGCTTGCAATCATGGACCACCCTGAGCCTTTTAACAAAGCTTTTCCATTTTATCAGCCAAGGAAACACAGAGGAGCTTGCTCACCCTCGTTCTCAGCCTTTCCCCTAGTGATGTCAAGGCTGTCAAAAAAGGAGCAGGTTATCTCAGAATATGTATGAGGAGGAGGTAGTAGTCCACAGAGCCAGGTGGAATTTTAAAAGAGAAGCTGGATATAGGCTATAGGAAGGCAGAAGCACAAAGAATTAATATAGAGGAAGGGAAACTTTTGCAACATACCAAAGGACAAATATATAAGCTTCCATTAACTTGCATTTCCACCTGGGAGTGTCAAGTGCAAACCCATACTCGTATACTATGGTGGACTAGAACCAAACAGGGTAATTGGTCAAAGGACTGTTGGTCAAGAATCTGTCAAAGATGAAGGCTGGAAACTGGTCATGGCCCATTCCAGGAGAAAGATTCCTCCCCCTTCTCAAAATCTGACAGGTAGGACTGGTACCTTCTACAACAGGTATGAGGCTCTGGAACCAGAAAGGCAGATGACTGATGAGGTGGGCAAAGGTTCTTCTGGGGTAATAGGGCCTCCTAAAACCACACCACCTGTACCCTACAGCAAGACCTCCTCTGTTAACAGGCAAAGAAGGGTAGTTGTAATAGGAGACTCCTTTCTAAGGAGAACAGAGGACCTGATATAGAGAGCAGAACAAAACTCACAGGAAAGTCTGTTGTCTCCCAGGGGCTCAGGTAAGGGACATTACTGGAAAACTCTCCAGTCTGATAAGGGCCTCTAATTACTATCTGCTATTGATTGTTCAAACTGGCAGTGATGAAATAACAAAGAGAAGTCAGAGGGCAAACAAAAGCAACTTCAGGGCTCTGGGATGATTGGTAGAGAGGATCAGGAGCACAGGTAGTAATTTCCTTGATCCTCCTGGTAACAAGGAATAATATTGATAGGAATAGGCAGATCCATCAGGTCAATGAGTGGGGTAATAGGAAAAAATTTGGGTTTTTTAACCATGGGATGATCTACTCAACACTTGGTCTACTGACACCTAATGGGATGCACCTGTCTTAGAGGGGAAAAAGAGTACTAACACAGTTAGTGGGGCTTGTTGACAGAGCTTTAAACTACCTTGGAAGGGGAAAAGGGACAAAGCCAGGCTCACCAGTGATGGGCAAGGGGATGGTGTGCCAAAACTTGAGAAAATGAGCACGCATGGGATGCCTCAATCTGCCTCATGAGGTGTTGGTTACAATGTACTGCACCTGAAATGCTTTTACACCAATGCATTCAGCATGAGGAACAAACAAGAGGAGCTTGAAGCTTTGACCCAGTCCCAGAGATTTGACACCACTGGCATAAGGGAAACCTGGTGGGATGAGATCTGTGACTGGAGTGCCTTGTGGATGGCTCCAGGCTCTTCAGGAGGGTTAGGCAGGGCAGAAGAGGTGTAGGGGTGGCACTGTATGCAATAGAAGGGTTAGAATGTATGGAGCTGACAGTTGGCAATGGCACAGTTGAGAGCCTCTGGGTAAGAATCAAGGGCGAACAAATAATGTGGATGTCATTGTGGCAGTCTGCTATAGACCTCCCAAGGAAGGCAATGATGCTGACAAATTATTATTTGAGGAACTAAGGGACAATTCCAAGTCAACTGCCCTTGTCCTTAAGGGGTTCTTCAACTTGCCAGAAATTATCTGAGAGCATCATATAGCTGGTTCAACCTAAAAAACCTTGATGATAACTTTATGAAACAGGTCCTAAGGGAGCTCTTCTTGATCTGCTGCTTGTCAAGAGAGTTGATCTCATGAAGGAAGTGGAGATTGGTGGTCGTCTTGGCCACAGCAACCATGAAGGGATTGAGTTTAAAATCTCTGTTGACAGGAGAAAAAGTGTCAGCAAAACCTCAGCTCTGGACATGAGGAGAGCAAATTTCAGGCTGCTCAGGGAATTAGAAGGTAAGGTCCCCTGGAAAAATGCTTTGGTGGGTGCTGGGTTCTATCAGTGCTGGTCACTTTTTAAACATCACCCCCTAAGGTCACAGGAACAGGAAATTCCCAAATGCTGGAAGTCAAGCAGGTGAGGCAGAAGGTCAGCTTGGCTGAGCAGGGATCTTCTCTTGGAAATAAAGCAAAAGAGAAAGGTGTATACTCAGTGGAAGAAAGGTCAAGTGACATGGGAAGAATTTAGGGATGCTGCTTGCTGCTGTAGGGAGAAATTCATGCTGCCAAGGCTCAGCTGGAACTGAAGCTGGCCAGAAATGTGGGACAAAACAAAAGATTTTTTTCAAATACCCTGGTGGAAAAAGGAAGTATAGAAATATCATTGACCCATTAAAGAATGAGGATGGTCACTCCACAAACAGGGTCAGAGATGAGACAGAAGTTTTTAATGCTTTCCAAATGGATCAGTACAAATCTATGAGACCTGAAGGGATTCATCCCAGAATCCTCAAAAGGACCCGGTTACCAGGCAAGGCCTAAACTAAAACCACTACAATGGCTGATTTCATTGCAAAGTCTCTCTCAATGATTTTTGAGAAATTTTAGGAATTCAGAGAGGTCCCAGTTGACTGGAATCTGGTGAACTTTGTCCTGAGTTTCAAGAAGAGCAAGAAGGAGGACCCTGGACACTACAGGCCTGTCAGTCTCACCTCAATGCCTGGCAATGTTATAGAGAAGATTATTCTAGGAGGTATTGAAAAAATCTGAAAGACATCGCTTTCTTCAGTCACAGCCAGTATGGCTTCATGAGAGGAAAGTCCTGCTTATCAAACCTGATTTCCTTTTATGACAAGGTAAGCCACCTCATTGATCAAGGGAAGCCAGTTGCTGTAATCTTTTTGAATTTCAGTAAATGTTTCAATACTGTCTCTCACAGGATCCTTCTGGACAGAATGTCCAGCACAGCTGGATAAACAAATCATGTGGTGCATGAGCAAAGAACTATATGATCATACTGATAATTTTCTGATATTGATTGGAAATTTTTTGAGTCTTTCCCTTAATTCAGCTATGTCTTAATCCATGCTTCAAACAAACAAACACCCACAAAAAATCCTTCTAAAATCAATCCAAGTGAACTGAGTCTTGGAAAAGAAACCCCAGAAAACCAGCAGCAGGCCTTACAAAACTTAGAGAACTTTTCATCTTTTCCAAATAGTGGAAACTGACTGTTTAAGAGACCCAAGAGATGGGGTTTGGGTAAGGCTTAGATCCTTTGGAAAATGTTACTTTTCAAACTGAAGGAAAAACAAGCACAAGGGGAAAACACAGAATGTACCCTGTTTTGGATTTTTTTGCTGATCTCACTGCCTTCCTCATTGGAAATGTATTAACAGCTGAAATGTTGTTTTCTGCAGAAGGCTGAAGAAATTGTTTTTCTGAGTATACGGAATTTTGTTCTGTGTATTGTCTCTGCAAAGTGTGTTTGTTTTAATGTTTGACATATGTGATATTCAGCTTTAGTGGTTACATTACAATCTTAAAATAATAATAATGTTTACTCCTACCATGAATTTACTTTTAAGAGTTTGCAAATGCCTGGGTACTAACCTCTGTGCTGTGCTCTCCCTGCTGCTTCTCTGCAGCCGCAAAGAAAGTTCTTGTTAGAATTTAAGATGTGAAGATCCATTTCTGCCTAACAATCTCCTACTCCTGCATTCCCTGAAGTGTATCCCATCTGCTTTTGGGAGCTCTCATTGCAATATGCAGTGATTGCAGGATAAGCACACCATTTTCCTGTCAATACTTTCCTATTAGCCTCCTGGATCCATACATCATCGTCTTGCTGGCCTGCAGTTTGCTTATCTTTGTCTCTGAGGCTGCCTTTGATTTATCTAACACCCAGGTTAATGAGGCATGGAGCCCAGGGTGGCTCCAAGGATAATGCACTCCTGTATAAAAATGCTTAAGGAAGGATCAAGTGATAATCCATTCTAGACTAAAAGGCCCAGCTCTTCAACCAATGTTGTATTTCTTAATCACTAAGCTAAGACTATAATAGCTCCCTGTTAAGATACTGCCATCAGTAGACCTAAACCCGCTAACTATATGAATTTACAAAAGAACTGAAAATTAGATTTTAATTTGTGTTTCAAAAAATGCAAAAAAAAAAGTTCATTTCTTAGGAACAGTTATCACCATTATTTGACAGTGTTCTTATGCAAAAATAAGTTAGCTTTAATATTTAATTTACAGTAATAGTTTTATATTCCCTCACTGGGACCTATGTTTTTCTAAAGACAAAAATAACAGAAGCTAGAATGTTACAGTGGCAAGGATAAATCAAACTAGCTATTTCAATAATGGAGGTAATTACAAAGTGTATATATCTGAGATGTACTGAGTGGTTAGGGGTTGTTTAATTAACATAAAAATTTCAATATCATCAGCAAGTGTGTCGGTATCACAAAAGCATTGTTAAAAATGCATCTTAAAATAGTTATGCCTCTCTTCCTAGATAGTACATAAGACTAATATATATTTACTTTCCATTTCTGCTAATTACCATCTTACACAGAAACATTTCAATGAAAGCAAGGTGAAGATCCAAGTAAACTTTCAAAGCCTTATTTATTTGTTTGTTTTAAAGCACTCTACCACATATTACTTTGTTGTCTGTTTTGGCTTCTTCTTTTGGTTGTTGTTTTGTTTTGTTATGGCTGGCTGACCTTCATATTACAAATCTGCTGCAGGCTCCTGAAATACATGTAATGTATAACCATTTAGAAAATGACATAGCACCAAATAATGGGATCACTCCTATGGGATGCTATGCTCATGTTTTGAAGTAAAAGCCACACACAAGCAAAGTATTCACCAATTGGCTCACCATAGCCCCCAGAGACTCGACCCAGGTAATAAGTCCTTTACTGGTCACTAACCTACATTATTGAGATTTAGCTTGGATTTTGATGACATGACACTGTTAAGGGTTGTTATTGAGATGTAAATGATCTTCTGTTGGGTTATTTAAGACACATGAAGAACCTAGTTTAGAATGAAAATTAGTTATTGATTATTCCAGCAATTAACAAAATAAATTTTAGCACCCTTATTAACATTTTCAGAAGTCTTAAATTATTTTTAGCTCAAACTGACCCAAGCAGCTAGACTGATTCCTTAGCAATCTTTAAGATGTTCTGAAAAAGGAAAACAAAGGTAAACAAATATTGCTGTGCTTTGTGTTGGCTTCTGTTTTAAAAGTAATTTTTTCTCTTATATCTACTAATGATCACAGTGGCATGGGATGCAGTTTTTTATACAGTTGTACAGTGTGTTCCATAGATTCTTTAATATTAAAGACAAGTTTGGAGCACATATAAAAATAAAATCTCCATCCTGTTTGTTCCATCTTCGTTTTTTGAAACTTCTCTCATTAACGTAATTTGTTAGTTACAAAGTTAATTTTGTCTGCCTGCATTCCTTTCATAAGTACTTCAAGTTTCCTGACTTAAAACATCCTGAGATAGGAGGTAGCCTTTTCAGAGGCCCATTGTTATTTATAAGCACCTTGTAGTGGTATTGATAGCACAAATATTAACAAAATACCTTTCCCTATCTTGCCTAGAAGAGGAGAGTGTATTTCTTTATTGCTAGATATTTGAACTAAAAAATAAGTTTCTTTCAATTTTCACATGAAGGAGTGCTGAAAAAGGTTTAGAGCCTGTTAAACCCACTAAAAAAGACACATGGTATGTGCCACTATGTATTTGGTTTGATGGCATTAAAGAGATACATGTTTTCTTGTTATAATTTCATTGTTTGGGTCCCAGTGATACTTTTATATATAAAATATTTAGGTGGGGAAATGGCACAAGCAGTGCAACTGGACTGCTAGAACTCATTACTTAATGTACTGTCTTGTAGATGGTACCACTGAACTCACTGAAACTAATACTGTGGTCATGTGTTGTCTTTTGTGTTGCTGTATCGTCTCAGGATCCTCCACACCTCAGATAATATTACATGGAAAATTATCTGCCTACCCACTGCAGTTTGAACAAGGCTTTCAGAAAGCTCTTCCACACAGTGATACTTCAGTTTAAAAGTCCCTTTTAAAATTATCAGCTATTAGCAGAGGGTCAGCATTTTCTAACACTGACTTTCCTTGAAAAATTCCCTCTGTCTTATGGCATAGTTTTTTTCTGCTCTCTCAATTCTGCTGTTCAGATACAGGCAAAGTACTCACTGATTTAAAAAAGTTTTATATCTTCTTCTTATGAATCCCTGTCATCAGTTCAATGTCTGAATCATCAGGAACAATACTTAACCACTCTTTCAAGACATGATAGTTGCATTACCTCTGATTTTAGTGGAGGATTTCATGAGTTGTATTTACAGTGGATTTCACATCAGTCTCTAAGCCCATTAAATATATAATGCCATCTTGGTCGATTTTTGTTGGTTTGATTTTTTGTTTACTGATGAGTTGAGTAAGAGATAAGCAGCAAATCCTGGCATATGATTTTTTTTAGCTTTTCTAACATAGGGATTAAATGTTAGCTCCCATTTTTAGCATTTCAAAACACAGAGAAAGTCTAATGATGTCAATAGATGTTAAGACACAACAATAATCAAAATACAAACGTAAAAGGTTTGCCTTTACTGGACTTGAAGAATATCTGTCTTTAAAAAAAAAAAAAAAAATAAAAAGCAAGACATAACTGCCAAAACAGACTAACTGATATTCACAACTAAAAAGTCTTAAAAAAAAATTAGATACAATATGTTATTATAACTCCTATGAATAACTGGACAAGAAGAAAACACCAAAACCCAAAAAAGACCCAAAAAACAAATATCTTTTTTTTTCTCTGTACATCACCCAGTAACTATTGATTTCTTCAGATGTTTTCTTTCATACAGAACTCTTCTAGTATATCTAATGAACAGCACCAGAATTGTTTTTTGATTTGGATTCCATCTAACTAACTGTGAGTTTTCCAGTAAACTGAGGAATAATCACTTTTATGGTGAGTGGAGAGAGACATGCATCTTCAGATGTGAGTGATCCTCTGGAAGTGATTATTTTTGTCCTCTAATTTATAGGACTACTTCTAGGTACTGATGTACAGGTGAGGTTTCTGGCCCTTTTAGTTTATCTTCCCATCAAGCTCTTTGCCACTTTACCTATAGAGATGCCAGAACAAACACCTGTGCCAAGTACAACTAGGACAGTATCCAGGAGAAACAAAACCCTCAAACCAAATACAACTAACCAAAAAAAGAACATAAAAGTTGTCCAAACTCCCTTCACAATGCATCCAGCAAAACAGTGGCAATTCAAGTTCACCGGCCTTTTCTCTCCATATATCACTGTAGCTGTGTCACATTTCTGAAGTGCATATCACTTTAAGGGCAGAGTTTTTCCACTGGAGGTTTTCTCTCGTTTTAGAACTTATATTTCTCTAGACAGATTTCCTAAAAAGGTCAGCACTTTGCTTTCTGCAGGCAGCATAATTTCTGAGCTTTACTAGGTTCCCTTTCTTTCCAGATGTGCTATACCAACACTGGCAGTGCATGTATTCAGTCTTTAAAAGCACACTACAGTATGTTTTCTGACCCCTGATTGCAAGTGAAGATTATTCCCCTCAGACATTCCCATAATGAGGGTATGTATGATGTGCTGTTTTCATGAAGCTGGAGATAGGAATATGTGAGTGAATGCAGTTTTGTGACACTGGAGGCAGGGCACCATGGAATGGGGTCTCTAGTTGAGCACATATTATGAAATATAGGTATGTGTCCAGCTCCCTGTTGAGATACCAATCAGTGGACTGTGAGGGAAACATTATCTCTCTCCCTTTCTTGAAATAGTGTGTGCTAAACAAAACAATTGCACCGGCAAATACCACCTGATACAACAGTTTTGAGAGAATGGTGTATCTTGCATTAATAATAAATGTGAAGCAAAGCTTGATATTTTATTTTATAAAGATGAAACACACCACTGTATACTCAAAAAAACATTCATAATAAATGTCAGTTTTAGGAAAAAAAAAACCTAATATTTTCTAAAGTATCAAAGGAGTGTTATGCTTTAGTAACAGCAAAAAAAAATAAAAAAAAATAAAACATTATCAAACCACTTTCAATTAACAGTTCCTCTTGTGGGCATTCTGAGCTTAAACTCAAGCAATTCTACAGAATTTACTCTGTGCTTTACTATATACTAATGTGGTTGATAGGATTTGGACAACTTGCTGCCATGACTGAAGACATTCAGGAAACTGGCTGAGGAGGAAGGTGTGGAATAGATCTGAGTAGCTCAGGTGCCTCAGGCCATTTGGGTGCCTTCTGCTTGTGATGTCACAGAAGGGTTGGATGCAGAAACCATTGCTTGTAGGCAGTGACTCAGACGGCTGCACAGGCAGATAATTATTATACATGTAACATACACTTTTCCTATCTTACTGATCCTCAAGCAGTGAAAAGTGCCATTGTCATTGGTTACATTGCTCTGTTCTGTTGTGGTTTTTTTGTAGCATTATCACAAAACCTCACTAGTTTTCATTTTTAGTTATAACTGTGCAGATTTATATAAAATATTGTTAGTAATTGCACATTTTTATATCTATTCCACACAGTGTTCAAGCAGATGAGATTCTTCATGCAAAGCAGTGAAATGCAATGCACAATCAAGTATTTAATTAGAATTTGGCATAAATTAAATACACTGAGAATAACAGACTTAAATCCTTATGAGAAGAGAGACTATCTAATGGTAATCTAATACAACTTCTTGTAGCTCTTATTGCTCCATTTATAAAGTAGTTTGGAAGCAAGGGCACCACTTGGAAAAGGAGAAAGTAATTTAAGAAGTCCGGATCTTTAGTAGGCCATTTGGAAGAGATATTGCTTGGTTCTTTAGGCAGCTCAAGTCCTGCTTTTAGGGAACAGTGCTGAACTCCAATTTGCCAACTGTCACACACTGGGATTACCCTCTGGTACTCTATTCCAGCAAAACCCTGGTTTAGCAAGTTCCTAGGCAGACACAGTTAAATGCAAAGTGTCAATCATGCAGAAATAAAGGATGATGAATTTGCCTTTCTCTCACTAGCAAGTAAAGCCCATGCAATCATGAAAGAGGAAGAGGAGTGCAGCTGTGCACCTTAGCTATACTTGGGTCTATATTTGCCTTTTCTAACAACACAACAAGCAGTACTGTGGTGAGGAAGGGTCCAAAGAGATACCTTTGTTAATTTGAATAAACACAATTGGCAGCAATGCTGACATCTAGAGCGGAGCTCTCCAAAGGGAAGTGTTAGTCTAAATGATGGGATTTGAATATGCACACAGATTTTGTCGTAGCATGACAAGTTGTGAAGTGAGAATAGGTTTTCTTTGTGAGTTCTTCCTTCAAAAATGCAATAACTTTCTGATATGTGGTTGTTCTTTACTCAGCTTTTCTGTTTTCCACCTGTCTGTTTTAGGTCTTCTTTTGCCATAGTTATCTGTATCTAAAGGATGAAAGGGTGGAAGGCACTGTGTTAGAGCCTGAATTATCCACGTACACAAAAGGATTCATAAATCTAAATTACTGAAAAATACACTTTAGCCAAGGAGATAAAATGACCTAGTAGATGAAATTCTAAAGACTTAATTTAGTTCTTTCTCAAGAAGAACCAGCATCCAAGTCATCAAGAGATTTCACCGAGTTATGACTGACTTTTGGTTGTTTGGTTTGAGCAAGATGAGGAGGAAAAAATAGGGGGAAGGGAAAAGCTAGGTTACTTTTCTTATTTCCCTTTAATCAGTTGAAACTGACATATAGACAGAACAGTTGAACTGCATGAGTTCCAAATTTCTTTAATGGTAATGCAAACAGCTGGGTTTCACAAACATCAAAAACAATGTTTGAAATAATTTCTGTTTTTCCAGCTGCAACAAAAAATAAACATAGGCATTTTTGTTAAGTGTAAGTCATATATACAAGAGCTTCTGGTTTTTGGTCATAAAATATGCTTTGTACTTTTATACAATTTTCTCTTTCTCCCCTTTCTTCATTGACAAAATCAAAAGCAAGAAAGAGTAATGAACTTGCAGGGATGAGTAGAGAATGAAAACAAAATCCCCAAAATCTTTTCCAGTTAGTTTGCTCATCAGAAATATTCTCTCAAAACTTTCAGCTGAAAGCTCTTTGATTGCATCTTTACTTTCTAGCTGAAAATTTTCAATATACAAGATGGAGTCCCTTCCCAAAGTCCTTAAGACTGAAATGAAACATGTAGAAGCACTAGGGAATGTTTTTTCTTCCATGTGGAATACCCTATGCCCCTGTGTGCTAATGACAGAACCAGTGTATATGAAAAAGGGTTTTCTAAGCCCACACTGAAGTGGCTTGCTGCTACTGTGGTTCTGAATCTTTCTCTTCAGATACAAAACAGTTTCTAAGCGTTTCTTGCCTTCAGCTCTGTAATAATACGGATTTGTATTAACGCAGTCACTGTGAGCCAGAGGACTAAGCCTCTGATGTGAAATCAGAGTTTGTAGGTTCAAATCCTGATTGCACCATGGAGTGATGTTGGGCAACTGTGTTAGCCCTGTGGCGAGGTGCCTAAGAAGTCAGGTGAAAATACTGCTGTAGAAAACATTGGGTTCAGCTGACATAAGTGAATATTATGATGTGAAAGCAAAACATTTCCCTGATTCTGATAAAGATGATCTCTTCTTCACCAGTGTCAGAAGAAAAAAAAAAAAAAATCAATTTTCACTCACTTTGAAAGTGCCTGTATTCTTGAAACAACTTGTGGACAGAGAATTTGATAAGCACACATCTGAAATGCAGTGCTGTTAGATCTTTCTTTTTTGCTATTTCCCTTTTTCCCTTTTTAAACTGAAAAGCATGAATAAATGTTTGTGCTCTTCCTTTTTCCCTTCTGGTCCTTTTCTCTCTGTATAAATCTTCATAGAACTTTAGAAGAGGTATGATTTTAAAGGTGGTATTATTCTGATTTTAGTTATTAAAAACAACAATTGGGCATATCTAATTTATGTTTTTAAATTTTTTAGACTCTTCTAACTGCTTTATGTATTGTTTCTTTTAGATAAAGGTAGATGTACATAGCAAAATTTTCACTCAGACAGAGCTGGTGTTTTTTTTCTAGAAGCTCTTTGGACTCAAAATATTAAGATCCACAGTAGGCATAATTTGAAACAACAAAATCCGTGTCTAAACGAAATGGGCTGCATCCTGACAAATTTTATAGTTAGAGCAGGTTAGGAGCTGGAGCCATTATGAAACAATACAAGCTAACATAATACAATTGATGTTATCTGTAGCATGGTATGATGTTAATATTCCCACCAGTTAAGATATCCATCTGATTAGTCTGAAGATGTCACATTATCTAGTAATGCCAAACATACAACAAAATGAGGAAAGTTTATGGGTGTGATTGAACTGTGATAGCATATGGTTTGTACAGTCGTTGGGCTCTTAAGAACTTAACTTCCAGCTGGGATCTGTGTAACATAAGAAACAAGGATATCACATTTCCCCCTCTCTGCTTCTGGCAGGTGTGTGCTAGAGACTGACTGCTAAATACTTTGTAATTAGTATGCCTTGGAGCAGTCACTGTCATCTTACATCTGTAACTGGAGTGAGGGCACTGTTAGCACAACTGTGTTCATTTCTTTAGTGTCCCAAGCCTACAGACCTATACAAGGCAGCCTGAAGGATCAGTGTTTGATGCATGAACCATAGACAGACCTCAGAAATGTATCTAATTATACCAGTATCTGACTGCACTATTGTAGCAAGATGTATTATTCATAGACAAAGATGAACTGCTACGCAAGAATAGAAAAATCTTGTATATTCTGCCAGTTCTAAAGTTCAATGCTTAATTGAAAATTAAATAGTTTGAGACAATCAATAGATGTATTTTAGATTTTCAAAACTATTGCTGCACAACACGAACTCTTGTCATAATTCCCAGTGTAGAATACAATGTTGGTATCATTGTTCTAAGTGGGTGAGAGAGACAGAGAGAGAAAGGCAAATTTAGTGCTTAGCTAGAATGTTAAACAATGTTCTGGAAATGTGTTGGAGTGCCTGTAACCTTTACAATCTTTACTGGATCCCAGGCTTTTTCAAAATCATTATGTGGGTGTTGCTCACAATATTTTAATTTATTAAAAAAGATATATCTCCCTTGTGGTGGGAGTACAATTGAAAGCTAAAATAATTGGTTCTGATAAATCACTAGGCTTTATTTTCTCTTGGTTTAATCCACAGTACTTATTTTAAAGCCATCTGTACTGATCAGAAGTTATATGCCACAAATATGTATGAGCATTTAGGCAGCAGCGATTCCCCATGCAAAATCCAGAGGAAGGGTCCCCACCTGCAACTGCAGAGCTCTGATCAAGAGGAGACTTAGGTGCCATTTGGAGATCATGGTGACTACAGGTAGTTGTTCTTTCAGAGTCAATCATATAGAAGGAGGATTTCAGAATCAAATGGGTCCAATTGGGTGCTTCAAATACACCTTAAAATTGTACTCCAAAATCAATTGGCAGCACTTAAGAGGTGATATTATGTAACTTGATAAGATACATATCTTAGCAGGTAGATCACCAATTTCTTTGCTCTTCTTCATAAATGTTTTACATCCAGACGAAGATGCATCTTTTGTTATCTCTTAATCACCACCAGACATGGATTTTCACCCTGGGATCCTTCCATCACACTTTATAGCTGAGGTTACGCCTCTTAGAGTCACTTCTAGACATAGAATGCAGTCCTGCATTCACTTTTCCAATGTCTAATGAAACTGTTAACTGTAGCTGATATCCAGGACATAATCCAGCTGATACAAATGTTTTTTGGGGAGATCTTGTCTACCTAATTTTTCCTTGAATTTTTTGATGTTTAATAAAACAGTGTTCTTAAATTAAATTCTTACACAAATTCTTACAAACAATCAACAGGAAAAAGAAAAAGAAAAGAAAATAAAAGAAGAGATATTTCTCAGAATATTTGATGTAACGGTTCCTAAAAAGTAATTGTTTTCTTTAGACTTGAAAACACCTCAATAATTTTGTCTCTAACTTTGACCAATAGGACCTTTTTAGTTTTTTTTGGCAGGATTTATGAGGTAGGATAAGTTTCCTTTAGGAATATCAATTTGCTAGGTATCTCAAATATTGTCACTGGTATACATGCAATTCCTGATCTTTAGTTGCATAGACCAGATCCTGTTTTTATTTCTGAACATAGTTACTTCTAGCTCTGGGAAACTGGCACACTTTTGTTTATATGTAAAGATCATGCTATGAGAAGTCTTTTGCTATGGTTACAGTTTTATACTTGTCAAATAGCTTCTTAATCTTCACCTTGATAAAATAAATAGAAGGAGTATCTTTGGTCTCTAGGGCAGGTTTTCCAGGCCCTGGATGTCTGCTGCTAAGACAAATGGTTTAACACTGGGAATTGGAAATTCTCACTATCTCTCAAGCCTTTATCAAAAAGACTCCTTTAATGTTCCTAAAATGTTTCAGAAATCAGAGTTCATTAACCTTCTTAGGAGGAGTGGGCTTATGTGCCTGTATATTTAAGGAATGCTTTGCATTAAAATAGTCAATATTTATGTAAATATCTGAGATAATATGTGACAGCAGCTTGACTGTTCTTAGGCAGATAAAATTGAGATGGGTGCCAGACTATTTTTGAAGTTCCAAAAGAAGCATCTAGTAAACACAATAAATGAGAAAATAGTTCAAAGAAATCTCTGATTCTGGTATGTAATGTCCTTCAAATTATTATGGATTTGATATAGGGAAAGAAAAAGGCAAACCACAACTTTCACAGTGCAGCTACTTGAAAACATTTTTGGTAGAGGAAAGACAGTGTCTCTCCTTCAGTCTGAACTGACTTTGCTATTTAAAGATCTGGCTTAGGGAAATATTCACACAAGTTTCTGGGAGAGGTGTAAGAGTCAGAGGAGGAACCTGACCCAAGATACTCTGTATTGCCCCCTCAGGAACCTTGGCTTTCTGCACTGATTATAGAAATAAGGTATGGACATGAGTCTGCTCTGAATAATCACCAAAAAAGAATATGTTTTTTATTCATTATTGGATAGGCTGGGGATTGACCATGAGTCTATGTAAAGGACATTACAGAATCACACTGCCTGAGGCTACACTGTAAAAGGCATTTCATCCAGTAGGCTGAATCCCTCTCAGCTTTGCTTCCTAGCTGTGTGAATCAAGGTGCTGTCTCAGCCTGGATTCATTCCAGCTATTTTAGAGGGGCAGCTATCTTCACCTCCACTCATCCCTCTTACTTTGTGTCAGTAAGGCAGACATCACTGGATTTGATGCAGAGAATAGAGTGGGTAGATTCTAGTTCATCTGAGTCAGAAAAGTTAGGGTCCTGCTCTGAAACACCTCCTCAAGGAGATCAGTTTGGCAAAGTAGCATCAAAGACGCTGATAAAAGACAAAATAGCAAACTCTAAAGTGCTATAAAGTGATAATAACAAATTTTCAGAGGCACATTTCCATTCAGGTACTGACACTTTCATTGTTTGCATGTCTGATCCCCAAACCAAGCCTGTTACATAGCTGGGGAAAAAAATAAAAGTCTCCTCTAGTGCCTGGGATACACAAATCCTTAAAGAAAAGAATCTTATGTGGTAGGCAACGTTTCTTGATAGTATCTTAGATATGCTCCCCAGGTGATATTTTCATCTGGGACATAAATGATAATATAATATTTAGCCAAGTTCATTTTAGTCATTCTTTCATTTCCTCTTTCTCTTGTTTCTTGCTACCACTTTCTTCTTTCCTTACTTGTAGCTCCTGCTTTTATACTGTCTTTAATTCCTGACACTTCAGACTCATGGGAGTCCCTGCACTTTGAGAATACTTGACATTCAAGAAAATACAGTTTATATGTTAAAAATCAACAGTGACACAATATTTACAGCCCAAAGGCCAAACATTTGTGTTTCTTTATAGAGAGCAAATGCTTGGAGACCAGCTTTGTGCTGCTAAACTGTAGACATCAAAGAATAATAATACCACAGTTTTAAGCTCAATGGCTTGAGTGGGTTTCAGCACAGTTATGTGAGGTACTATCTGATTTTATGGCTACCCTTTATACAGAGATGAATTTTTATGATTATTCTTATTGTTATTTTTTCCCTGAACTCTGAACTGACTCTGCAACTAAGAGAAGGTCATCTCTTCTGTGCTAAAATATTCATATGAAGTCTAAAATTGTAGGAAAATACTTTCTCCTTCTCATGAAAACAGATTCTCAAAAATTGTATTTTTGTTGAAGTTGCAGTTAATTCCTGGGAAAAAACCCTAATTCCTCTTGCAATGTGATCCTGCTTTCTCTCTCTCTTGCTCTTGAACTGAGAACTGAAATAAAAGCTATTTTAGATATTCAGCTTCTCTAACACAAGATATAGTTTGTTATTTTATCACTGTTTATGATGATTTATTTTATATTCCAGGCAAGATTTGTAATGTTTTCAACAGGCATATTTTACTTTAATAGGCTTAATTTTGGTGTGTGGGACAAAAATACTGCAAGCCATTTATTACATCATTAGAAACTGCGCTATGTACCCAGGGAATACAGTGTCATTTAGCTTGTACATTTGACCCCTGTTTGTTATTAGGTGTACTTTACTAAATCAGCAGAAGGAGATAGGTCACTAACGACTATTACCAAGCTAATAATAATTATAGGGGAAAAAACCTGTTACGGATGTTTTGGACATAGTTTCATATATGCTGTTCCTGAGACACTGATTTTTGATTTGCATTATTAGGAGTGAACTTTCTTTGACCTGTCCTGTGGCATAAGTTAGACTGGTCTGATAGCTACATACTGTCCTTTCTATTGATTAAATTATCATGTTTAACTGTTTGATTGCATTTTTGTATTATTTTGACTTCGTGGTAGCTCTAGAATAAATTAAAAAGAGTGGAGATAAATTAGAAATAGTGAATTTGAGATAAAAAAAGTCTCGACAGGTGATAGGGAGACCAACAGGGTTTATACCATATTTTGAACCTTTGAAAAGTTGTTACTTCTGAGCAATACACATCAGAGGAGTTTATTAGAATCTCCCTCTCACTCTGAACATAACCCATATGTGTAGGCATATGAGGAAACGCAAAGACCTCAGCAGGCCTTGTACTTTGCTCACTAGCAACTAGAAGGTTTAAAAGAGAGAAAAGGGGCTTGCTAGCTGTGAACTAGTCAGTGAATGTTGTATATTCTTAAGATGTCATTTGTTTAAAAGAAATGCATGAAAGAATGGAAGACAAATCTACCCTGGACCATCAGATAGACCTCCATTCAGGAAATCAATAGTAACTGAGACTCTGTTCAGGAGAAGTTTTATCAGCTGTTGATCTATTATAACATGGGCATACACTTAGAGTACCACTACTGGCCATTTTTGGAGGCAAGATACTGGACTAAATGGGACTTTGATCCAGTAGATGCTGCAGTTCTCCTGTTCTTATGATGATTTGTGTCATAAAATAAAACCTTACAAGTCCATTTATTTATATAAATTTTCAAGTTTCCATTGTGTTCATTTTTTCCTTCTCTTTTTGCCGCCTTCCCTCCTTAGTTTCTTGAAAGTTCATTTGTGCCTTTCATTCTGGTATGACAGGTGTATATTTCTGGATATACCACTCTGGTTTCTCACGGTTTTTCTTCTGTAGGACAAAAGCAGACAAGCAGGTTTTTTTTTGCACATGTGTTTATAGTTGTGAAAGTCCAACAACAATGAATGAGATTTCAGGGACCAGCAGTGTTTCTGTTGCCATATCAAGAAAGAAAAGATGTATTCTCAGCATGTTAGTGAATATGTGTAAAATCCTAGGGGGATAAAGGCAAATCTCAGCAGAACTGAATTAACAACTGTATTCCTGTTTAATACTTCTCATACTAACACATTTTCAATCCAGACATCACAGTGGATTTCACAACATTTCAATAGGTATGTGGCTAGAAGATAGAGGAATGCAGTCCTAGTCTAAAGATAGGGGTCTCTGCAAAGCTGTGACTGGATATAAAGAGATATCCATACTGGATATAAAAGATAATGAAGATAAAAAATCATAATGCACAACATGGGCTGATGGTGACTAGAGCAGGAGTAAAAGAAATGCCAGCACTGACTTTACACAGCAAAACTCCACAGATAGGTATAATTTTTTGCTTCTTTTGTACCATCATCTTGGATTTGATATTGCTCTCCATGACAGGTTATATCATTATGGTGTACCTTTAAGGCTCACGTCAGAGGGAGCGAGTGAAAATGAAGAGTGCTATCTTCTTTTCACACACACAGCAGATTTCTTTTCATTCTGATGTGTGAAAAATGTCTCTCTCTGGCTAGAGGAGAGGCAAAAGGAAGCATGAGTTAGTTTACTTAATGATGTCAATGTTTTCAGGAACATAAGAGTTTTCCTGGAAAGAGAAGAGTTTGCAAAGGTTCAAAGGACTGTGGATAAATACTTTGAAAAAGAAATTAACTGATCTTCACTAGAGAAATAGAATCCCAGACTATTTCAGATAGTCCCATAGCTGGAAGAAGTTAGAGACCAGGAGAGGACTAGGGAAAGGACCCTGTGTGTTCTTATACTTTCTCTTTACAATCTTTTTTTAGTAACGCTTTTTTGAACACTACTAGAGTCCAAAATTGTGGCCCTGCACTGGTCCATTCGGACCTTTCTCATGAGGTTCTTACCCCAGCATGGTAGAGTGCAAGAAACTTTAAATAATAGAATCATGAGGGGAAAACCAAAGCAGTTTTAAGAAAAGAGTCACCCACTGATTGGTGCCCTAGGAGCAGAATTTGCATGGCTGACTTCATCGGATTAGCTCTGAACTCAGTAAATGGAGGAAGAGTTCAGGAAGATGCTGATGTGGTTCCACTATAGAAAGATCCACTAGAGATGGAACAGGTAATAGTGTGAGGCACACATACCTGATCCTATCCGACTCCTTTTGTGAAAATGGGATTTCAAACTTGAAACAGGTTCATGAAATGGAGTGACCAGGCAGGACAGGGGGTCCTCCAGGGCATTAATTGCAAGGCATTGTGTGAAATACCTACCCATTCCTCAGGACATGGACCAGCATTTCAGATCTGCTTGGTCTCGGGTGAACTTGTTGCCACCAGGCCCTACATACTCAACCATTTTTCTGTCCACTTTTGTGCCATTTCCATACAGTGACCTTCCCTCCCCTCTGCCCGTGGTTCACTAAGGAGCAGAAAATACTCTCCCTAGAAATATGCTGGTATTCTCTTCCCATGGGACTCCTTTGCAGCGAGGTGGTAGAGAATTACATCCTGATGTCCTCTTTCTGGCAGGAGAGCTCTAACCACTAGGCTATTATGCAAAAAAGGTGCTATACCACAGTAATGATACTCTGTGAGTTAAAAATGATTGATGCAAGCATAGCAAGTGACATTTCCCCAGACATGTGAGTGCAGCAGTGCCTACTTTCTGGTACTGAAGGAGCCACAGGCACATCACAGATAGGCACCTCCCTTAGTCATCCTAGAGAAAAGGGCACTACTCGGTGTTTGAAGAAACTCAGGTGCCTGGGGTATCTTAGGTGAGGCAAGAATTACACAAATGCCTCTCCTCTGTTTAAACGTTATCAGATGATTAGCTGTTTGTTGCCAGAGTCAATTAAACCTTTTACATAGAGTACACATTTTGACAGATCTTTTAATTATTCCTTCTTTTTTCTTTATTCTACCTGCCCTTTATTCTCCATTCTGTTGCACATTGGTGTTCTCTCTCTTCCTTCACTCAATTTGGAGCCCAACAGACTCATTTCTGAACTCCAGCTCCTCTTTCCTTACCACCACAAGTGTTCAGGAGCTGGCTGGGGCCTCGAGTATAACAGAACTGAAACTTGGCTGATGTGTAATAAATGCTGGGAGCCTGATTAAAATTCACAAGAGCCAGGGGCACAAAAGGCCAACTTTTCAACTGTCTCTAAGCCTGCTTCTGAATTCACCCATTTTAGAGTCATATTTACAAGGTGAAATTGATGTATTCATTTTTTTTTTAACAAAGGACAGACAGATGCAGCGTTAAGAAAATTGTTATTGAGTATATAGTTAATATATTTCTTTACCAAAGTTGTTTAGCATATTGTTGATCACAGGATAATTCTGCTGTAGGTTATACATAAAACTGCTCTTCCAAACACACACACACACACACACACACACACACACACACACACTTACATACGAGTATTTTTGTAATAGAAGACTTAGCACTCTGCTTCTTAATGAGTGGTGCTGATGGGAAATGACCCCTGCTTTCCTAAACACACAGCAATCTAATTTGAACCTGTGTGCCAATTACTGGCCTCTGTGGAGCACTTTGCTCTGAAACAATCAAGTCACAATAGGATTAGAAAGCGTTGCAGGGAGACCACAAGGGAAAGCAAACACAGGCGTAACTGCAGGTTTATTCCTTTAAATTGCCGGCAAATAGCACTGATAGCTTCTTCGGTGCCACCTAGGTATTGTTTCTATAAATCCTTTGTAGGTACAATCTAAAATGAATATAGACAAGAGTCTTTTATAGCATACCAACCTTACTCACTGAGCTGGTCTCTCCTTTGGAAGATTGTGGTTGTTTGCCTGAGCATCCTCAGAAGACAAAAGTAGACAAAGTAGGACAGACATCTTGACTGCTCCAAACAATTTATTTTATTTTTAAATACAGGCAATACACTTTAATGTTTTGTTGCTAAATGACAACTGTCATTCCTGTGTGAGTAACCGTACTTCTTTCTGGATGTGCCTTTATAGATCTGGCAAAAATACAAGACACCTTCAGTTTAACTGAATTAACACCTTTGATCCAATCCTGAACCAACAGTTTAATATGTGGCCAATCCCGTGTAGTTCAGCAAAGGCCATGCCCTGCCCAGTGTCATGACTTGGTGAACTTATCTTGCTAAAACAGGGTCTTCATCTATAGTTGTATCCTTCAAGTTATCTCCTTATCCTTCCAGTTCTGCCTTATGTACAAGACATTATTGTCAGTGCTGGATTTTTTTCCTTTTAATTTGAAAATAACTCCATCATATCAAGTAAGAACTCAGAAATGGTGCTTTTTAAATAGGTGAGAGTCTGTTAACCACCTAACCTCCTGGCTCTTGACTTCACGGTAGGAGGCTTCTTGTGTCTGGAACCTGCTGTATCCACATGCACATCCCTAGACACCACGTTTTTGAGTTTGCTTACTGCACCAGCTCTTCCCTCTACCGGGTGATATTTGCAGCCATGTATAGATAGCTGACTCTAGCACTAGTCAAAATTAAATCCAGCTATTTCTGTGAAGGCAGCATATTGAAGGAGATTTTGAGGGACAAAGGGAAAGCAGAAAAGTGAGAGAATCCTCTCTTAACCCAAGTTACAGAGGTGTTGCACACATATTCCACAGGCATTAACACAGCATCCACTCAGGTTGCATTAAATATACTAGTCCATCATGCATTAAGACTTTTACTGCCAGATTTATAAAGCTCATTACATGCATCTGTGCCCATGCCCTGGGCCCTAACCTGACAAGCCTTTTGACACTTACATTTGTGTTTAGCTTAAGACATAAGCAAACATGTGTCTCACCCTGTGGCAGACAGCATATTAACTGCTGTAGAAGGGAATTCAGATCGCAGAAAATTCTAGTTCCTTCATCTGGTCTAAGAACAGGATTGGAAAGAGGACACTCAGATGAGAAGAGTTGAGTAGCAACATCCATCTACACAAGTTGCATCTCTGACACCAAATGGCAAGTTTGAAAAATGGAGGCTGAGTGTGGGCACAGAAAGTTTAGGACCTGGAGGTAGAAAAGAGGTAAGCCTGTGAGATGAAATGTTTGCAAGGGATGGAACAGAAGGAAGAAACTTCTGAGTATTAGGAAAAATATTCTGGTCTGAGATAACCCCTTAGACTATAGGCAGTTTGGTCACCATTTTATTTCTCTTCTGTCTGTGAAACCCTAGGAAACTACGTATACACCATCACTGTCTTGTTAAGCCTGCATGAGGAGGATTGCTACGGACTAATGTGTTAACTGTATCAAATCCTTACACTTTCTGAGTTTCGGAATCCTTTGTAATCATAAGAAATACACTTTGTAATCCTAAGAATAGCCATTCCTCAACTTTTCAGTACAGTGTCTAAAAAACATCAGCTAACTGTGGCACAACTCCTATACTGTGTACTGTCTGTGTAAAGGATTCAAAAGTCAAAATATGACCAGACAATGAAGATACATCCCCTCTCTTGTGATGTGCATGTGGGCCTTGTTGCTCTTCTCTTGTACAGTGGCCTCAAATTTATTTTGTGTTGAGTACTTTTTCTCTAAAATATTTATGTTCATAGATTGGAAGGTACCTACATAACATGACTTACAGTTATTTCTAAATAGTCCTTGTAGGTAAGGACACTTGATATGAGGTCATGAGGCCACCTAACTTAACTGTACAGACTGTTCTGCCCCTGTTTCAGGTGTCAGTCAGAGAAAAAGATCAAGAAGACTGTCTATGCTAATATTGTCAATGAATAATAATCACTATGTAGATGGCATGAGCTGTGATGGTCTCTGTCTTCTGTGGGGAGATTTTTTCAGTACAGATATGCATAATGGACTGTGTTAAACTATGTCATATTTGGAGTACCCATTCTTTCTGACTTGATATGTGCCAAAAGAGTGATAAAGTGGCCCCAGAACTAATCTTTCCCTATCCTTCTACCACTGCACCTTAGGTGCTACACTAAATCTTCTTCTACTGTGCATCCATGGCAGCTACCTTTTGAGCTCTCATAGCTCTTCTGCGTTCAGCCAGAAGCACACGCTCTAGCCTTGGTTGAATCCTGTGAAGATTTCCAGTGCCAGCTGAGTCAGGGAAGGGAGCCCAGACAGACCCAGTGACTAAGTGTTGACTTCCAAAATGCCATCAAGAATGCCATCAAGAGTGCAGAGCAAAGCTCTTCACTGTGTTGCATGATGAAAGGAAGAAATGCAATGGCCATAAACTGAAGAAAAAGAGCTGCTCAGACTTCATATAAGGAAATATTTGTTTCCCATGAGGACATTCAAGCAATGGAGCAGGTTTCCCAGAGAGGTTGTCTTTGTCCTTGGAAGTTTTCATGACCTGATTGGACACAGCTCTGAGCAACTTGGTGTGACCTCAGAGATGCTTCTGCTTTGAGCAGGAGTTTGGAATAAAAAGCCTTCAAGGTCCATTCCAATATGAGTAGGTGTGTGATTCTGTGACTGGTACTTTGACTGATTGCCAAGTAGTGATTCCAGGTTACTCTGTGATTCCATATTGTTTATAATACGTACGTATCTATATCAGACTGAACCTCAATTAACCTATCCGTTCAGAGTAGTATGTATTAATTTCCTGTCTATCTTTGCAAATCATAACATTATTGAAATAAAAACAGTTCAGTTTGGAAAAAAATCAGCACAAAAGTGATCATACACAAAAAGTGATCTTGCTGGGTTGAGTCTTCTAAAACTATGAATATTTGATCTCTTAATTGTATCTGTGCCTTGAATGACATTTAAAACCCTCTGATTTTATTAAGTTTCATCTTAATAATTTAATTAGATAAAACCAAGATAAGAGGTTTAGTAACATACATTTTGAAATTAATGAGCTGAGTGCCAGAGGATGAACTATATTACCCACTTCAAGTGCACATACAACATTAATTAATGTAGTCTAGCTTTGTTTTAAGAGCATTTGAAAATCTGCTATGTGCAGTACTTGCTTCCAGTTTAAAAAGAGGAGCCAAAAAAAAGAAATAAAGAAGTCAAGTTCATGCAGTCAGTGTAGAAAGAATTATATACTTTTTTTTTCATGAACATATCAAGAACAGAAGGAATATAAGCCTCAGAAGCTTAGAAGCAATTTGATTTTTATCAGAGAAGTAAGTTAAGGTTAAGACTTTGTGATATTGCCCTTCTTTGAGGGCAGACACAGTAGAAAATCTGAAAGAAGGACATTTTTATGATTGGTAAGATAAAATTATTTCAAACTGTTTGACCAAAAAAAAAAAAAGACCAACCAAAAAAACTGCAATGATAAGGGAAATATAAATGTAAGAAAATAAAGTACTGAATATTTAGGTAACCTTTTTAGAAACACTAATGGCAATATCTGTATTTCCTCAATGTTTTGTACTGTGAACAATTAGTTACATCTTTATGATAACTTTTTTTTCTTTTTGGTACTTTAATTTGCATTGAAATCTACCAAATGAAAATTTTTAGGTTTATTCCTGTTATCAGTGGCAGCTATGTTAGTAGGAATTGTTACAGTACTGTTTAAATTAAGTAGCATAGATAGGGGATGATAGAAAGTGTAAGGCCTGTAACTCTGTTGTGAGTTCAGGAGATGTGAGTACTGGAGAAAGGATTGTGGGTTTAGCGTAATGCTGAGATGAAGTGAGAGTCTGTGTAGTGAACCTTATTTATGCCTGATACATGGATCTTTTAAACACCCCCCTATTTATACCTATATATATACATATATATGTATATACAGAACAAATACTTCACTTAAGACTGTTTTGCAGTGGATTTCCAGATCCTACAGGTGTCATTGAAGATATAATGGCAACATCATTCTTAACTCAGCTGAGAAACTTGGCTGGAAAGGGTATAGTTGGGATCTTTTCCTCAGAACTATGATAACAGTGGTAACAATAAGGCTCTGTTCAACTGAAAATGGGGTAGCCTTTTCCACCAAGCAAACAAGTAATCAGGAAGCCAGAGCGAGGATACAGTTAATGAGGAAGTTTGTGAACACTCACACAGAGCCTGTCTGAAGCTTCCTTGCGTTTTTTCTCACTTTATATTCAGTAATTCAGGTTTCACTGTTCATCTCATAATCATTTTCCCCACAAATGAACAAAATAGAATGGGCTTTCATAAGAGAACAAAGACACTTGCATACTGAAAATTGCTGGCAGAATTATGTAAACTATGGTCTTTATGCCTGTCCTTTTTTTTGTATTATTATAATCTGACTTGTCAATCAAAGCCATCTGTCAACATGCCGCCACCATTCAGCGAGCTGACCCCAGAAGAGGAAGCAGTGTAGATGTATCAATGCAGTGAAGGATCCAAACTCATTAAGAGGTCATGGTTGCTTAGTCTAAGCTCCCAAATGTGTGGAGAAGTGGCTACACAGCTTGTAGGCCCTGATACATATCTACACAAGTGCACACTTTGTGCCTAGACATCTATCTGGGATCTCTAGCTTGGCATCCCGTTGTGTCGTGTGTATACAGCTTTTGATTTTATGCTCCACAGAGTACAGATGTCTCTTTTTTGTGTTTTCAGTGACGGACTAAAAATGCTTGTGGGTGCTTTGAAATCAATATTTATGATGGTAATATAGTATGAAGTCTACAAGTTTGAAAATTGAACCCTGGATTGCATGAATAATACATCACTTTATAACAACAGTACTGGAACTGGAGATGATAGAACAACGAAATGTTAAAAACTTTTAGATGAAAATCCAACGTGATGCAAATGTTTGTAAACTGTGGGGCAAGAATAAGGAAACCAGAGGAAAGACATGAGGTATTCTAAAGTGTTTTCTCACCCAGATACTATGGTGTGCAGGAAGAGGAGAAATGAAAATAAGAAACTGATCTGCACGGCATGGATCTCCTCAGATCATACAGAAGTATCTCATTTTCTCATAGAAGAGTGTCTTTGAAAGCCATCTAGTGACAGTCCCTTTTTGCCTCCCACACCTCCTACATTATAGCCAGGAACTCAAAGCAGTTCCTTAATCTCAATAGAGTCATAGAATCAGAGAATGTCTTAGGCTAAAAGGGACCTCAAAGATCATCTAGTTCCAACCACCTTGCCATGGGCAGGGACACCTTCCACTAGACCAAGTCACTCAGAGCCCAATCTAACTGGGCCTTGAACACCTCCATAGATAGGGCATTCACAACTTCTTTGGAAAACCTGCTCCAGTGCCTCCCCACACTCACAGTAATGCTTTTTTTCCTACTAACTTAAATCTACTCTCTTTCAGTTTGAAGTGATTCCTTCTTGTCCTGTCACTATATGCTTTTGTAAATAATCCCTCTCCATCTTTCCTATAGACTTCCTTCAAGCACCGGAAGGATTGAAGGTTACCCATATTAGGTAACCAATTAGGTTACCCATAAGCCTTCTCTTTTCCAGGCTAAACAATTCAATTTCTCTCAGCTTTTCCTCTAGTTATACTGATGGCTCTCCTCTAGTCTTGTTTCAACAGGCTGATGTCTTTCCTGTGCTCGGAATCCCACAGCTGGATGCAGTGCTCCAGCTGGGGTCTCCCCAGAATGGAGTAGAGGGGCAGATTCATCTTCCTCGACCTGCTGGCCACGCTGCTTTTG
>JAWWEW010000001.1:68785714-68831021 GCA_035583185.1 Anabacerthia variegaticeps
CAAAAGCAGCGTGGCCAGCAGGTCGAGGAAGATGAATCTGCCCCTCTACTCCATTCTGGGGAGACCCCAGCTGGAGCGCTGCATATGGATCTGGGATCCCCAGAATAAGAAGGACATTGACCTGTTGCAATGGGTTCAGGAGAGGGCCCTAGGATGATTAGAGGGAAGGAATACTTCTCCTATGAATACAGGCTGAGAGAATTGGGGTTGTTCAGCCTGGAGAAGGGAAAACACTGGCAAGATCTAATAGCAGCTTTTCAATACCTAAAGAGGGCTTATAAGAAAGCTGGAGACAGTCTTTTTAGCAGGACCTGCAGTGATAGGACAAGAGGTAATGTTTTTAAACTGAGATTTAGACCAGATATAAGGAAGAAATTTTTTACAATGAGGGTGGTAAGACAATGAAACGGATTTCCCAGAGAAGTTGCAAGGGCTTCGCCCCCGGAAGTGGGACCACATTGGACAGGGCACTGAGAAGCTCAATCTAGTGAAGGCAGTCCTTGACCATGGAAGGGTCTTGGACTAGATGATTTTAAAGGTTCCTTCCAACCCAAGCTATTCTAACTAAAGCAATTCTAACTAAAGGTCAAGTTAAGTGCCAGCTTCACTGTGGTGGTTTGTAATGTTGTGGAATTAAAGAACAGGTCAATGCTGGCTGAGTTGCCATAAAAAAAGATGGATTCTCAAGTTTTCAAGTGTTTGGAAATGCTTTCAGTGTTTAAATGTCCTGAATTCTGAAGTGTAGATTCAGATCCAAATTTCATGAAGGATGTAAAATCTAAGGGTTTATCTAAAATGTGATCTCTGAAATGATATCTGAACTCTACTTTTATTATAGGCCTAAAAATGCTTTTTGATTGTCAGATTCTCAATCAAACTACAATTTCCCTTGAAGCAAAAGCATGGGGTTTAGATATCTCACATAAGAGTTTCAAACTAATGATTTAAGTAGATAAGTCTCATTGGTGAAAGGACTACAAAGAAATAAACAGATAATTTTTCAGTCTAACAGAGGAAAAAAACAAACTTGGTATCACACACTCAGCTCTTCTATAAACAGTCATTCTGATGCTAGAGAGAATTAACTTTGTACTCTAATTACTGTTGTCTGAAGTGGCTGTGGTGATTTCAATTCAGGACACTGTATCTTTTGGGGGAAGCACAAATTTAGAAGAGCAGAACCTTAACCACAGAAGGAAGTTCAGACCTAAGCGGCAGGATTTCATGATTTTCTGGATTTTCTCTTAGCTTTGGAAGAAAACCAAAACTATTCTATAGACCAGGGTATAAACTTTGTCAGCATTGATTGATAGTAGCATCAAACATGAGAACAACCCCTGCTGGACATAACTGTCTGATCTTTCCTGCAGATCAATTTTACATTTGAATGAAACAGGAATAATTGCTATTAATTTCAGTGAAAAATATTCCAGGTTATACCAGCGTTGTAGCTTGATCCCTGCCATGAGCTGAAGTACTGGGACACAATTTACTTTTCCAGTTTACACTTAGTGCCAAATCAGAAGTTATACTATATGAATCAACAGAAGTTATACTATTTGTATGCCTCTTTGATCAGCTAGCAACACCATTTACACAATTGCTATACTTGCAACAATGACCTCTAAAGCTTCCCTTCTGGGTCAGTCTTCATTCCTCTGCATTTACTGAACAAGGCAAAGATAGTAGTCGTCTCACTATTCATTTGCATATAGATTTATTTATTGAGTTGCCAGAGGTAGCTGACAGGAAGCAATCTCACTGACAGATAAATTGAAT
Source organism: Anabacerthia variegaticeps (assembly GCA_035583185.1). Classification (NCBI taxonomy): domain Eukaryota; kingdom Metazoa; phylum Chordata; class Aves; order Passeriformes; family Furnariidae; genus Anabacerthia; species Anabacerthia variegaticeps. The sequence goes on from JAWWEW010000001.1 coordinate 68,787,494, forward strand.
TAGTCCTTTGTAGCTCAACCATACAAACTTTTTGTTTAGCATGTGTTGCCACTTTAAACAGGGTTTTTATTGCCTTTTCCCATATTTTGCACATTTCTTATATTCCTACAGTTTATCCTTTATTGCATGAACAAAACCTTCATTGTATATCATCAACATATTTTAAGATAATGCAAAAGCATGATAACTACCAAAAAAAAAAAAAATAAAAGAAAAAAAGAAAAATGAAACAAAACCAAGAAACATAACACTTACAGACTGCTTAGCAGAACCTTATTAATACTTAGTTATAAGATATCCCCTGTACAATCACTGGGTCAAATTTCAATATCTGCATCCTTTTCTAGGTTCAGTTCTAATTGAATGAATTGTGTTTTCCTTGAAAAAATCTCAGTAAAATGCTGGGTTATGATCCCTTATGTCTAATTGAATCAGTGTTTTCCAGTAAGTAATCAGGGGCTGACAAATTGGTTGCAAAGAAATGAATGTCTTATTGTCATAGGGAAACAAATCTCTCTCATAGTCTGTCGTGAGTAACTAGGCTCAAGTAGTGAATGGGAAAAAGGTGTAGCGTTTGAAGATATTAAGATGCTGTATCTCTGTTGGGGCAACCCCAGTATCAACACAGGATTGGGGACGGGGGGGATGAACAGATTAAGGGAAGGCCTCATGAGAAGGAATTGGGAGTGTTGGTGGATGAGAGGCTTGACATGACCAAACAATATGTGCTTGCACCCCAGAAAGCCAATTATGTTCTGTGCTGCATCAAAAGCCAAATGGCCAACAGGTCAAGGGAGGTGATTCTGCTCCCTTTTCCATTCTGGGGAAACCTCAGCAGGAGTGCTGCATGCAACTGTGGCCTTCCCAGCACAGGAAGGATATTGGCCTGTTGGAGCAAGTCTAGAGGAGGCCACCAGTATGATTAGAGGGATGGAGCACCTTTTCTATGAGAAAAGGCTGAGAGAATTTGGTTTGTTCAGCCTGGAAAAGAGAAAGCTTAGGGGTGACCTAATTGTGGCCTTCCAGTACCTGAATGGAGCCTAAAAAAAGATGGAGAGAGACTATTTACTAGGACATGCTCTGGTGAGACCCCTCCTGAGTTCCCATCCTGGAACACTGTATCCAGCTGTGGGGTCCCCTGTACAGGAAGGACACTGACCCTTTCCTGGCTTTTGCTGGTGGTAGGTGTGTGTGGTTGGTTTGGTGTGGGGTTTTATTTTTTTCTTGTAGTTTTTTGTTGTTAGTGGTTTTTTCTCTCCAGCTCAACCAGATCCAGTAATGGCTTCCAAATGGTTGAAAGTCACTGCTGCTGCCAGTAGGAGTGTGCTAACCCAGACAGAATCCCTCAAGAAGGACTCAGCTGCCCAGGTCACTGGCTGCAGGGAATCTCTGAGCCTGGTATTATTATCAGAGGACAGCGCGAAAGACACCTGCTCACAGTGTGATCAGGTGAATGTTTTCCTTTGTTTAGTGGAGGAGCTTAAGGAAGAAGCAGAAAGGCTAAGGAATATTAAGGATCGTGAAAGGGAAATAGACTGGTGGAATTGCACTCTTTCAACCCCACAAGAAGTTCAGCAGGAGTCAGAGAAGCCCTACCTTTCTTGCCATCAGGCAGATGGAACAGACCAAGCAGATGCAGGAGAATGGAAACGGGTCCCTGAACAGAGAGGTAAAGAATCCCCCTCCCAACCCTCACCACCTCTCCAGGTGTCCTTAAAGAATAGGTATGAGGCCCTGGATCTAGAGGGTCAGCCAGATGACACTCAACAAAAAGATCTGTCTGGAGTGTCTCCCAGTTGCATCCCATCTATGAGATGGATCACAACCACCATTATTAAGAAAAAGAGAAGGGTAATTGTAGTCAGTGACTCTCTTTTGAGGGGAACTGAGGGCCCTGTGTGACAATTGGACACATCCCACAGGGAAGTCTACTGCCTTCCTACTCTCTGGGTGAGGGATATTAGCAGGAGACTCCCTGAGTTAATTCAGCCCCGTGATTATTACCCACTGTTGGTAGTCTAAGCTGGCAGTGATGAGATTGATAAAAGAGATACCAAGGTAATTAAAAAAGACTTTAAGGCTTTGGGTCAATGAGTTGATGGGATGGGACTGTAGGTTGTGTTTGCCTCAATTCCTGCAGAAGCAGGAATGAACAAGGAGAGGAGTAGGAGTAGGTTTTCCTTTTCATCAATAGGTGGCTAAAGGATTGGTGCCACCAAGGGAGTATGGTTTGTTTTGATCATGGGGCAGTTTTTAGGGTACAGAGCCCACTTGAGTCAGATAGGCTTCATCTATCTAGCAAGAGCAAAAGAACCCCAGCATATAAATTGGCAGGGTTGATCAAGAGAGCTTTAAACTAAGTTTGAAGGGGGAAGTGAAATCAGGTTCTCCAGAGATGAGCCTAAGGGTGGTTAGGAGTGAAACCAGCAGCCCAGTTGAAGTGCATGTACACTAATTCATGTAGTATGGGACACAAACAAGAGCAGTTGGAAGCCATAGTGCAGCAGGAAAACTATGATGCCGTCACCATCACGGAAATGTGGTAGCATGACTCTCATGACTGGAATGTTGCAATGGATGGATACATGCCCTTCAGAAGAATTTGGTGAGGTAGGAGAGGCGGCTCTGTATGTCAGAGAGTCTCTTGACTCTGTAGAACTCAAGGTCACCAACGATAAGGTTGAGTGTCTGTGGACCAGAATCAAGGGGAAGGTCAGCAAGGCTGACATCCTGGTGGGAGTCTGTTACAGACCACCCAACCAGGATGAAGAGGGTGATGAATTATTCTACAAGAAGCTGGTGGATGTTTCAAAATCACCATCTCTTGTTCTTGTGGGTGACTTTAATCTGCCGGATGTCTGCTGGGAGCTCAACACTGCAGAGAAGAGGCAGTCGTGGAGATTCCTAGGGTGTACAAAGGTTAATTTCCTATTGCAGCTGATAAGTGAACATTCCAGGGCTGGGGCCCCATTAGACCTGCTGTTTACAAACAGAGAAGGGTGGGAGATGTGGTGGTTGGAGGTCATCTGGAGTACAGTGATCATGAAATGATACAGTTCTCAATACTCAGTGAAGTAAGGAAGCATATCAACAAAACCCTGAACTTCTGATGGGCAGATTTTGGTCTACTCAGGAGGCTGGTTCAGAGAGTACCTTGGGAAACAGCCCTTAATAACAAAGGGGCTCATGAAGGATGGACATACTTCAAGAAAGAAATCCTGAAGACACAGGAGCAGACTGCCCCAGTGTGTGGAAAGGTGAGCTGGTGGGGGAAACAACTGGCCTGGCTGAACAGGGAGATTTTGCAGGAAATTAGGGGGAAAAGAGAGTTTATTGCCTTTGGAACAAAGGGAAGTTTATGTTAGACATTAGGAAGAAATTCTTTACAGAGAGAGTGATCAGGCTTTGGAATGGGCTGCCCAGGGTGGTGGTGGATTCACCATCCCTGGAGGTATTTAAGAAGAGACTGGATGTGGCACTTAGTGTTGTGGTCTAGTTTTCAAGTTGGTGTTGGGTCATAGGTTTGAGTCAATGATTTCAAAGGTCTTTTCCAAACTAGTTGATTCTGTGAGTCTGTGACATTGACCTGTTGGAGCAAGTCCAGAGGAGGGCTACGAAGATGATTAGAGGGATAGAGTGCCTCTCCTGTGAGGAAAGGCTGAGAGTACCGGGTTAGATCAGCCTGAAAAAGAGAAGGCTTCTGAATAACCTAATTGTGACCTTCCAGTGCCTGAAGGGAGCCTACAAGAAAGATGGAGAGAGATGATTTACAAGGGCTTGTAGTGACAGGACAAGGGGGAATGGATTCAAACTGAAAGAGAATAGGCTTAGATTAGATATTAAGATAAAAATCATTACTGTGAGGGTGATGAGGCATTGGAACTAGGTGATGTTTCAGGTCGCTTCCAACACAGGCTATCCTAAGATTCTATGATTAAAAAGTGTTAATTGATGCCAATGCCATGTTAAAAATGCAGAAAAAGTTGTATACCTTGAAAAATTATATATAGCAATATCTGCCCTCAGTACAATTTTATACAACTCCCTCTCTTTCTTCTTCTTTTTAAGAAATAAATTATTGCTGTTTGTAGGAAGCAACTTCTTTTCCCAACCCATGAGTCTTAGTAGTCACTAGGTAGTGATATTTTCCTGGATAGTTTTCCAGAGCATGATGACCATGATTACAGTAAATGTAAATAAAATTCAGGATAGTGTTCTACTATGTTTGTACCAAGTACCCATTTCCCCAGCTCTCTTCTGCATATTGGTGGTGCCAGTTAAACAATGAATCACAGTTTTGTACAACTACAGCCTAAAACTGAACCAGGTGTGTAAAGCTGGTAGTTCTTGCTGATAAGACCTCATGGTCTAATCTTTATGTACAAACTTCTGTGTTTGGCTGTCTTGTAAAAACCAAGGACTAAATTTCCTTTGCTTGAAACCAGGCCTTAAGCTGGTGTAACACACTGACAGCTGGAAATTAAAGACAGAAAATATATATAGAATGTTAAGGCTTAAATGGAAAAAAAATTGTTGCACATGTATGTAATAATTTATCCTTTATCACTTACTTGTTAACTTTTTCAGCCATTCAATATGAAGACTTTTCACAGGGACAAAAGAGACAGAGCAGAAGTCAGGCTATGGAGACACTCTCGAAGCTGATTTCTGAGGGATAGCAGTAACAAAAGCACATCAGTGTTTCATGGGACTACTGGCCTTGGAGAATGTGCCAAAAATAAGCTAAACTCAGTGACTGCTCAGGGATACATTTGTCTCAATGTTTCATCAAGGTGAACTGAGGCAGCAGATCTGGAATCAACACCAATTTTCAAAAACCAAAGTTTGACATAACTTCTCATTATTGTATGAGCTGTTTGCAATGTCAACACTTACATAGGAAAGACAATCTTTATTCTTCTGTAGGCTTTATGTCTTGCTCATCTAAAATATCCCCGGTTTTATTGCTTAACTGACAAGCAACAGATTGGAGTTGGCTTAAAACTTGGCAAAAGAAAGGGAACCCCTGGCCAGCCTGACACCACTCCTTCTTCTCATTTCCCAAATCTTTAGGCCTGGTGGTAATAGCCTGGGTACCACTTTCCATGTTGTCTGGGCATATGGTAGATATTACTGAAGTTGTAAAATAAACATGATAAAAATTATGCTTGTACATCTACAAAAGGCAGAAGGTGGCTTCAGGCATCAATATAAAGAATAGAAAAATTTCAGGATCTGATGAGAAGGAAGTGCACATTGTCCAGTTTCTGGTTCCCAATTATGATACTTAGGGCAGAGCATACAAACAGCATGAGCAAGTACCTACACTTTATGCAGAATGAGACCTCAGCCTTCAGTAAACTGCAGTTCAGGTTCTCCATGAAAACTATACCTGAAAGTACTTTTTTTTTTTTTTTTCTCAAGATAAGCCACTGACCTGATTAACTTGTTCTCTGTCCAAGTTCAAGAGAGTGTTCACTGCCAGAGATTACACTGTCTAAACTTAGAAAGATACATGCTTTGTGTTGAAACTGAAGGTTCTTATTCACCATTTATCAAAATTAGATTGCTGTTTAGAACATACTGGAGCGTACTTATGCAGAGCTAATGCTCTTGGAGATGTTGTCAGGCCACTGGACTTGGTCATAGGCATTGCCATCTTCATCCTGCTGTTTTGAAAAAACAGATCCTATCCCATGTCTTTCAGCATCTTCTTTAGTCAACACCTGTGGCAGTGACCCAAAGTTCAGTGAAGTTGATGAAAATAATAACTTTACCCATCTTTGTGTTAAACTTTGAAGCTGACATCTGTTCATATTCGTGACTCCTTTTCAAGGTGAGATGCACCTGTGACTGTGTGTTTGAAGGCAGAGACAGATTGATTTGAATTTACTAGAGCTAGAAACTATTGGAAATAACCAGAGGCAAAAACATGAAAGTCCTGATTTCATTCAAAAAATGAACAGCTCTCATAGTTTTTAAAAGAGATTTTAAAAAGCAGTAGTTACCTGTTTTTAATGGCCCAATGAATTTTGAAAAGGAACTAGTTATTTCTCTAGGCAGCAGTGCCCACAAGGAAAAGGTTCAGAAGTATTCAGAAGTATTCATAACGCGTTCTGACTTTGAGGATATGAATCCCACACCCCAAGGAATCCTCATCACTGGGATTTTGGCTCTTCTAAAGTAGAACTCACTAATCTCCTTCAATAAAGTTGTTCTGATTTGTAGAACTAATGATCTGTTTGCTAAAGCAGAGGCTTCAATGTTGGTCTCCCATATCCCTGATGAGTTCTGTAAATGCTGGGTTATAGAGTCAATTTCTCCCTTGCGCTTTGCTCAATTAACTTTTAATTATTTTTGAACAAAACAAACCATTTTACAACCAATGATAAAACTGACTCTTTACAATACTTTCATAAATATTTTCATTTTTCTCTTACTGATCTGAGAAGTAAGGTAGAGAACAAGCTGTAATTTTTGGTGATTTTGTGGAGGATTCTAAGCAAAGAGACTCAAGTTTATAACAAGCATCTTTTACAATGGCATTTATACCTAGTGAAATGCTGCTAATAACATTAAGGCTTCAATCCTGCAAAGACCTGGCTCTTTGCCAAGTCCTGAAGACATGAAACAGGGCTTGTATACAAGGAAGTCTGTCCGTTTTTTCCAATTATATCTGCAGTTCTAATGAAAGATATGACTTCTCATTACAAACTTTTCCTTGTTTAACTCTAGGCTTTGAAAGTAGTCTCCTTGGGTTTAATTACAGCATGTAAATTTGAGCACAGATATCACTATTCACAGGATCAGGGCCTCAGCAGTTTTCAGGGCAGGTCAGGTATTAAAAATTGTCATAATTCCTTAGCACTGCTCTGAAAATGCATTGATGTGCTCTGTCATGTTTTCACGTGCAGGTATTCAACATCTTGCAATAAAAAGGAACATCCTACTTAGATGGATTAACGGAGAAACAGGAAAATTAAGCCCGGGATGGCAGAGTAGGCGGTGGTGTAGGCATCCTGGACTGCCAGTCAGAGTTCCACATGCTGTGGGTGGACACTGTTTTTCAGACCCATTGTCTGCTCTTCCAGTCTTCTTTTACAAACACTTGCAGTCCTAGACTCAGCCTTAAATGTAGGCTTTCAACAGCTGGCATTTCTCCAATTTAGCACTCTTTTTTCACACAACGACTCTTATTTTTGAGTATCGATGTGCAGAGTTAGCCTCTCTGGTGCCAGCTCAATTCCTACTCAATTCCTGCTATTGTATTTTAAGTTTTGATTATAGTCAAGTGCTATTGAGGGTTTCTGGTGAACCTGTAAAAATCCTCTTAGTCAATCTGATCTGGCTGTACATTGTTCAGAGCTCTGATTAAATGCAGTGCCATGTGTACTGTATGAGTATGTAACTGACAATCTACACGTAAGCATAGCTTTATACACGTACATGGGCACATAAGGCACAACTATGACCTCAAAGAACATCACCTTATTGCAAAAGAAGTAACAGTGTGTAGCTCATTCTGTTAAAATAGTCAACACCAGAGTATTTGGTCATCATAATTAACTTGATGGTTCCATTCTATTTCTGTTGAATAATTGTCTAATAATAGGATTCATCCAAATCATTTATCAGACTACTGGCTCGATTCCAGTGCTTCTAGCAGTTTTGTGTTAGGACACATTTGAATCAGTTTGCAGACAGTCAATACTTACTTTATATGATTTTAAATTGTGATAATTTCATTTTGGGCTCGCTTGCAGATCTTGCAGTACAGATCAATATATTTGACCATTATTTCTCATCAAAGCACTCTAATTCCTTTCTACCTTGGAGAGACTAAAACAAACAATTAGCAAAAGATAGTTCAGCTTGTATTATATATACTGTTTTGAGGTTAAGATTGTTTCATATTGAAAAGTTCAGATGTTTTAGGCCAGGAAAAACACACAAATTGAAATTAGATCTTCCGTTTTCTCAGTTGTTACATCTCAGGTAAATATATTTGTACAAGTCTTCCTCTCATACTGTGGACTTTTCTTTCACAGTAGGATTGGGAGGACCTAATGTGTTTTATATTGGCACATATTAAAATAATGGGGCAGAATTTAAATGCCTTGAACCCGCAAAAGAATAATTTCAGCCAGATTTCTCCATTGGGGGTGTGTCTATTTTTTCCTCCATGTCTCCTTGGCTCAGTACTCTGGGTGAGAATGGAGTACAGACTGTTAGACTGAGACCTGGCAAAGGAGATTACCAGTAAAACTACTATTGCTTTCAGCTGTGTGAGGTCGATTGTAACAATATACTCTTAAAACTGATAACACTTTTGAAGCTCTCTGATAATCTGATTTATGGTGTCTTTCATGGTTATTTCTAGACAGCCATTTAACGATATGCAGTTGGTAACCAACTGAAGTGGTTTTAGAGAATAATTTTAAAAGTTATTTCTGCTATAATGTTTATAGATGTGTGAAATGTTAGATTTGTAGTTGATATTGAAATGTAAATATTACATATATATTCTTATCATATTTACTATTCTGTTTAGTATATAAGCTACATAAATTAAAATATATACTATTCATATTACAGACAATGTGCATTGGTCAATATAGTATAATGAAGAATGGTTTAAAAACAGTTTATGTAACCCCTATCTGAGATTTCAAAGCCAGTTGTTAACTTTCTAGTAAAAGATGTTGAACTTAGTGCAAGGCAGACGTTTACTGAGAGTTGATGAGCTGAAGATTTTAAGTGATTTCCAATTGTTGATTCTTACTGAAAACTGGACTCAGAAGGATTTTCCTCTGAAAAAGAGCATAGGGAAGGGACTTTACTTTTACAATGTAGGTGTACAGCCCACAGAAAATCTGCACCAAAATAACCAACTATGTAAAGTGTCACATTTTGAAAGCATAATAATGCACATGGGTGGGAAAACACCATCTTCTGCTGAAGAGTCTGTAGTTCATTATTTGTATGATCATTTTGGAGTGATGAAAAGTATCTCAATTTCACATTAGGTCACTTTATTGGACCATTTTTTTGGCATGATGTTAATAGCTTCCATTTTCTTAATAGCTTTTAGCAATCCAGTAAGCTCTTAACAGCAGTCTATTGTGCTTCAGCTTGTAACCTTATGGTTTTTCCTGTCATCATGTAAAAACATGAAAAATTCTTGCTATTTAAATGCCTGTTTCTTCCCTGCACCTTACAAAGGGATGTGTTCAGTACATCAGGGCAGTCTGTTGCCATTCTGCCAGCACTGCTGCTTGCAGTGGTGGGACAGGCCGTAAGGCAACGCTGTTCCTTCCATATTCAAACTCAAAACTCTTGCATCATTTTCACACCACAGGTCCCTCTGTAGCCTGTGGCACACATTTCAGCTGTCTTGCTGGCCCATTTAACAAACAGATAAATTGTTTCTTGGAAGGGCTTGAACCATTGCACTGGCAAGGACAACAAGCTTGACTTTGACAATGACCCAGGTTAAGTTAGACAATTTTTTTAATATGCTGTGTAAAGAATTGGCTCATGGGTTGAGCACAAAGGTAATAATGAATGGGATAACATCAGACTGGTGACCTGTCACTAGTGGGGCTCCACAAGGCTCCATCTTAGGTCCTGTGCTTTTCACCATCTTCATAAATGACTTGGATACAGGACTGGAAGGGATACCAAGCAAGTTTGAAGATGACACAAAACTGAGAGGAGCTGTTGATTTCCTCAAAGGCAGAGAGACCTCGACAAATCAGAGGACTGGACAATCACCAACCATATGAAATTCAACATGAGAGAGAATTCTGCATCTGGGATGAGGTTATTGGGATGTTTGTACGGACTGGGGAATGAGATGCTGGAAAGCAGTGCCATGGAAAGGGACCTGGAGGTCCTGGTCAATGCCAAATTGAATATGAGTCATCAGTGCCCTGGCAGCCAGGAGGGCCAACCATATCCTGGGGGGCATCAGGCAAAGTAACACCAGCTGGTCAAGGGAGAGGATTGTCCCGCTCTGCTCTGCACTGGGGTGGCCTCACCTGGAATATTGTGTGGGGGTTTGGGCACTGCCATAAAAGAAATATATAAAGCTTTAATTAAAGAGTGTCCAAAGTAGGGCAGTGAAGATGGTGAAAGGCCTTGAGGGGAACCTGTATGAGGAGTGGCTGAGGACACTTGGTCTGTTCAGCCTGGAGAAAAGGAGACTGAGGGGAGACTTCACTGCAGTCTACAATTTCCTTGTGAGGGGAAGAAGAGGTGCAGGCACTGATCTCTTCTCTGTGGTGACCAGTGATAGGACCTGAGGTAATGGCCTGAAGTTGTGTCAGGGCAGATTTAGGTTGGATATTAGTAAAATGTTCTTCACCCAGAGGATGGCTGGGCACTGGGACAGGCTCCCCAGGGCAGTGGTCACAGCACCAACACTGCCAGAGTTCAAGAAGCCTTTGGGCAATACTCTCAGGCACATGGTGTGACTCTTAGGAATGGTCCTGTGCAGGACTAAGGGTTGGACTCTATGATCCTTGTGCGTCCCTTTCAACTCAGCATACTCTAAAAGATTCAGTTCCATAATTTTTTTTAAACTATTACCAGAATTCGTATTCTAGGTTAAAAAAAAAATAAAATAGAATTTTAGTGGATTAGACTCAAGTGAAAATGCAGTGGCTTTCACTTTGGTTAATTATTTTTATTTTAGGAAGGAAACTCTTAGTTACACAGACAAAGCCTTAGAATCAGATTGTGTGTGTTTCTGTTAATTTTTAATTTTTCTATATTTCAACAAATCCTAAATCAGGAGCAGAGACTTAGGCACAGGACATCCTCAGGTGAATTTCAAAGGTTTGAGGCATGATTTTTTGATGTTTGTTACAGTTCTTGAAATTGCCTATATAGATATAGTATTTTCTCAGTAGAGTCCTGAAATATGTGTAGTCTCTGAGATGTATTTGTTTAATTCACTGAATAAAAATAGTTTAAACAGCTCTCCTACCTCCCTATTAGCAATTCAGATTCAAAATTCCAGGGAACACAGTTTAACTTGAGACTTTGGATTAAATGTATGTTTGACTGCCACAAAATGTTATTTTTACTTTTACAATGAATGAAATATATCTGTCTGGAATCACCAGAACTTAGTGCTCACTATCTCTTTTAATTTACCTTTCAAGTTTTCATGGATTTCATACAGTTTTAGAATATGATCTTCAGCATAATATTCTAGTTTCTGTTATTTTCATTATTAGGATTATCCATTATTGTCCTCAGAAGTCAAAACATGTGCTTTAATATTTTTATTTTGTTTTCAACTTGAAGATAAAAATGATTGATACTGGAATTCTTAGGGTTTCTGCGGTTGGGTTTCTCTGGTTGGGAAAGGACACTACCAGAGCATGAATTTCTTTTAAAACTAAGAGATTTTTCTTATTCTACACAGTTTTAGGTGTTGATTTTTTTTTTTCTTTTCAGTCAAAGCACCAGTGGGATGGAATTTCAGAAGTGCTACAGTGGAGGTGCATGTTGCACTTATCTGAAATTTCTACTTGTGCCAAAAAAATAGTAATTTTAGAAAAATTGTGGTTAGAAAGATTGATCCTATTTGTCTTGCAAAGAATAATTCCAGTACAATGACTTCTCTGCTAGACAATTTATATGTCTGTGCCAACTAAGTCAAAGCAAGGATGAGGCTAGTCTCTCTCACTTTGTGAAAATATGAAAGGGTAGTGGAGGTGCCTGTCCATACAAAGAGTCCTTCTCTTCTGCTGTGTTGCGAAGTTCAAGAGCAAAATGACCACACAACCGGATTAAGAAAACCAGGCTAAAATGGCATATGAACAAGCTAGACAATTTTAATGTATTAAGATGTTACCTGAAACATATTGTCAGTTTATGGACTCTCTGTACCCACAAATGTCACTTTGCAGTGTTCACAGGGTCCTTGCACAGTCTGAACTCTATCTGACTGTGAGGCTGAATCTGTAGGTGCAGAGGATAGGATTTTCACAACATTGTGATTTCTTTTTTTGGTTTAAAAAGTGTCTGAACAGTTCAAATTGTTAGAATAATCTGTGCCTTGAAGAAGTTTCCACGAGTGTTAACCACAATAATGCATATCTTTAGAGATACAGAGCTCTCACTAAAACAGTGAGCAAGTTCTGTCTGACACATGCTATGCTTGCTCTTCTGAAGAATAATATTTATATTCATGCTTTTGTTTCACATTTTCAAGGTTTGTAATGCTCTGAATGCAAGTATTTCACACTTGAACCACAGTAAGAAGCTTCTATTTCACTGCGTGACACATTGGGATTGTCTATAAACTTCTGTGTAAGTCTATTTTTTTTCCATTTTTAGCTTTTAGTTCCAAATACAACTTTAAAAAAAAATATTTCTTTATAAAATAAATACACACAGTGTATTGTATTTACCTAGGAATGTGGTATATACTCGTATGCAGTCTTTAAAGCAAGAGTAGATGTCTTACTAAAAAATAAGCTACAGCTTAGCTGGCTGGGTTTACTGAGGGAATCACAGTTGTGCAGGAGGTCACATTAGATGATTACAATAGTCCTTTGTGTAGTTAAATGTCTGTGAATCTAAAAATACACAAATATAAATTATATAAACACAGATGTATGTAAATAATTTGCAAAATCTTCTCCACTGAGGAAAGGAATGAGGAAATAATTGCACATAAGAATACTTGTGATGTGTAACAGACCACCAAGGTACCATGTTATTCATAAACCATAGTGAGGATTGTGGCATGTGTAATCAGCATGACAGAGTAATAAATGACTATTGTAATTATAAAACAGATAAAACTGAGAGAAAAAATCAAAGGTCTTCAAAACAAATAGTGTTTCTTATTCATGTTAAAAGATAAATTTTGTCTGAGGAAATCATGCAGATATGTTTTTAAGTTAACCAGCATTGTGTAATGAACTTTGTGCTTGCTACAGAAATTTTTGTTTCTTGTGACAATATCACTGTGGGAAGAGTAGAGGATATAACAGACCTATGGACTAATTTAGTATTGCAAATTTTGCGTTTGTGAAGAGGAAAAAATGCCACTTATTTTAACAGGAAACAGAAAACTAGGCAGAAATAGACATTGAAATTAAGTTTCTCATACCTATTTATGTGTATTCAAAATTTGATTCTTCAGCATTTTCACAGAAGTTGTATTAGTAACAAAAATTGTCTTCTGCATTCATTTTTGCCGCTTTTCATGCTTGAACACATCATAGTTAACAAAAAGATTATTCTTGTAAATACAATTAATTTAGTATCTTTACATTGTCCATGGTGTTAATGGAATGCAAGTTGCTGATTTCCATCCAAGTATTTTTGAGGAAGATTTTCACTTAGAAATTTCAGAGGCAGGAAGTTGTTATTAGTGTATGGTGACCTTGTGCAGTAGTGTCTCTGTTTTTGTAGAGTGCCATAGATTTTTTTAATTGTGGCATACAGAGCTCTGTAGTGTGCCCCTTGACACGTCTTCTGCTAACTTGATACTGTGTAGAGGCACTGGAGATTGACGAAACTGCAACAACATCAAGAGTACCAAAATAAACCAGCTGCAGGATGCAGAGGTGACCATTCATCCTATGAAACAAAATATTTTGTCTTTGCTATTCACAGCTGTGGCTGGACTGTGAGACTCAAACCAGAGAAAGGGTCAGTGTAAAATCTTAATGGGTCTTTTATTTCTTTTTCCTTCAACTGGAAATTTGTCAATGACTTTAGCCCTCTGCTCTAGCTGAAATCAGACACTAATATTACTATACCCATCTACATTATATTTATTGAATACTGTTACTATTATTACCAGAAAGATTGTTCTGTTTGAAATAAATAATTTTATCCTCTAATAAATCTACTCAAAATAAAAGGCACAAGCAAAAATAAACTGAAATGAATGCCTTGGAAAAAAAAAATGATCATAGTTAATGGGATTTCTAAAACTGAAGGGTTTTTTTTGTTTGCTTGTTTGTTTTTTTTTCCCAAATTCTTCAGTTGCTTATGATCTTGGATTTTGTCTACAACAGTGAGGTAGGAAGTGTGGTTCCTATGCTTGAAGGTGCTCAGAATCTTATCACATTTAATGGGAGTCAGTCAGTTATCATGTGGTCTTTAGACTGTGGTGGTGCACCACCTCCCTCAGGCTGCATTATGATCTCAATTTTGGTTTTAGTCAGTTCTTCCAAGAGACCTAAAACACTCATTCACAGCAGAGACAAAATGAGTTGTATCTGAATCGTACCTTGTAATTGTCCCAAATCTTTAAATTAAATAGCTACAAAGTTTCTCTGCAAATGATCGTATCTTTCTCTCGTCTCTCTGATGGAAGTAGACACAGTTTAGCCCGAAATCGATGACTTTTGGAAGGCTAAATTTAGGTCAAGCTGAATACTACCCTGTTAGGATCTGTTCCTACAACTACAACACTTCTGAGCAAGCATGCATAGCTCCCATGGACTCACCAGGATTTACTAGCCCACAGACAAAATGTAGTCTTGATTTACCACATTTGGTCTTAAGAGAAACAGCCTAGGCTTTTTCCTTAATATTTACTTGATCTACATCTCACTTTGAGGCCCACCCCCACCCCAGATCCTGCAGAGCTGTAATTTTCAGTTTATGGTCTGATGATTTTTCTATCTAAGGGAAGATCCTCTGACTTTCAAGTTGTTAACATTTATTTTTTTGAATGTATAATCACACTTATAGAATTCTCAGAGTGCCTAGTTTATAGATTCACCTTCTCAAAATGGCTCACCATTTTCTAAGTCTCTCTTTCTTGATCATTTGAAGAGTCTGCTATTTTAGCTCATTTTTCTTTGTTTCATTTCAAACAATTTTGCTTCATTAAAGGGTAAGGTTGGGTTTTTCAAAAGCACCAGAATGGACCTTAATTACTGTTCCTATTTCAAATAACGTATTAGATCAAAGATAAAGGTTCATCTTGTCTATCTTGCCTGTCCCCAAGTTACTCATGAACGTCTGTACTAATTGGACACACTCCTTTTATAGCCACTGAAGAAAGATATGAACTTCTAGACAATCTAAAGATAGGAAAAGTGAATCATAAAAGATTAAATGTTATCTATCTTAAACACCTATTTTAGACTGGAAAGACTAAGAAGTCTCTCTCCATTGGTTACAGAAGCAACCCAGAAAACCATCTAGGATAGCATGAATAGGTTTGAAATGGCCAAAGTTAGATGACATGAATCACACAAGATATTTGGGATCTCTTTGGAGATGTACTAAGAAAAAAATATGAACCAAATGCAGAAAACTTTCCTCAGTAACTTTGTTTTCAGTCATTTGTCTTTATAATCTAGCTCTGCAAATTACAGACATCTTTGGACTTTGCTACATTAAGAATGAATGAAGTCAGCTTGTCTCAGACAGATTTAGTAAACAAAAGATTTCCTCTGGAATTTTCTAGAGGCCTAATATGCATATTTTTTTCTTATTATTTAGAAAGCAGACATCTGAAGAAATAAAGAAGACAAACAATGTTCCAAATGGTGAAAAAGAAAGATTGTCTGTGTGCAACATTGTACTTGAGTTTAGAGGATAGAATTCTAAGTTATGACTTGAAGAGTAAAGAGACTTGTTTATTTTTTCATTATAAAAGCCAATATCTGAGCACCTAGAAGCCATTAGGCTTTAGATTAGATGAGCTCTTTGGAGATCCAACTAAATTCATTTTTGTATGTGGATTTTAATGCCTATTCTGAAACACACAGATTTAAAATGTTGCATTTAAATTTCAGAGTTCTTCAGTTCAATGGAGCAAAGCAATCATGCATTGGGGGGGACCCCTAAGAAGAACTTCAAGCTGTGAGCTCACCACGTGGGAGAGGCTGAGAATAAAGATCTGTGTGTGCTGCTGACCGATCACTCAATGTCTGTGAGTCACCAGCTGGCCCTTGCTGGGACAAAGCCAAACAAGTATATGGTGTAGATATTCCCCACAGGGGAAAAGAACTAATGGGTCATCTGTACAAGGTACTCATGAGAGAAATGAAATATCAAATGCAATTCTGGTTCCCCCAGTTGTAAGAAAGAAGAGTCCAAGCAGTTACCAGTGAAGGTAAGTCTGTTAGTGCAATCAAGGGAATAACAAAAGGAAATATGAACAAAGACTAGGAAGCTGAAAGGGGTAAATATTGGTTTTGGTATATCAGGAAGGTTGATAAGGAATATCTGTTTACTGCAAAAGCCAAAGTGTTTGCTAAAGAAAGTGTGAATTTAGAGTTGCTCAGCCTGAATTTAGATTGGAAATCAGAGAAAGTTCACACATTGAAACAGGGTGCTGGCACAGTTCTTTGGCACAAATGCTGCTGGGGAAAGCCTCAGTAGTTGTAAAACAGCAACCTGATCCATTTATCATAAAGCTTGCATTGCACAAGTATTTGTCTTGACTTAAGAGATCTATTTCCCTCCATCTTATTTCCTATATTCTTCTCAGCTGGACTTATATATGTGTCAACTGTTTACCCTCCTGCCATTTTATGGTTGGTTTCCATGTTTTTCTTCTCTGCTATTTTTTTTTGAGTTGACTTTTTTTTTTTTTTATATCAATCCTGTTCCATTTGGGAAATATAGTTGTATTTGAATTATGGAAATATTTTTGAAGTGTTTTCACTTTTATTACTTTTCCTTGTAATTTTTTCCTTGTAATTTGACCAGTATTTTAATTAAAGAACGCTTAACAGTTTTAAATAAAGTCTTAAAAGCATCAAGAAACACTTTCCATCTCAGAGAAAAGGCTAAACTGCAGCTTATGAAGAAGTTTGAATAGTGTGATGAACCTATAGAAACTCTTTTAGCTGTGAGCTGTTAGAAACTTTTATCAAATGCGTGCATCCTTGTCCCTGAAAATTACTACATCCTGTTCTAAAACAGCAAATGTTATTTTTCAAGAATCCACATGAGGTATCCAATAACATGCGTTACAAGACTGCCACCTCTAATTTGAATTAGTATAATTTTAATGGTAATTAAACTGTGATAAATTAATGTAACTTGAAGAACTGAATTAGCTCTGTAGAAAATAGCTAATTTGTCTGTATTGAAAGATTGTCATTGCATTTGCAATAATGGCTAACCCTCAAGGGATGTTGAAGCTGTAGGGATAAACACTACTTTTAGATCAGTGTATGTTTCTCAGCAAAGCCTTTTCTCTCAGAGAGACAAAAAGGCTGTATCATTGCATCTCTCTCTCTGTTTCTCATAGTTTTTTAAAGAAAGTGAATAATATCAAATGGACGTATTAAACACTTTTTGGCAGACTACCAGCAGGCCGCTTGTTGACCTTTCACCTCATATTGATTGATCCTTCAGTCATTTTTCTAGGTGATTTCTACTTTTCTTTAATGTCTTTCTGTTAGGAATAGGGAATCTATGTCATTTCTACTAAAGAGCACACTATTTGTACTCAGCAGTATAGAGTATATCGCGTGAGATAATTCATTCCTTGTCTGGACTTTGTTGGTTCAGTATTCTCCCATGGAATAGAAACTTCTCTGTTCCCCACAGATACATGTACTCCTTAGTTCCTCTTTCATCTGATAGATAAGTTCCTAGGACGATATCTTTAACCTAAAGAAACACAAAAATATGCTCCTGAGGTGTTAAACATGCCAGAAACCTTCTTCAATAAATAGCAAGGATTTCCCTCTCTAATCACCTCGAAGGGCTCAGAATAAAAAGAAGTATCTTGTCATATTATCTAAATATCTTAATAGGATTTGTACTTAAATAGGTCTTTGGAGTGGATAGGTTCCTGATGCGTGAGAGCAGGAACGATGAGAGTGCCCTACCTTCAGTGCTTACCTGTCCCAGGGTAATGGAGGTCTTCCCGTTTCCCATGGGGTGCCACAGAGTCCAGTGTCACAGGTTGGGCCTGAGGAATTTGAACCTATTCCTGGCCTGTTCATAGCCCCAGACATTTTGCAGGACAGAACACAACATCATGTCTTTGCTGTTAAATAATCAGTGTCTCTGGTTCCCTTCTTTCAGTAGTAAGATTTATTAAATATGTAAAAATAACAGAAATAATGATAAAAACATACACCAGAATCAGCCTACAAACTTTCATTGAAAAGATATATTAGTTGTCTGCTTTTCTGATATGATCTTAACTTTGCCTTTTAAGTGCCAGTACATACCTCTCAAAGGAGACTTGCCTTTTAATCATGACAGAATCATAGAATCATCATAGAATGGTTTGGGCTGGATGGAACCCTAAAAAGATCATCTAGTTCCAACCCCCCGGCCACAGGGAGAGACACCTTCCACTAGATTAGGTTGCCAGCTCTACTGTTCTAGTGGCATTCCACTTTGGACAATTATGTGCTGACTAGATCAAAACAATGTTTCCTTTAATAACACAGAAAAATCTTTGATCCCTGACATGCCTGCTTATGTTCCCAGCTGCTATCCATCCACCAATGTATTCTGCAAACACAATTGTCTGTCTCACATAAATGGCCTGTTTACATGATCAGTGGTGTGCTAGAAAGGTTTTGCAGCTGTACCTGTGAAGGAAGTATTATGTCTTGTCCATCATGAACAAAAGCAAGACCAGACAAGAGGTGCTAATCTTTAAATATCATTTTATGTGACTATCACAAAACTGCTATGTATAAAGAAATTCAAATTCAAGCCCACTTTTATTTGAATTGTATGTAATCAAACCTGAAGTGATTTCATTTCTTAAAGCTCTCATAGCTGGGTTTGTTTGACAAACCCAAATGGATTAAAGTTTATAGAACTTGAGAATTTTGACAAAGAAATTTCTGAAGGTCTTCATTTAATAGAAAGTAGGAACACTGAAACCCCATGGAGAGATCTGCTCCACCTTGCTGGCTGTGCTTTCTTTTCAAATTGCTAAAGGTTTAAAAGCCTGTATCATTTTACAAAATTGTAACAAACAAACCGATTTAATAACAGTGTATGAGCACTTAGCAAATGCCCATCTGAGAGAGTGATTCCAGGTGGCTATTTCTAGATTCGTACTAGTATAATCAGAGTGCAGCAGAATCTATGAACAAGCCCTAGGGGGTTTGTTGAACTGATGCTACAGCTGATATCTCAGGCCATTTTTTAATTAAGCCTGCTAATTATGCAGAGTAATGATCTCTCCTTCCCATCCTTTTTTTCATAATGCAAACTGCACGAGTCCAGTCTGCGACCACTGTCTCATGACCTATCATAGAATGTGTCTCAGAGCCTGCTAATGTGTATAGAAATCATTACTTTCAAATTAGTGTTATAGTAATTACATTATTATTTTTTTTAAAAGCCAAAACAAGAACATGAGAGAGAAAAATGATAAAGCAAGCAAAGGATGGTACATTGTGAAGATAATTACTCAAGTTGGCTATGTCAAGTGGTGCAGGGCAAATTAGTTATTTTATTTTGCTTGCCAACTGATTTGCATCTAATTCACCTAAACATGGAAAATACTGTTTTTGTTTAAGCGTTCTGGGGTGCTGGGCTAAGTCCTGTCCTACCGCCCTTCTCTACTGGAAGACAAAAACGTCTGATTAAGAATGACAGACACTTTCAGTGAAACTGTTTTTTAAATAGCTCTCTTCCCTCAGCCAGAGCTGGTATAATTTCAGGGTATTTTATTTCCCCATTCACATAGTCAGTAAGAACAGGAAGAAATATCAAGTTACAAAGCAGCCAAAGGGACAGATCTGTTTACTTGACAAAGCTAATTGATTATGCTGAGTTCACTCCAATACAGGGTCATTGAATAGTTCTCTTATTGATGAAATGATACTGTCTACTGAGGATATTAACCTCTTTAGCTTTCTGCATTAGCATTGCTGTAAGGTCTTGCTTCAATGTAATATAAATTCCTTGTGCCAAAGAGGAATGCAACCAAAAGATTTAATTATCATATATATGCCTAGACCTTCATACATGAGTATTGATGTGCATGTGTATATACATACATTTCTATATTCAGAAAAAGCTATTGAACATTAGGAGCAGAGTTACTTAGACTGAAAGACTTAATATATTCTATGGAGATAACATGTCAGTTATCTTAGATTTTCCACATTTTCTGTATTTTTATAATTGTTTTGGGATATTTTTCTTAAACTGGACTTGGAATATTACAATTAGGTGACCATATACTTTCATTGTGAGAGTACTAATGAACCTTCTCAGCACTACTTAGGCTTATTGACTATCTAATTTTCAAAATCCCATGTGAAGAACTCTTTCTTTTTATGGTATCAGTTTTAAACATTGCCAGGCTTTTGCCTCAGAAATGTCCATTGTATTTTAGAGTTTATAAAGCCAGTTGTGTCTACATTTGATGCTGCTTAGTTAGATGTAAGCAAGAGCAGGCCATTAATTCTGCAGAAAATTGCTGTATTTAAAAACACTGAAATTCATTTAGAAAGTTATACTCTATTTCAGTATCATGTCTTGTAAAAATTAAAAAATAATAAAGTACAGTAAAGTTGTCTAAAGAAGCTTCAAAATGGTTTTTAATTATTGAGATTCTCATATAGAGACTGAAGTTAGTCTTCTTCAAATCAATTTAATTGGCTTTATTTTTGCAATTGGAAAGAAAGTCTCTTTAAAATAAAAATACATGAGATAAATTCAAAACTTGAACAGGAACAAAATGGTCCACCTCTGTTGAAATAAAGTATTGCCATTCATGAACATTAAATTATTGGGATGAAATGTTCCTAACTTCAGCCTTTAACAATTCCACTTTATGTTAGTCACTGAAGTATCCTTCTATAGGGAACAGAGAATTGTGGGCAGCTCCAAAAGCAATTCCAGATAATATGTGGACTGAATTGCCCTCTGATGCCTGCAGAAGGAAATTAATTTCTGCTACTATCTCAGGTGCAATAAATGTCCCTCAGAAGATGCTGGTGTCTCTCCATTTTCTAAAGAAAGATTGCAGATAATTTAGCATTAAGACCCATGGGGTGGATATACTTACAATAAGGGATCATGCAGTACAATCTGAATTCACACCCTCCTGTATTGTGCTTTTTTCCCGTGCTTAGATGTTTTGGGCCTGACACAGAGCTATAAACAGACACTCAGGCAGTGGAAATTGTATGCTTAGCTCGAAATACAGATTCAGGATGTCTGGTAATGAAAGTCAAAAGAGTGTATGAAGGAGGAAAAACATCTTAGTTTGGTTTTTTTACCTTGGTTTTGATTGTTTGTTTTCCTGATGTTTGTTACATGTTCCAGTTTTGTTATGAGAAAGTTCTTCACTGTGAGTGTGACCAAGCACTGGAAGAGATTGCCCAGAGACATTGTGGAATCTCCCTCACTGAAGATATTCAAGAATTGTCTGGATACAATCCTGTGCAATGACCCTGCTTGAACAGGGAGGTTGGAGCAGATGACCCACTGTGGTCCACTCCCACCTTACCTATTCTTACCTATTATTCCTGAAAACTGCCCCAGAAATTGTCTGATTTGTGGAATCCATCCCAGACTCCTGCAAAATATATTCAAAGCATTGGATTTGCCCTTCAGCAGTCTTGAACTAGACAATTATATAATTCTATTTCAGTAATTATAAATGTATATAAATTTTTTGAATATATTTATTTGTATGCATTTTTTAAATGAATTTGCTTTTAGTTTTTCTGCCTTGTCTCATAGATATTAAACCTGTAATACAGAGGAAAATGAGAAAGAGTTAACTGTGCGCATTTTCAGCCAGAATTTCTGTCTCACACTTTCAGTAATCTAGTTTTACTGTTAGGATCACAGAAAAAAAAAAAAAAAAAAAGAGGAAAAATAGGTAAATGGCTAATGCAATGATAGTTTCTGGCACGCATGGGCTTAGACCTGCCATTATGGGGTTCATTTGAAATCCAGGCCCATAACCATGCCACTGGAGTTAGTAACTCAATATCACACTTTTACTAGCACTGCTGCTTGTCACACACATACTACGTTGTGTTGTGATAACTCTCCTCTTCTTGCAGACAGACCTACTTGCTGCTGTGTGTTTACCCCTTGTCATCATGCCACATTGTGCATAGATAATTGGGTCCACTTCCATCCTTCATGGATGTAAGCCATATCTTTGACAAAGCATTTTTTTTGGTCTGTTTTGGTTTGGTTTTTTTGCTGTCTGCATTGAGAATTAAGTGAGATTTGTGGACAAACTCCCTGGGAAGAATGAGCATTAGCAGTCCTGTATTGTCCCCCAGAGATTCTAGCCACGTGACAAGAAGAGCCCTGAGATGTGAGTGAGTAGCAAGAGCTGATTTCAGTACTTAATCTCCTCAGCCTCAGGCAAGTTTCTCATTGAGAATATGCCTTGGAGTTACTTTTGGCTAGTCCGTAAGCAACTGCTTATATGTGGACAGGAAGTTTCTTCTTGGCCCAAGGGGACCCATGCTGGAGCAATTGGTGGTGATGTAAGCTGAACAAGAGCCAGGCAAGAGGCTAAAGAACCAGAAAGAAATTATGTCTATTGTCTCTGTAGAGGTTTTCTGTCCCCTGCTTTCTCATTCTCTTACACAGACTCTTAAGACTTTCACTTTGCCTAATGTCATGGATGATAAAGGCCAAAATCCAAATTCCTGAGAATGAGGCAGAAGATGGTGGCTTTTGAAACTGTCCACAAGAAAATTCACCCAAACTTGTGGAGGTCAGTACTATTAACATATTTTAAGTTGTTAACATATTTTTCAGTTGCTAAACTGAACCACTGTCTCAAGTTCAGAGCTATCAGAAATATTTTGTGGCAAAACCAGTCCCTAAAAATCTCTTGGTAGAAGAAATTTTCCTGGAGAGTGACTAGTACACAGTAAATATTTTGACATACTGTATCTGTCAGGGCAGTCAAGTCCTTGGAATTTTCTCAATGTGATGGATTAGTTCTGTCTGCCCCTGAGTTTTTTAAACATAACATTATGTAATCCCCAGTATTCTGATTGTGTAGGGTAGGCTCGGATAGTTGAAATGGACTGGTGAGGATAAAATTCTAATACAGTTGAATACCTGGTGGGTAGGAAAATCAGTGTAACGCTTTGCAATAGGGTGCTCTCCTCATTTAAATCTAACCAGAAGTACTCATTGGGTGGCTGTCAATTTACTGTCTTCTGAAACACAGCGTTATTGAAATGTCACTTTGTGTTAAGTTCATCAGTGGCCTTTGGTATGTACATTATTTCATGTTTCTGCACAAAGACAGTGAAGCACGCCGGAGACTCAGCTCTGGAGATCGATTTCTCTTCATGTCTGGTATTAACTTACATCACAAGGGCCAGGGTGGGTGTGAAAGGGGTGGGTAGAAATGGTGTTTATTCACTGAACCTTGAGGTAGAACTTTAGCAAATGGCTGAGGTGCTTTGAGTTGCTGAAACGACTGCAGTTTTGGTACCTTTTTAGGGTTTGCAATGATAAGAGCAGATCTCTAAGGAGTTGAATGTCTGAGTGATCTAAAACCAGGGCAGTCAAGCTGAAGAGGATGTGTGCACTAACCTGTTTGCACTGAATAGTCTCCATAAATAATTTACAACTATGACTGCTAGCCATTATTACAAAAATACTGGATTGTATTTTGACACATGCAGCCAGCTTGTAAGTCAATAGATACATTTCAGCTAGTGTATGCAGACCACAGTTTCAGCCATCCATCCATGTGTGTTTTACAACAATGCAATCTACCATTCCAAAACAAGACTGTGAAGACCTTTTGAAATACATTTTAAAAAAATCAGAACAGTGAACAGACTGTTGGATATTTTACTGTATCAGTCCTTCATATGATTCTGTCTCTTCCCTGAGTACAGCTTTTGGTTTTAAAAAAAAATATGTTTTATTTAAGGGTCCTACTCTGTGGGCAGTGCTGAGGAGTCACTCAGGATCTTCTGCAAGATATCAGGAAACAAAAAATTAAAGGATACATGCCTGACATTTCTTTTACTGTGCTTTCCTTTGAGACTTGTTTGATGACCTTGGAAGTACTTAATAATAGCCTGATTTAATTAGAAAGAGAGTTAGTGAGTTTTGATTCTGTCTTTGAGATTAGCAGGGCAGTAAAAAATAGAGGAAAAGTATTGTTTCCTATTATGATCAAATAAAAATATACATTGCAGTGTCAAAGTGAATCTCAGCAAAATGTAAACCAAGAAACACCTTTTTTTTTTTTTTTCTGCAAACCTACAAAAATCCAATGCTTTAGGTGTAAGCCTTCCTAACATGTCTTTGGGTGTGTAAAGAAATTTATCTTCTCTAGACCTTGTTTTTGTGAGAGGAATGAAAGCCATTTATTGTACATTCTTTATTATTTAACATTAACAAAATTTAGTCTGTGTTTCCAAAGTCTGCTTTTATATGAAATCAAGGCTCGTGTCTGTATATAGTACAAAAAAAAAGTATATTCATTATAAATGGAGTTCTGAGCAACTTGGTGTAGCGGAAGGTGTTCCTCCCTGTTCATGGCAGGGAGCTTCGAACTAGATGATCTTTAAGCTCCATTCCAGCCCAAGCCATTCTATTATTCTACAATTCCATGATTACAGAAACTCAAGATAGAAATCAGACTGTAGCATCAGACTATGTGAAACATCTAAAATGCAAATATTGGCTGTAGCAATATTACAATAGAAAATATATTTTTCTTTGTAAAAGTCTAGACAAGAACCAAAGAGTTGGCTTTCTGAAACAGTTGAAATTGTGTATTTGTTAGGACCTGAATAGGAATAGTGATCATCTAAGAATTCAATCTGATCAGCTGACTACTCTTGTTTGATACCACAAACACAATATGAATTCAGATCTGAGGTCTCAGATACTTTTCCATTAATGAAAGCCTTCTTCTTTTTTCCTTATTACCTCTTTACACCTATTGCGCTGTGTAATTATGCAGTGAAACATAGCATGGGCAGCCTGGGAGGATGGGACAGAATAGAAAATAGTTGTGGGGAGACAAATTTAAAAGATATTTTATTGTTTCCATGTGGTACACATGCAATCTGGATACAGCATAAAGCAGAGATCACTCAAAAAAGAAGTGGACACAAGATAGATGGACTGTTAATTGAACATCATCTGCAACAGGTAGATTTTAGGCAGCGGGTCATAATTTCATTAACTCAAAGTTCATGTCCACTTCTTCTCTCATTTCAAGCATTTCACGAATCCAGTGTGGGTTAACTCTGCCATTTGGGTAGACAGTCCTTGCTTCATTGCTGATCACTTGATTGGCTATTGTTTAAAGAGTTATGAAACAGAGATGCTTGAAGGACAGGATCCAGATCACAGATTAAGTCACTTAAATTAAGGTTTATAATGTAGGTGTGTGTATCTGACTGTCTAGGTGTCTAAGTTCCCACTATACTCAATGGCAATTTAGTCAATGCAGTCGAAGAAGTTTTTCAGCTCACCCAAAGTAAACTTATGTAAAATCAGTAGAACAGCCCACTAAGGCTATTAAGTTGCCAAAATAAATGTGTTTACTGCTTTACAGATGCTCTAGTAGTCTTGGCCACCAGATGACTTTCCAGACTGTTTTTCTCCTCTAAACCCTGTTCAACATTTGTCAACTTCGTGTAGTTGTTTCAAATAATCAGGTACATCTGAAATAGTAACGCTGCATCTGTGTTTGTGCAGCTGAGTTGAAATCACCGTACATATGCAGTACTTAGGTGTGAGTATTTTCATTTTGATTCAGCCTTGTGTATCCTTTTTCCAAAATTCCCTTGACCTTCTGGAAATTAGCCCTTTCAGTCTTTCACAGCCTGCAAATAGCTAAAAGCTAATATTTTAATGAATTTAATATTAATCTGGGAAAAAAATATTACCATTGTCTGGATTCCACTTTCCTGAAGTCATAAAAATGTGAGAAACTAGTGGAGTTTATCAAACTATGTATTGACAGTGTTCTCCTGTGTGACAGCCCTTTGCTTCTGGGTGTCTCCTCTCTGCTCAGCTGCCCAAACTTAACTAAATCTGAGACCTCTATATTGCTGTCAAAGTGATTAAAATTGGCACAAAATTACCAAAGCCAGAGATAGGACAGATACAAGCACACAGTATGTGCACACAAGTTTCACTGCCTGATTTCTTGCTAGTTTAATTCAATAGGAAAAATTCCTTTCTAATTCATAGTGGAATGTCAATCAGAGCTGTGGTGGAATTAGACATGGACTCCTGCTGTGAGTGACAAGACTCGCTTTAATGCTAATTGTCCAGGGTTATACAGGATGGCTCACATCGAGGAGGAGCTAAGCAGTCAGAGTTAAAAAACAGCCACATACACACTCAGCCGCATGGACGCAGACTCTGGTGCTCCAGGGTGCTTATCTCACCCGTGCATAACATTCTCTCAGGCTGCTGCCCAAAAGACCGGCTCCATCCTTGGTCGGTAAATCAAACCTTTAGATAAAACAATACACAATTAGTTAGACGATTCCCAGGCCTTCTGTTTTTCCTCTTTCTTGTTCTCATGCTTGATTGATTTGTGCTGCACCCAACGCAGACCCATGGTACCGTGCTGGATACTGTTCCCTGTTTCTAAAAACCCTTTCAGGACACACAAATATTCACATTGCTTGGAAATTAAGAAATCATTTCAATGTTGTATTTATTCCACTGCTTTATCCAGAATTTTGATACTATCTTGATTTTTTAATCTTTTCCTGCATAGGTATCTAGCCTCCACCCCATATGAAATCACAAACCAGGCACTTAGTAATTTGGGTTGTGCTTTTCACTTCCACCTAGATCCCTTTGCACAGTCAAGGTGATGTAAATGATGATCAAACCTATAATAAAGAACACTAAGGCAGCAAATTCAATCATGTTTTTATGTCTAAGTGACCATGGGAGCAATTATAAAAAAAACCAAAAAGGAGTTCTCAGTGTTGCTCACTAACTCCTCCTTAGGATACATTCTGCTTCTAAATTTTTGTGGTTTTTATTAAGATGAGCAACCATATTTGACACATTTGATAAATGACTGCAAATGATAATGCATAAGGAACAGTAAACTGCGGCAATCAAGGGAAAAATCTTTCTGTGCCTTAAAACTATACTATTACTAACCACTAACTAGGCAGAGAATTATGAGTATTTGAAATTTGAGTTGCATTCATCCTCAGAGTATTGGTTTACAGGGCTGAAGAAGGGATTTTGTAGAAAAAAAGTTTCAGGAAAAGACACTCTTAAAGTATCCCCATTTCCTTCTTTAAAAGTGGTTTCCAGAACCACCTCTGAAGCCTCTCAGTTCCAAGCCAAAACAATATTGTTTGGCTCCAAGTAAAAGTGCATCATGCTGTAAAGAACAGATTCTGTCTCCTTTGTTTTTGGCTTCTGAGTTGTCTTTTTCAAGTACAGCCTTCATCATGAGTAGGCTGGAAGGGATTCAATAATCTATAATAATCAGGAAATCATTCAGATTCTTTGATTTTCTCTGAGTGGCATAACAAGGCTCTGTAGCTGGCAGGGATCCAAACTTAATTGGGATAAGAACAGATCACAGACAAGGCCGTGGTCATCCATAGGCACACCTGATGGATAACAAATAGTGCAGCATTTTCAGTTATCAATCTTTAGCAGAAAAAAGGTTGTGGTAGCTGGATAATATGTCTTGCATCAGCAAAAACAACCACATGGTAAGGAAGAAGAGAGTGGCTCAGTCTGTAATCTGAGAGTTTTTTCCTGATTTCACATTATCGTTACCTTAATTTTAAACTCAGTTCAGCATATAAACAATAAAATTACTGAAACTGAAAGGAATCCTTTTATTGAGATACTATGTGAAGGGGGAAAAGCCCCCACCATCTTATTTACTACAAATGATGCATGGCAAAGAGAACTTAATGATAAACTTTATTTCAGAAAGACTATTCCAAATATTATTAGACTTTTTAATAAAATACTTTATCTCACAAAAGAGCTTTCTGATAATTTTTACCTATGGTCATCATTATTACTTCAATGTGTGTAATTACTTGGACTAAAACACAAAAGTTTTTTTTTTTCTTTAAAGAGGGTTTTTAAACCCCTCCATTTCCATGTGTCAAAAAATACTACACTATTGACACGTGTGGTTGACTTTGGAGACATAAAGTAGGCATGTCAAATTACAGTGCTTTATTATTGAGAAGTTACTGCTTAAAGTTATAAGGAACAAGCTCATATTTTCAAATAGACATATTCTAATACACTATTTTTTTTACTTGGGCACAATTAAAATTTACCTTGAAGTCTGGTTATGGATACAAAAGAAATGTAAGAATAGATCATTTGCTGTTTTAGGATGGTTATTCAGCTAATTTTCACTCCTCCAGAATACAAACATACACATAAAATGGTGAGCTAAGTGGTTTTCCTTTATTAGATCATCGTTAATACTATTATTCGTCAGTGAACTGACAACATATCTCGGGAAATGTTCTAGTATGCTTGTCAAGAAGTGGCAGGAGATGAAGATAATTTTCATGTTTTTACTGTCATGAGATGCCAAAACTGATAAAGACATATAGTAGAAAAGGTCAGCTAGGGAGCTTTTTGCTTAGGTTAGGGTCAGAGTCACTTTTACTCTGTCACTAAAAAGGGTTTGGGGTAAGAAACAGTAAAATCTCACATTGGTTTTATTGCATTTTTGACTTTAGAAGTGCCTTTCTAAACCAGGCATCTATAACTTCTCCATTAAATGTCCTTGTTGTTTTTTGGGTTTTTTTTTTTTTAACTTATACATAAAGGGACCTTATTCTACACTACTCCTAAGAGCAGGACTACTATTCAAATAACTGGTGTAAATTCTGAACAATATATGTGGAACAAGCATGATTTTATAGTAGAAAATTTTTCCAGAGCAGAAAAATAATTTTCAATAGCTGACCTGATCCTTATTTGTGCAGTGGTTTTTATTAAAACCTAAAATACATGCCCAAATGTTGTAACGTGATCACGTTCATGATGACACATAACCATGAGTGTTAGTCCTAAAACCCTGTAGCTCTCTGATTATGTTCCATATGTAAGAGCTTCTGAAAACCTTCAGAACATGCTGTTCAGCTCAGATCTGGTGTCCAGTTTGAGAAGGGTTTGACCTGATAGTTGAACTGATTAAATAACTTGCTGCTAAGAAAGGAAAGCCTGCTTTATTCCATCCTTCATCATCAGCCATAAGTTCTTCTCTTCTTCCTTTCTTTGGTGTTGGGTGTAGTGAACATGTGTTGTGTCAATTCAGGAGGCTGACCCACTGTGCTGATCCTAAGAGAGAATACTTGATACCTTGAGCAGAAACTCCTCTCTCTAGAAATCCTTCCCTATGCTTTCACCATAAAAAGAATCAAAGGTAAGGAGATTAAATGATCATATGATTTCTGCAATACATGTTCAAAGATGAATGATTTGAATTCTGCCCTGTTATGACCAACTGGAGAATTATTGCAAATTATTTTGATTACATAGCTATCTCAGCAAATTTTTGCTATAACAAATTTGGTGAATTTTAATCAAAGTTTAAATTGAAAAGTGCTTTTGTAAATACCTGTCTCTCAAGCTCAAGACTCAAATTCATAAGACACTTGTCTTCCTTCACTTTGGGGCTTACATAGCTTCTAGTTCATAGAGTGACGCTTAGGAGATACTTAGGAACTTATGACAGAATAAGATCCACTTAAAACAATTAGTTAAGAAGGTGAAACTCAAAAGAAGATGAAGAGCAGATTTAAAGAATATGTAGAAATTAAAAGAAGAAAGAAAGCAGGAAAAAAATTGCCTACATAGTTTTGTAAAGTTAACATGACTTTTGAGAAGCATATGGCACAGGCCAAGGAGGATGGAGAAATAGTATGATCTGCTTTGAAAGATGGTGAATCAGAAAAAGAAAAAAAACCAGAAACATAATTGTAAATGACAGTTCATGGTAATGTGGTTTTTTTCCAGAGCAGTGTGGCAGCTGGAGCACAGGAGTTTCCCTTATGAAAATAAAAGCATTTCTATTTCTTTCTTGACACAGACTATAGAATTTAATAGAAAATTGTATTCCTGCTACAGCTTTTTGCTGGAAGTTTCATATGGGCTATAGAAGCTTATTATTTGTTATTAGTGTTCTTTCTATGTAAGAGTCTCTGTAAAATCCATTTAGCTTAAGCCTAAATTTCATAGAATTTTTCCTTGAAAGATCACTAAAATACCTTCAATAAAGAGATACATGCAAACATTGCATTTGCTGCTCTTCCTCCCACCCTCATCTAAGTTGCTCTCTTAGGTCTCTTTTATAAGATAATATTTTGTGTGTCACTTAGCTGTAATATTTACTACGTGATCTCTTACCTGCTTCCATGAAAGGTAGGCCAATTGCATGAACTTGCCAAACGCCAGCTGAAAAAATAAAATAGCATTATTTACTCCATTCAGAAATGGATTTAAAATGGAGGAGCAGGGGGTATAATAAAATAAATGACAGAAAGAAATGTATCCTATTTAATGTGAAGATTGAAAACCAACTGATTCTTAGGTATTTTTTGTCAAAATGACAATTCTTTTTTTCTCCTCTTCTCTAAATAGACAGTGTCCCTGATACATAATAAGATGTAAATGGAGTTTATTCTATTGACTTTTTAAAACAATTCTTAATATTGCTTATAAAATTCTGCCAGAAAGCACTCATTTTAATCATCAGTCAGCATTTTTATTATATTATAATCCTTAATTGATTGACGTTTAATCACAGTCTTTGTATTTTACTATCCCTCGTCTCATAAGAGGCAATTTTCTCTTTACTGTAGTTTAACAGCTGATGAAAAAGATTTAAGGAAACCTATAAACTTAAGATTGGTTAATGGTCCCTTATAAAAGAATATTACACTTCTAGGATCCATTGCACAGATGTGATACTCAATTGTAGAAATGTGCATGGGGTTTATTAAATTACAGCACAAATCTTCAGTCTTCTGAATTATTGTTCATGTTGGTATTGTTAGGCAAATGGGGAGACACATTATTGCTTCCAGTTGTTCGCATTACTGTGGTGTAATACAGTCAGAGACAGCTGGCACATTGCTCTAGGCAAATGCAGAGCTAGAGCAGCTGCAGAGTTCTGGGCCCCAAGTGAAGGTCCAGCACCGCTGAGTCAGTACTGGGTGGCTCATCAAAAGATGGCCAGAAATTAAAGAAAAACTTTCTTTTTCTCAGAACTAGTGTGCTGAATTTTGCACAGGTAATTAAAATGGCCTTTTTCTGTGTGGAAACCAGTGAACAAGCAGAAGCAATAACAAAACCATGTGTCCCAGTTATGTTGCAGAGGGTGGACAGCAGATATTACTGGCTTTTCTTATGAAGGCAGGGAATGAGAAGGGTTCTCAGCTGTGGCATGAAGAGTTAACTTTTTCACAGGTTTGGAGTTCTACTGAATGATATTTAAAAAGGAATATGCATACGTAAGTTATGTCTGTCCATGTGACAATATTGTGTTAAAATCAAAGATTTTATGACTTAGGTCATAGACACTAGATTGTTAGATAATACATCTCCATTCTTCATGGACTTAAAGAATGCAATAAATCATTTAAATAACTAAAATAATCTACTTTGGATTCTTGAATGTCTCAGTCTGATCTATTTTATTCAGTGCATGGAAATTCCATTGACTGAACATATCTTCTAGGAAGACAAGGAAGATTTCCATTGTTTCACAATTACACAGTCCCTTAGTAATCTGTTAAAATAGTTACTACTGAAAGTATCAATCTTTTTTCACTTTGAATGACTGTCAACTCCAACAACTTCCTTAGTGTTTCTTTGTGGAATGACAAGAGCCATAGGGACTTCTGAGAGTTTTTCTCCTTTAAGACAACTAACTGGAGTGTATTTAACTTCTGAGTGGAATCTGAAACTTCAGCTTTAAAGCTAACACTTCAGGACTATTGCAGACAAGGAGAAAACTGCCATCAGAGCCTTTCAGGGTGCTGGACCAGAGGCAACACCCTCAAGACTTCCATTTCCAATTTATAATTCCTTCTGCTGGACCACATATTAGAGTGTAAAGAGGCCTAAACTCTTACCTGAACTTCCTAAGCCAGCACAGAATTGCTTTAATTGATGCAATATATGGTCTAATTTTAACCCAGATCTGTTATAATGAAACAATTATTGCTAGAAGACCACAGAAATGTACACGTCTTTAATTAATTCTAAGCTGGTGTGCATCTCATAAGTCAACTTGGCTATTTTGTTATATTCCATAATTTTTTTAGAAACCCATGTTTTTTGGCTGCTTTTCATCCTAAATCATATTATGTGAGCAGACATCTATAACGGTGGTTTGGAAAAAAAGTAGCTACCACCAAAGTCTTGCCAAATCAGAGAAGATGTCAACAATGGTGGTCAACTCAAGAAGAGGCAAGGAACAACTAGAATCCCTACAAGAACTTGGTGTGCCCTTGCTTCCATTTGGGATCCTCCACCAATTTTTGGCAATAACTCTGTATAGCAAATTTGCCTGTTCTTTTTGTCAGCTGCATCTAGTTAAGAGATTGTAACTTTTTCTTTTGACTGATACTCAGATTATTATTTGAGTTTTGGATAATCTGAGAGGCTTTTGCTGCTATCTGGCTTACACTGTGTTATGTGAAGGCTAAATTTAGGACAGCTTTGGAAACAAAATGTAGCAGCTAGTTTTCTGGTCAGAACACCTCAGTGAAAATATTGTATCATCGCCCTGGAGTTTCATAGTCCTCCACAGCCCTCTGTAGCTTAATATGTTAGTTAAAAATTGTCAAGCCTCTAGAACTGGAAACTACATTGAATATGAAATAATGTGGGGGTTTTGGCTTTTCTTTTTTTTTTTTCTCTCTGTACTAGGGTTGTTACCTCTGGTCAGTGTTTTATTTCCAAACTGAATTCTCACTTATTCCACCATGGAAGGGTAATTGGGTACTTTCTGGGGCTCTCTGAGATTCTAATATTTCATCCTCCTTTTTGGCAAAAAATAACTCCATACAGTTGTCTCCAAATGACACCTGTTCAACAGCATTCTTTAACAGGGCTGAAGGTATGTTTCCCACAATGATAAAAGGTTGAAAAGGAGTCTCTGTAGGATGCTGCTTGGCTGAGTTCCTGTTGGTATGATTATTTTCATTCTTCTGGGATTTTATTATATTACTAATGATATGTGAGGGAGTTTAGATCCTTAGACAGGCATCTTTTTAATTATTTTAATCTAAATAAATTAATTGTGGCTCTCCTTAGAAAATCATGTCATCTCCCTACAAACTTACATGTTGCAAAAGTTTTTATCTAGTACTTATTCAAAATCTTTCCAAACTTTGCATTTTTCTGCATTGTCAGCAAGAAATCCAGAATCATAAGAATAAAATAAGACAGGCTAGTATGTCTGAGGGACCATCTCTTCTCTGTATTTCAGACTGTGAGGTCAAGGCAGAAACTGTCTCTTTTGGTGTCTTTTAGGTCAGTAGGTCAGATTATCATCACTTGGGATAGTAAGGTATTGTCTGATTATTAGTATAAGTGTTATATACTCAAGTCATGTGCTTGGTGAATATCCATATTCTTTTGCTGCAGAGCAAACCTGAGCAGCTCTGAAACATTGCTGATGCAAATCTGCAGATTTTGTTCTCACAAATGTTCGCAAATACCACTTGCTCCTGTGCTTTGCTCCCTACTCTGCAACAAAATATTCAACTCTCTGTGAACGAAGACAAAAAGTCAGAGCAGTGCTGTTGGTATTTGGCATGCAGGCTATTCAGCAGGTGCGTGCTAAATTGCATTAGACTTAACACCAGGAATCAGATCACTAATTGGTCACCAATGTGAAGATTTTTTTTCTCATTTGGGACCTGAATGGCAACACTTATATCCCTTTAGGCAAGAAATCACTTTGTTTCCTATCCCAAAGCAACAGCGCTACCGCTGGAGCTAAGGCAGAATCTCCATTAGCTAACAGTATACAGCACTTACTGTATATCCCGTTTCTAGGTTGCAAGCAACAATAGGGGAAAATCACTATAATCCCTTAGTAATTTATAATCATTGTGATTTTCGGGCTCTACATTTTCTCTAACTTTTCATTTATTTTTAATTCTGTGTGAGATCCTTCAGAGGAAATAAACATAGAGTGCACTGGTTCTCAAAATTCAGACAAAAGGAATTTTCACTTTTTAGGGAGGCTGGAGAAATTAAACATGTTAGATATTTTTGTGTGTCTTTCCTCATTTCTTAGCAACCTCATTCCTACTGTTTCAAAACTTTGAAATCTTTTATCACTGTCCCTTTTCCATGACACTAAAAATTGCAAAAAGAGACTAGTGTTACCTTTATAAAAACTGAAAAACCACAGTTTCCCCCTTGTGAATAACAGTGCCTGGGCGTGCAGCCCTTTTCAAGCTTATCCATGATGGATCATAGGCATAGTACCGAGGTCCAAGTTGAAGTATTCAGCTCCTTATGAAATCAAACCATCTAGCTTTCCACCTCTGAGAGACTGCCTGACATGAACCACACACAGCTGAAAGATTTCATCTGTTGCACCTTAGCTGTGAGTGGTTATAGACTCCTTCTATCTGTTGAGACTGAAGTTTCCTGAGCCTCAGATTACATGTTTCTAAAGTACTTCATGATCCATGCATAACAATACAATGAGATTAAATGTAATGCATAAGATTAAAATCACTCATATTTTTGTAAAAATCACACATTTCCCTTTTCACATAGGCTGTTGATACTGTTACAGAAAACTCCATTTAGTGTTCAGATTTTAATTTCTAAAGGCAGCTTGTCACGTGAGACTATTTCCATAGTCCTACACATTTCTCTAAAATTGCTTCATTCCTATTAATTTTTGTTTTGGTAGGTTACTTGTTTTCTTTCCTTAGGTACTTCTACAAAAGGAATGCTGAGATACTATGTTTATATTATCCAAACCGTAGGGAAACACTTCAGATAGGAGGAAATTTAGTTAGCTGAAGTTTTGTGCAGTCTTAATTTAAAATACTCCAAGAGGATCCCAAGCATGAACACAAGTGCTCTGTCAAAACAGGATCATAAAAAGCAGCAGAGACAGATAATTTTATGATGATGGATTATTTTCTCATCAATTTAAATTTCTATTCAAAATAGATGTTATTATTACTAGATCTTTCCCTCACTAGAAATACATCTTGCTCTTAAAACACCTTCTGATCTAATTACTAAGAAGAAGTCCTGCCAGTAATTAATGATAGTTGAAATTACAGAACTATCCTGTAAGGAATTATTGTATTTCAGTTTCCTTCTCTTTCCAATGGTAATCAAAAGAAGGAATTTAAAGAATTTCCTAGGAACTCAGAAACTTAGGAAAATGTAATCTGAAATTCTAAGGAAACATATAATTTGAAAGTCAAAATTATAGAGATAAATGAAGGACTTTTGCTCTGTTGAAACAAGTCCTTTAATTAGCTCCCTTCCAAGAAAGGTTTTGGGACTTGGTTGAAGGTTTTCTTGTCTCAGCCAGCAAATTCTTTATGATAGAAAACTCTTTTATCAGAGATGATTTTTTTTTTTTTTCTTATCAGTATTTCTAACTATATTGGCCAGGAGAAGCAAGAAATAAATGTACAAACCCAGAACATATGTCTTTCAACACATTTTCACCTACCCCAGAGAATACTCCTATCCTGTTCCAATTCTAAAGTTTCAGATAATTTCAGTGGGGTTTATTTGTCATTCACTGGTAGCCAAAACATGACACTTATTACAGAGAAGAAAATCAGGAGAGATTCAGTTAGAAAAATGTGTAGCACGGCATTATTCCATTCTGGTGACCGCAGAGTCCTTCACAGAAACTTCCCTAGCTCTGAATGCCAAGACATTCCTCTTTGCAACACATTCATCATCAAATGCTGTTGCATAAACAGAGCATAGAAGACATTCTCTGAATACATCATTTCTCACACTCATTATTGATGAGTTAAAGGTTATCAATAACTCAAAGAAATACGATAAATCACCTGTCTTTTGTCAGACTGTTAGATATCCTTTGCAAGTCTTGTAGTTGCAACTAATTTCTGAAGCTCGCTTAATGTGATTTTGACTTTTGTTATGACATTGTTGCATACAGTAAATTGAAACAAAAGACTGCAAACAGCCCAATTTTGGTCATGCCACTCTTCATAAAAAATAGCTAAGCCCACAATTACTTTTCATTTAAAAACAGTAATTCTGAAGTCTCATTTTTGCCAGATTGGTAAACTGTGGTTATGGAATGCATTTAATGTAGAGATGTCTATAGTGGTTGCCTACATATATGCACATCAATGGAAGGAAATATGCACTCCTGAACTGCAGTTCATGTGTGCTGATGCTTATGTTTATATAAGGAAGAATGTCTTCACTGAAAGAGTGCTTAAGTGTTGGAGTGGGCTGCCTGAGGAAGTGTAAGAGTCACCATCCCTGGAAGTGTTCAGGAAAGGACTGGACGTGGCACTTAGTACTGTGGTTTAGTTGATGTGGTGGTGTTCAGTCAGAGATTGGACTCAATGATCACGATCTTGGAGGTCTTTTCCAACCTTAATGATTTTACAACTAGGAGGAGAGGAGCCACATGTCAGACCCACCCTGTGCTCCACAGGTTTACCCCAGGGACACTATCCTGGGAGGTTTTGCTTGTGGCAGTCCTTGTCTGGTGAGACAAATCCCAAACATGCAGTCAGTGCAAGCAATAGGTGCCATGTCTTTCAGTTAGTATAACTTTTGCCATATCATATACGTTTAGCAAAATAAAGCCTGACATTTTTTGAAAAGCTGCCCAGTGGTTCTTTTCTGTTGCCCTTTCAGTGTGATAGTAGGTGAAATAAGTTCTTCCCAGAGACACTCATCACATTTCTGTCTAGCTGAATGATTTCTAGATATTGCATCTGTCTTGCGAGACCTCTCTGTCCCCTTCTTTGGCACTTCTTTTATATTAGAAGAGGATGGTAGTAGATGTCTGAATGATGAAAGAAGTGGAAATGCTTTTATAACAGCCTATGTTCATTATGGCATGAAAAGTCTGGACACATCTAGCATAGATGTTGTTTGCTGACGTTAGTTTTACTTTACTGAAGCATTGAGAGCATACTTAAGGGCAAACATAGAAGTAGTAATTATATGCATAGTGAACCTGCATGCTTTGCCCTCCATATCTGTCCCAGTGGTTTGCTGAATTGGGCCACAATGTGTACTTTCAGCTGCTCACTTGCTGATCTGAAAACACTAACCACCTTAGACTTTTTTTTTTTTCCTATGCCTCTTAACAGAGAAGAAAAGAAACATTTAGCTGAAGGAGTAGGCACACAAAGTAAGGAGATGCATGTATTACAGAGGGGGAAGTGAGACAAAGTAAAATCCCGCTGTGCTTGTCCTTTTTTGTGGTACATGTGGAGAAGCAATGTTAAATCAGAAGAGTGAGGAATAATTAATGCTAGTTTGTAGGAGATAACTAAAGCAATATCCCTGCAATCTCAAATTGCACAGAAAACCACCTGTGTAGTTGGGAGGTAAATAAATGTCTTCCTATGGTCTTCTCAGAGAATAGATCAGCTTTGACAACTTTTCTTCACTTTCAAATGTCACTAATGATTTAGGTGGAGGGAATGTTTATTTATTATTGACCAAATAAAGTTGTTTTTCAAGTTTTGGATGCTGGAAACATTGAAAAATGTGAATCCCACTTTATAATACATCAAAACATCCATTCCAGGATGCAAATTCTCATATTTGTGAGGGTTAGGGGGTGCATGACATACATAATAT
Source organism: Anabacerthia variegaticeps (assembly GCA_035583185.1). NCBI lineage: Eukaryota > Metazoa > Chordata > Aves > Passeriformes > Furnariidae > Anabacerthia > Anabacerthia variegaticeps. The sequence goes on from JAWWEW010000001.1 coordinate 68,825,273, forward strand.
TGTTTTCTGAATATCACAGGTGGAATTATACATTGCAATTTCTGTTCCTAAAATTAATTTATATGTCTGTTAGTTGTATATGTTTGAATGCTTCCTTTCCATGGCAAAGACTGTTTTGTCTGATGAATATCTTCTTGTATTTTGTCTCAGTCAAAGCCTTTCTTCTCAAAACCAACTGTGAACCATCAAAAATGTTAATGTGGAAGTCAGCGTTAAACAAAAGTCATTGTTTCATAAGAGAAAAGAGAGATTAACTTTAATAATTTAAGACAGTCTCTAAATTAGCAAAGAGGAAGTGGACAGTGTACCTTTATGAATGTCCTTTCCACTATAATATTTTTTTCCAGATTCATGAAAGTGTCATTTATGTTTCAAAATTCAGCATTACCAATTGCCATCATTACATAGAGCCTCATATGCCCAGAGCAAGACACTATAGAGGACAAAGAGCACTTTTGTCTGACAGCATTAGATAATTGGACTCCTGTACAATGTAGATCAAACCCAGCCATTTGGAAACTGTTTTAACCAGGAGTCTTGGAGTCAGGGAGGGATGGAGGTGATTACTAAGCATCAAATCTAAATATGGGTTTATTTCCCTTATGAGACAAAGCAATAAGGAAGAGCATGAGTCTGTTCTTAATGCACTAATTTTCACAGCTCTACCCATACCTCCATACCTTCTCCATTCTGCAAGAGAGGTGCAGGGGCCTGGGAAGGAAAATATCATGACAGTGATCTCAGAATCATCCTGATTCTTCTTTTTTTGTTACCTAATGAATCCACTCATATATGAAGGAGCTGCAATATGGGAAATTCTGGTTATATAGTCAGCATGTTACAAAAGTACTTGTGTAAAAATACATTTTGATAACTTGCATTTTCTTATTAGTTGAAAAAGACATTGGTGCTATTGAGTATAAGATACATATATAAGTTGAAATTAAGACTCCTTACAAATAATACTCTTGCTGCACTGACAATAACTTGGCATTCCTTATTGATTGACAACATGCTGTGGCATCACATTACTGTTCCTTCACCTAAGGGGAACACAGACTGCCTAATGCCAGCTTGCAATATTTTGCCAAGTGATCAAGTCATACACACTTATAATGGCTTAGGAGAAAAAGAAATATTCTTCTTTGTTCAAAAACATTATGGACCAGATATTTGTTCTTGGAGAGGAAGATATGAATGACTCATATTTTGGGAAGCCTCCATACCCCCACTTTCTGAAATGGAGTCTCAGTGGTGACTGGCTGTCTGCACTGAGAAAACAAAGTTAGGAAGAAAAAGGAGGCAGGATGACAGCCTCCCCTGCTAGTTTTCTGCTCTTCAAGGACATGCGCTTGGAAACTCTGAGGCAGGGAGCCAGTTCTCCATTTCAGCTTTATGTGCTGCTCAATCAGTGCACACACAGTTTTTAAATGCAGGTCTCCACCTTGTCTGAAGGGCAGTAATTAAGTGGGGTTTTGGTTGCCCCAGGCAGCCAGATAATAGGAACTTTCCTATCTTGATGAGCAGTCCCAGAGGATCTGAGCTTTTGGTACCTCCAGACTTGACTGCTGCAGTGCACTTGATATGGGGCAACCTTGAAAACTGCTCAGAAATGCCAGCTCCTGTGGCAGGTATGTCTGCCAAGCCATGTGCCACTTGCAGGGGATTTCTTGCTGGTTTAGGTCTGAGCTATTAAAGTGACTACCTGCATCATTTGTCCCAGAAGCAGCAACTGGTTAAGGATACTCTGAACAGTCTTCAGGTTTGGCTTTGGAGAAGGCGGTGAGTGGAAGAGAAAGCACGTTTCTATTGACAGCTCTTTTGGGGCTGGTCCAGAGAAGGTTGTATGAGGATCATTGCATCATTGGCTTGGCATGGTTTGATAATTTCATCATTAGGAGAATGTATTGACTCCAGATTTTCAGAAGCAAGTTGTTAGGCAACTACAAATTCACAAGGAGTAATTATTTTCTTTTTTGACTGTTCTTATTTTCAATTAAGTTAAATTATGTTAATTAACCTGGAGGTTATGAGATTATACTAATTTCACAATGTATAGGTACATGTAAAATAAAATTTCTAGTGCAAAAACTAATGTAAAGTACAACTGGAAAAAAATGTCCAGCCAGTTTTGAGGAGGCACTGTCAAAAAGAGGATTTGTTGACCTATAAGGCTTATATTAGTCTAACTTTGTAATATGTAGGGATCTTGCTGAAACATCTTACGTTAGAAAGAAATTGTAAAGTAGTAATTTGAAAAATAATTCTTCTTTGGCATACTGAATTCAACATCTGTTGTTAAACAAAACTTCATCTGCTATCAAGGTCTTAATCCCTCTCGTGCTAGTGGTCTGACAGTAGGGTAATGAGAAGAAAGAAAGGTCAATAATATTTAATAACTTATTAAGTTAAAAATCTAGCTCATTTGCAGGAATAAAAACAAAACAGCCTCTAGGTAGTCAGAAGTTTGTCAGCGATTCCAGAGTTACACATCTGCATTGCTGATATTTAAGTGTTTTCAACAGGGATTTTAGTAACTTTGGAGATGTTACTGACATTGTCAGTACTGATATTTATTAAGTTAAACATTTTAAAAAACCTGTTCCACTGAAATCTATATATTTCACAGAAAGTTTTGTCCAATAATTTCAGTGAGCAGTTTAAATTTTGTACTAAAATAAAAGGGAGAAACCTGAATGTTTCAAGGGACAGAGACAGCAAAGACTTAATTCAGTTCATTACCCAGCTTCAATTAGTTAATCTGGTTTCTTATCTGTTTGGGGTTTTGTTTTGTTTTTGTGCTTTGGTATTTTTTAATAAAAATGTCCAATTGCTTTCCCTTCACAGTTTGAACCCTCAAGATTTATTCACAAAGCACAAGAGATGTTTTCCACATGGATTTGCTTGAGGGATTATAGGGGGAAAAAATGGTACTTTACTCCAATTAAGCCAAGAAGAGCTGAAGATAAAGGACTTCTGAATATCTGACTTAGTGCCTCATACTTTTAAACAGTTCTTCTCACAAGGCTATAGAGAGAAAAAGAAACTTTTCAGGGTATAAATGTAACACCTTATAAAACCGAGTGAAACAGGTGTAAAAGTGCACAGGTTCGTTGGGCTTTTACATGACATAGAAGCTCTTGTGTCACTTTTTCTAGAGGGTTCACATGGCAGGCATTACAATTTCAAAACAAAAATTTCAGGCTCATTTTTGCATATTTACAATCTAGTTCTATTCAGCTTTTTCTTTTTTATGTTTCTAACAGATCCAGTAATTGTGAAAATAAAGTAAATGCGTAGAATCATTTTGCAAGGAAACTTGTTGATACCTTGGGCCATTCTATCATAGAATACAATCATAGAATTGTTTAGGTTTAAAAAGACCATTAAGATGAGTCCAACTGTTAACTCAGCACTGCCAAGTCCACCACTAAACCATGTGTCCAAATGCCACATGTACCCTTTTGAATACCTCCAAGGATGGTGACTTAACCACTTCACAGGGCACTCTCTTCCAATGTTTGACAAAACTTTCAGTGAAATATGTTTCCTAAAATCCAACCTAAACCCCCTCTAGTCCAACTTGAGGCCATCTCATCTTCTCCTATAGCTTGTTATCTGGGCGAAGTCAACACTCACCTCACTACAGCCTTCTTTCAGGTGGTTGTATAGAGTGATAAGATCTGGGCCTCCCTTTCTCAAGGCTGAACAACCTCAGTTTCCTCAGCAACTCCTTATCAGACTTGTGCTCCAGACCCTTCACCAGCTTTGCTGTCCTTCTCTGGGCATGATTTAGTACTTCTATGTCTTTCTTGTAGTGGGGGGGTCCAGAACTGGATGCAGGATTCAAAGTGAGGCCACATCAGTGCCGAGTACAGGGAGACAATCACTGCCCTGGTCCGGCTGCCCACACTATTTCTGATACAAGCCAGGATGCCATCGGCCTTCTTGGCCACCTGGGCACACTGCTGGCTCTATTGACTACCTCCATCTGATTTAAGATCTAAAGTAAATCACCTTTGTTTTCACCTGTTTTTTCTTTCCAAAGTTAAATTTTGCACTTGAAGCTCTCTGAAGAATAGAAGTAAATTTTTGCTGTCTTTCAGCATACCATTCTGTTAGCAGAATTGTTTAAAATACAGCATATATGTAATTACTAGCTGTTTTAATGGTTATGTTACCTGAAATTTCAACATTTAAATTTAAAATTAAGACATGTGATTTTAGTTCAGCAAAATGAAAAAAATGCTTGCTGATAAAAGCTCTAATTCATTTACTTCATCTCCACTCCCTTTTGACAAATAACTGCAGGAAAGAAAACCATACTAGAAATTCTTAGAAACATCTATTTAATAGTTTGTGTTTGTTTAGGGTTTCTGGTTTTTTTGGGGTTTTTTGTTGGCTTGTTTTTTTGGGGAGGACTTCTGTATCAAATATTTCTAAACAAAACTGGAAGATTCAGGGAAGTTAAAGAACTAGTAAAATGTGATTTGGATTCCCTGTGTAAACTCTTTCAGGTACTCTGTGCTTGGTTAGTGTCTGTGACAGCAGTGTGTCAGATCTGCATCCAGTCTGTATAGACAACAGACAGCAATACTGCTGACCATTGCCTCTGATACCTTCTAGATGAGTAGAGGAAAACCAAAGCAGATGTTTCTACAAACCTCTTGGATAACTTTTTCCCACCGCTGTGAATACCGATAGTAAATTACCATTTTTCCCTACATTTAAAGGCATTTCTGTGCTAGACTTGGCTCTGTGATGAATCCAGTGCAGAGAGGTCCTGCAGCAGCACCTATGTAGGTCTTATTAAAGCCAAGGAAGTTATAGAGCAGCACTAGGCCCCTGAGCTTCCTCTGTTTTCTGCTGCAGCCCTTGTGCTGCCTTTCCTGTCTACACATGTACAAGAGCCCCTGCTTGCTTTCAGGCAGACCTGGGATATACCAACAGTCAGAGCAGAAGGCGTAAGTGCCTATGAAAGGCACAGAAGCTTTTCTTGTTGATCTGAAGACATAATAATTTCTTAAAAAGAAAATGGTGAAACTCAAAGAACCATCTCTCTAACTCTTTCGGTGGATTTAAAAAAAAAAAAAAATTAATGGAAAAATCTAGAGGAATGATCCAAAGTCCCTTTGCTGTAGATTAACTCTGTAAGTCCATTAGCACATTGCACTTTCCATCCTTTTAGAGAGGCCATGCTAAGGCATATAGGCGTATCATATTACAGAAATGCAAGTAAAGAAATCAAATCCAAGGACAAAATGAAGTAGCCATTCTCTGAAGTAAATCCTCTTACAAAAAGGTAATATTTCATTGAAAGGTGGTGCAACAGTAAATTAAAAGATCCCCATTTCTATAGGAAATACATTGGCCAATTGAACAGTCAACTTGATTTATTTTTAAGCAGTATACTTCATGTAAAACTTCCAAAGATAGGCAAGGAAAGATCTATTTACATCTATTTACAGTGCAGGAAAAGATCAGGGGAAAATGTGAATATAACTGATCTCAAGTTTTATGAATCAGTCTGTAAATTTTCTGGGAATACATGAGACTGGCAAAAGCTAATATCTTTGTTACTCCGAAGTGAGCCCTCTTATTTTAACAGCATAACATAGTCTATATATAACTGATAGCTCCCTTGCTAAAAGCTCCCGTATTTGAAGTATAGGAAGTGGAATAAATCGGTAATGAGTGGCTTTAAGACTGCACCTAAACCACTTTCAGGGGCAGCTTTGGAAAATACCCA
>JAWWEW010000001.1:68831094-68990124 GCA_035583185.1 Anabacerthia variegaticeps
AAGTGGAATAAATCGGTAATGAGTGGCTTTAAGACTGCACCTAAACCACTTTCAGGGGCAGCTTTGGAAAATACCCACTGACTCCAGAGGTCTGAGATCAGGTCCATATGGACTAAAAAGCAGCATGACTCTGCTAGCAATGAATGACAACGCTGATTATTTTCCTCTGGAAGGGAAAATAATAGTCATTAACCCATGTACTAAAAACTAAAGAAAAGATAACACAGTGCATTCAAGCACTGATACTAAAATCTAAATAGATGGTATTGCCAAAGTTGCCTAAAGCCAACAAGCGCCTTTGGTGCCGATGTAAGAAGGCACCACCAGCAAAGACAGATCTGTGACCGGCCTGAGCTGCAAGTCTGTCCGTCTGTAACCCGAGAACTCCGAAAGCATCTCCGCTTGCAGCTCGGACTGCTTTCCGTGCTCAGCATCGGAGCTGACAGCCCTCAATCAATGCAGGGACTGTGCCACCTCCTGGCCGCCACACAGACGGCAGCCCCGACCGCCCCACGCCGGCCCGTGCCTTCAACAGCTGATGCAAAACTTGCTTTCTAGTCATGAAAATACCGGCTACAAGTGAGGTGCTCTTTCCTTTTTCCTTTTCATAAATGTCCTTAGTGACTGCTTCCATATGAATGCCTTCAAACACCGTGATGTAAAGGACAGGACAATTTAAGGCATTTTATGTCATGGGAGGGACAAAGAAATGGGATGCATATTCCTCTGTCGGGGAAGTTTACTGAGCTGAGCGCTGGCCCAAGATCTCTTATCTTATATTCAAGTCAATTAAACTGGAAGAACTTGCTATGACTCTGAATATCATGACAATGCTCCTCCACTAATCCGAGGGCAAATGTAAAGTATACAATTCTCCTCAAATTCCAAGTCAGGTAAATTCAATTTTAGCTGCCTCTCCACAAATTCCAAGTTGGATAAATCTCATTTTAGCTGCCTAATTTTCCATAGCTATTCTTTAAGTCAGCTAATAAGTATTGCTTTGTAGAAACAGCAGGGAGGAACAGATGCTGTGTTTTTTCCTAGAAATAAATGCATTTTTTTTCTCACAAAGGCAAATTGCTTTTAAAAAATCACATTAGTTTGAATTATTTGTTCTGGTAAGCAACCTTAAGACACAGTAAACTGTGGTACAGATTTCAGTCCCAGAGCAGAAACTCCAAGGCTGAACTACTTGGAAAATGTCTTAGGGACGAAAACACTTCCTATTTCAGTGGGAGGATTATATGGCAAGAGAGATTCTTTGTGCATCATTTCAAATAAAAACCAGACCAGACCTAACCTTTCTGTCTCTTGAGTTCCTTTTTTTTTTTTTTCATGCTGCCAAGCTCCCCAAATTCTATTTATTCTTATGCTTGTATCAACCAATGAGTTTAAAAAAAGTTTTTCTGTCAGTCTTGATCACCTTTCTCTGTTTTCATTGCTGTTTTTTGAGATGTTAGGACCCCCTAGGGAAACATGGTACCTGTGCATGTTACCACTAATTGACTTCCACATCACTGTCTAGTACTGCTGCCTACTCTTATGCATAAGGACTGCATGAATGGATTGTTATTAACTCTCCTCCCGGCCAATACATGCAGGAGATCTAAATAAAACTCAAATATTTAAATCCACTTGGGTAATTTGGATTGCACACTCTCAATATAAGTTCCCAAAACACATCTTTGCAATACTTATTTTCCATTTATTTACCATCCTTCTTCTTTGGACCTTAATGATATAAGTCAAACCACTGGTCTAACTGTACCGTTGTACAGTCCTAAAACGTAGCCATTGTTTACATTTTTTCATATTTTCTGTTTGTTTCTTGCTTTATTTTTTGTTTTGTTTTGTTTGCTTAGTTGTGCTAATTAGGTTAAAAATCTCTGGTTATACACAGCATTTTTCTTTCACAGTGTTTGAAATTTATTTTACATAGGCTATGACAATCAATATGTTTATAAATTAACAGGGTATAATATTCTAAAAGGTCTAGTCAGTGGAGAATAAAAAAAAATTACAGTAGGTATTTTTAAATTTCTTCTCAGTGGGAAAAAAATCCTGTAAGTAGAGAACAGAATTTGCATAACTAGTAATTAATGAGTAATTTGAGTAGAGTAGCAAACTAAATACTGAAAAGAAATTTAAGCAACACACTTAGACCTTTTGTAAACTTTGAAAATTGTTCTTACTGAGTCACATAGACATGAATGATTCTTTCAGCTATTGTTTCAGAAAATATATCAATGAAGAAACAATTCTAGCTTTTATCAAAATTTAGGTGCTATTGCACACAAAAAGATATTTTCCACTCAGGAAAAAATTAAGTCCAGTAGTGAAGATACTAAATTGTAAATAGTTTGATAACAGAGACAGTTACATATGAATAATGGTAAGCCATCATTATGCAATTTTATTGTGTCTTAGTTAAGGCAGAGAGGTTTGCTGAGGTAACTAGATTGCTGAAACAGATGTATGCAATTCTAAATTTTATTTGGAGCTCAGCCTTGCATTAATACAAATCCAGGTCACTTGAAGATCCTCCTAGAATTTGCATGAAACAAGAGCTTTTCTCCAAGGTCATTTTAAGATAAAGAATCATAATGAAAGTCAGAACTTTCCAGCAAAATACACTTCTGTTATGATTTTGAATACAGAATTAGGCTTTGCAGTCTTGCCCTGAAAAGCTTTGTTTCCAGTTACTTGAGATCCAACAAAAGCTTAACAGGTCTATAGTTACCCTAAACTCACCAGTATCATGGATCATAATGTACCCATTTTAAAGACACATAATCAGAAGGCGATGCAAAGAATGACAGGATAAACACGGGGATAAAATGTGTCAGTTTTGGTCACAAAGGAAATAATTGGATCAGATGTGTTTTAACCTCTCATTCTTTGATCTGCATCTTAAAAATAGTAGTGAAGGCCTGGTCTCACAAAAGAAAAGAGTAAAATACATTAAATGAAACTTTTGCAATGATTTAGTTTCTACCATCCCCAGATTTCAGAATCTCAGACATTGTGTGCCTCAGGGTGGTGCCAGTGGCTACAGCTTTCCTTTCCATTGGTACCTCTCTCCTTGTACATGGGATTGGCTTTCTTCTCTGTATATACTTTGAAGTCCAAGCGTCCCTGAATGAAACTTCAAAGCCTAACTGTGCCAAGGGAGTTAGGCTGGGGTGCATGGATACTGTAACTGATGGAAGACTACCGAGTGAGGTTCATGATGATGGAAGAAGGCCTTCATCAATTGACCTAAAGAAAAGCTGCAGTATGCATCTTCAAACATCGTGCAGGACTTCTCACAAGGCAAAGGGCAAACTGTTTCAGGAGAGAAAGGGGAAACTGACTCATGAATCTTGAGCCATTAAGATTGCCACCGCAAGTGACAAAAGAACTTAGTTCTCTAGGATTAGTCAGTCTTGTGTTAAATATTTGTTAAATACACAGTGGAAAGCAAGTATAAAATCCTCAGCATGACAAAATGCTTCATCACGAGTTTTCCATCAGAACACAGTGCAAGGTTATGCAAAGCTAAAGCATGACTACGTGGATTAAATTTGTTTTATCTAATTTATTTTTTTTTTACTTAAAACTGAAACAGTTCACTTTTTTTCCCCCATTAAAGAAAAGAAATACTCTGTCACGATTTTTAGATTTCCAGGTGATCCATGACATTTGACAGAGCACATAAGGAAAGGCCAGAAAGCAAGCAGGGATTAATGACACTTTTGCCAAGTGATGAATTTTGTGGACCTGGAAACCTGGCATTTTGCATTCTGTCAAGATCAGAGCCGTTTTTAAGCTGTTTAAGTTGTGATTACTTTCTCACATCCGTTTCCTTGAAAACTAATTGTACATCTGAAGTTGCCTTTTTTAAATAATTTATAAAAACATAAATCCAAAGGAAAGTGGCAAAGGTATACAGAAACCGAGTCAATTACAAAGAAAAGGGTCAAGTCAGCTGTAGTTATCTGAGCACTTCTCCCACTCCTGAAGTACTTAATTAGGCCCGTCTGACTGTTTGGCCCTGGGTTGATTTTTTCTTTCAAGAGAGCTGTTGACCTGATGGTATATTAAAACACACTCAACTGTAGCTTCAAAATGGTTTCAGAAAACATTTGTAAATGCTGCTGTTTTGGCAATAGGGAAAAAAAATGTAGGCTAGCTAGTGAAACTCATGCATTTATAATTTTTTTTTTCATGTTTCTGAATAGCCTTTTAGCTCTACCAATTACACAGATCAGCTAGACAACATCATTTAATGCAGGCAACAAAATGCCCAGAAGATCCTTATCTATGAAAACAAGAACTTCCTCAAGTTTTGCAGGGTCTCCCAACCAGGCAATTAATTGAACTAATTCAAACAAGCCTGTATAAAGTTTATAGCTTCTGGAATTATTGCTGAGCTTACAGAAGCATTTTAAAGATTACATCCTTAAAACTTTTAGATCAATTATTTTACAGTAGGGGTAGATCTCTTGTTTTAAAATGCCTCTTTGTGCTGATCCATCATTTTTCCTAATATAGGCTATTTTTGCAGAACTAATTAGTAACTTATGCCCTAGAGAAAATTCTGTCTGTTGATTTGTCCTCTTCTCAGAAAAGAGAATTTTTACACTTTTATTCATATGAAGAAACTCATCTTCTGTGAAGACAGAAGGAAAGAAGAAGATATTAGAAAGGAGAATTAAAAGGAGAGAAAAAAACCTCAAAACTTAAAAACAAATCAATGGAGTTGCAGCCACAGCTGTTTTGAGAGGGAAAAGGGTTTTATCTTTTTCTTGTTGGCTAGTTTAAGGCTTTCCCACTAAGAGCTGTTCAAATGAGCAATCCTATGATTACTAGCACTGCCCTCCTCTTAATAATTTGGATGTGACTTCTCCCCCTCAGCATGGTACCAAGCAGGCTCCCTTTTTATATTTTGTTGTTGAAAGGGAGGCTGTCAGGGTTGACATTCTGAAATATCCATCTGGCTCCTTAAATACTATCATGTCTCTTTTGTTTTCCCAAGTCTCCTATGAGAAGATGTTTGTCACTTAATTGCTGCTGAGGATCACAGATGATGGTTTATAGGTTTAGGCAAATTGCAGGCAGCACTTTGTTAACAAACGGTAGAGCACAATGGTACTTCATAATTATCCTATAGAGCTCAATTGGCCCTTAACGGCACCTGCATGTACAGCATCAGGGAGCCTTGTTTCAACACAAAAGCTCCTTCTTGTTAATTAACCTGTGTGCACTTGTTACAAATGAAACCTATTTGTTTCCACTTAATATATTTGCAGCTAGTTTAAATATTCATTTATTATTATGCTTGTTAAGTGAGGAGTGGAGAAGAATAGTTTGGATCACTTTCATTAGTATGCATTGAGCTTAAAAGAGGTAGCAAATAGACCAATACGTCAAGTGTGTTCCTTTGTGCTTTCCTTCTTCCTGCTCTGTAGGTCCCCAAATTAGGCTAACAAAGATGTATATCCATTGCTGATTGAAATAATACAAAAGAAATGAGAAGTATAGGAGCTTCTGAGAAAAAAAATCAACAATTTCTCTGAAAGGGGCTTTGTACCAAATGGCAAATACAAATCATTCTAGCTGAAAAATGCCTTGTATTGCACATTTAAAATTTGTATGTACACGGGCAGGTTTTATTTGTATGTAAAAATCTGTGAAATAAAAGCGAATCCAGTGTATTTAACTGTTATGACTTTATTCCTGCTGTTCTAGTACAGGTGCCCTTTAATCTTTAACCAAAGAGTTTACTTCTATTTTATCCTTATAAACACAGGAACATTTGCTTTTCAACTGATAGAAATTAGATAGGAACTGATAGAAACTGCTGTGTGTTTATTAAAAACTGTACGTGCATATAAAGAGACATTAATTTAACTGCATAAAGAGATTAATAAACAATGATTGTTGCTGTTACCTTCTACTTTTATAAAGACTATGTCAAATGCTTCTGTTCCTGATACTGGGCAAAAATGAATATCTCTCAAATAGTGATTTTGATTATTTGTTTCTCTTTGAGTAACTTTGTGGTCTGAAGATTTTCAATGACTTTGTTTTTAATGTGAGTAGTCACACAAATAATATAGAGTACAGAGTAGATACAGCTGAGCAGTTGGTAAAAACTCAAGTTTCCTCCTTCTTTTTACTTGACTTTTTGAACTTATTTCTAAAGAATATCACTGAAAGGGAATCTTATGCAACACAGAAGAGTTCCTTCTGAAAGGGAGCAAAAAAGGGTAGTCATCATTTCTTGGTTATCTGATGTGAATCCTAAATAATCCTCTTTCCTTCTATGTGATTTAGATTCTAAGTGATGTCAGAAGCAGTGACAGTAGAATCTGGCTCAGAGAGTTTCCTCCTTTGCACCTTGGTATTAAAGCTAGATGGAGGAGGGAGGAGCAAAATTTTGGCTGCAGATGAGCTCTTGTAACAGCACACTGAAAAATGCCAAAAACACACTTATACATTTATGTAAGATGCATTCCAACAGCTGCTGATCAATTACTGTGATACTTCTGCTTAAAATTGCTCCAATAATGCATTTTAGAATAGGTTAGTATTGCCTCCTACATAGAGTAATATATATAATTTATTCCAATTCATCATGATCAGATATTCTGGCCATTTTATTTAGAATTTCAACTTGCCAAGGGGAATTAATAACACGGAGAAAATTGTAAGTTACTTGTATGATGTATGCTTAGAAGAGATTTAAGTCAATATGGCTTAATAACATAGCAATTAAATGCAGATAGGAAAACTATACAGTAAGTTTGTATACGTGTGCATGTATGTGTGCATAGTCATTTTATATCTATATATAATTTTTTTTTAAAAGGAATTCAGTGTTTATGTGACAGTTTGAGAATCAAAGTGGTATAAATATTTTCTAGTCACAGAGTAAATGTGATGGATTTGTAGCAGAGGAAGCTTCAGCACCTCATCATTCTGAAAAACATTGCTTTTTCCATAGCGAGAATATCTTTAGGAATCATATGTTACTATTCTCCTCTTTTAATTGTGGTTTCAGTGCTGAGGCTTCCAGTATGTAAGATTAGAAAAGGCTCCTGAGATGCATATGTATCTTCTAGGCTATAGATGGCACTAAGTCAGCAGCCACTTTTGGTTTTTACTGATTTGCAGTGGATTTCATTAGTTATTTAGAAGCGAAAGTGCTTACCAGGTCAATGAGCATTCAAAGCCCTAATGAACTCTCATTAAAACATCTTTCATCTTCCAGGGCCCCAAAATCATTGCAAGTCTCCAGCATGGGTTCTTCAGTTATTTCCAAAGCAGGTGGGAAACGAAGCCACTATTTTTGCTGCTTCTGTGGTTTTTGTGATACTCTCATGCCTCCTGGAAATTTATAAAGTTATAAAAGCATAGAAGATGCCACTGCAACCAGCATAGAGGGTATCTGATTGTCTTGGGTTCACGACAATCTGAGAAAGGCAAAAGAGCACAACTTTCAGCAGTTAAAAGCATGTCTATCACTATTTAGTGAGCTATAGTTTAGATCCTTTTCATCTCTCCTAAATGCATCTAGCTAGTAAGAGATTTCACAGCCCCTTTTTAGACATACTTTTGCGCAGTCCTTAGACTAGATCACTGGGCTACAGCCCTCTGTTTTTCACCTGTGAAAAAGGAGCAAATCCAGCCATATTTGGTGCCTGCAAGGTCGCTTCTTCAAAACAGGGTATTACTTATTCATTACAGAGCACACAGCATTTTGAGAAGGGAGATAAAGCAGTGAAAGACCTATTTCTGAATCTTGCTTATTCCTGTGAGTTTTGTTAACTTTTTTTCAGAGTGGGTACCCTTTTCCTCACCTAGAGGATACAGGCAGTTGCAGCTTCCCTTACTTTCACTGCCTCCCCGAAGCATTTTCTTATAACTAAACACTCTCCACACCAGCCTTCTTTAGTCAGGGATTTATTTACTTTCTAAACAACTTAGTTTTCTCTTTATCTGAGGCTTTGGTCAGGGAAAATATACCTGTTAGCCTGGCTAACAGGAAGTGCCCATCTCACAGTTAATAGCTCCCTGCCTTCTTCCCTGTCACTTGGCTTTTTCTGGAGACAGCTCATTTCTCTTGTTGTTTTGTTTCTAGCTTGGGTTTACTCTAGTAGCCTTTGATTTAATTCTATGAAGTCGAGTGGAATAATACCAAGTTAGAAAATGTAGGTACATTCCACATTCCGAGAAAATAATACTTCTATCTTCCTCATTAGCCTCATAGGAGTTTATGACTCAAAAGATAGAAGAAGTGGAAAGCACTTACAACAAAGACTGTGTTCCAGAAGGTGATTGTAAGGCAGGATTTTTGTTAAGATGAGGACCTGCTAGCCCCTACATAGCTCACTATTATGTGTTCACTATTAATGGAGCAGGTGAGTCTTATTTTTCATCTCTCTTGCTTCAGATTCTGCACTCCTTGACCACTCCTCAAATGTCCATACCATACCAAGTTGTTTTCTGCAGTGATGAGTAGTAGTTTGCTCACCTTGAAGTTTTTGTTTCATACCTCCAGCATGTGAAGCTGTTTACATCATGTTCAATGTTATAATCTGTGATAAAACTTGTATAGGTGCCTATTCTGCCACAGCCAATCCCACCATGTCCACGGTCTCATCCGTGTGCTTGCTCTGTCCATAAGCCTTCCTTTCTCATTAGTAATGATATGTATTGCACTGTGTCTGTTTTAAGCATTTGCCTATCTGTAAGTGCTGCCCAGTTGCCACTGACTAAGGGAAGACCTCATGACAGGTGGCAATGCTAAGGCAATGTGAGTAATTGAGAGGCTGGGAGAATGCTAAAATGCTGCATATCTTGTTATGTGCCAGCATTTTTATGTCATGCACAAACCCCTACTCTCATTTGCTACTGCATGTGCTCAGGAATCAAGCCTCTATTGTAACAGCATACTGCCATCACTGAACTGTGTAGTCACTGAGGTTTGAATTTGCCAGGACTGTGGGAAGTGTCATCTTCTTGCAGAACTACTTGGCATCACTAGCCACTGTGTGGGAAAAGAACCCCTTAGTTTTCCGCTGACTACTGAATGAAAATAGACACAATCTTATTATTAAAACTGACATCCCTCTCTGCTTCAGATGGATCTCTGAAGAAAAATACTTCCTTCACTATTTTGCTGTAATATAGGTCTTTGTTTTTAAAATCTCTCTATATTCTGTTGGAATGGGGCTGCCCATATCAATGCAATATGTACAGATAAAAGTGAGTGCTTTTACAGTTGAATTTACTGTAGGTGAACTTTCTCATAGTAGATAATTAATTTTGGAAATGTGAAAGTCAGATATATTAGAGCTTGGACAGAAATCCACATAGTCATGTTCTGGATTTAAACCCCTTCAAAAGTACCTGAACAATGTTAGATAGTTCATATCAACAGTGTGATCAGAACAACTGCCAGAGCCAGTTTAGTGGGGGTCACACTGCTCTGGTTGGTTAAACTGAAATGCATAGAAGAGGAATGAGTTTCGTATCCCAGAAGCTCAGGGCCCAGCTCAATGAAGGGCCAACACCAGTCTGAACTCACAACTTCGAAAAGGGTCTTTTCAGATTCAAATAACTGCATTATATACCTTCCAAAAATATGTCTTTTTTGGAAAACATCTTCACAGTGCAGCGTTCTTGCTCAGTGGCTAGGAGACCCACTTTAAAGAAGACTTGGATTTCATTCCCCTTTCATTGGCTGAGGTCCAAACCCACTGTTCCCACCTCTCAGGGGATGCCCTAAACAATGAGCAACCATCTGTTCCGGGCAGGAGGGGAGGGCTTGCTTCACTTCCCATGCTGGTGTCCTCCCACTACACTGGAAGAAGATGTCATGACTAATTGGACTCAGTTGTTAAATCACTCACCTGAGAATGGGGGAGATTCTGGTTCCTACTCTTGGTACAAAGGCTGCTTCTGCAGTAAGATACACTTCAAGTGAATCACTTTTCACACCTTCAGGTACATTAAGAGCACAAGGAACTCTAGATGAACACCCGCAGATCCATATTAATGTATGCAAGTGGATGTGTGTGCTTGTATATATGTATACATATTAACACCTTCAAATCATTTTACTATATTGAAAATAGACAGTAGACAATAATTCCCTTAAAATAATCCAACTAAAAACCCTAGTAACAATATGTGACTAGAAAAAGCTAATAGTTTTGTTTTTTTTAAATCACCTTTGCACAGAAAAAAAATAAAATTAAAAGGTGTGATTTTGATTACTAAAAACTGAAACAAGATAATGTTTTATAACTGACAAAACAAAAAAAACACCCCTGAAATATTTTGCAAAAAAGTAAATAAAATTATTTTTTTAGGGAAAAAGTGTGTATGGGTGTAGACTATATTTTTTGTTAGAAGGGGCATTACTTATTCAAAGTAGTGTCAGGAAATTAACTGTGGTGTGTCTTACAGGAATGTAGGAAATGTGACATGCTAAGAGCTGGGACACATTTTTCTCTGCAAGAGACAACTGCTGAGTTGATGTTTTGCTTATAAAATCCCATAGATAAAACACTGGGAGTTGGACAGAATAGGCTTTAAGCCATGACATGTGACTCGCTGTTATATAATTTGGTAATTTCTCCCCACAAATACGTTAGACTTGAAATCCTTTTGAAACAATTTTCAAATAATTATATGTATTATAACTATAGGAAGAGGTTCTAACTTTTCTAGTATCTCTTGGTGATCACATACCTCATTTCTGTGCATTAACCTAACAAAATGAGGTTTTGTTAACCCTTTGAACAGCCAAGCTATGTGAGATTTTAGGTATCAGCTTGGGCTGTCACATGGTGGACTTAGCACCAGTGAGCAGTTCACAATCACAGATTCATTTTCCTCAATTTGTTAAGTGGCTAATTATAAAGGTTCACAAAAGAATTGACACAGGGGAAGGAGACAGCCACGCTTCTGTCAGCAGCCCCACGAGGCCTGTACAAGCGTCGCTTGTAAAAGGGAGCACAAATTAAACAATGGCTATAATAAGATCTAGGGGATGGTGGATAATGAAAGAAAACTTCCTGTGTAGATGCAAAACAGGCACTAAATGGGTTGTTTTTATGTTTGACAACAGGGCCCTTATGTAACTCTTCATGAATCCTGAGTCTGCCACTAAGGTAATATTCTTGGACTAGACTAGATGGTAACAAGCTAAATAAAATGACTATTATTTATTTTGTGTCCATGACTGTGATTTCCAGTATCATTTCCATATTGTAGTATATCAATAAGATTTTTTAAAGCTGAGTACAGTGCATGCACTCTTTCCCAAAGAAGTAGATATTTAGGAATTTTCTAGTAGATATAACTGTAAAATGAACAGTGTGTTGTTTAAAGAACAAATGCAATTGATGGGATAACAAATGATTTGCTCTATCTACAGTCATCAACCCTTAATTAAAATAACTGGATTTAAGCTAAAAAATAAATTTAAGCAGCAGCCTTCTTCTTGACTGCAAGATTTATATACAACAAATTGAAATTAATTTTGTTAGTTTAAGTATTTAATAAAATTGAATGAAAGCCTTTTTTGTGCATGTGCTGTTTCTCCCTTTCACTATAATACAGCTACTCTCTATGCATAGTGTTTGCATCATTATGTAAGACATTTGCAAATATGTGTGGTGTGTTTGCCTATGGGAAAACCCTCTCTTCTAATGTATTCATGAAAGATGAATTAACAGTGCTTTAGGTATGATAGAGAGATTCATAGTATAGTCTATTATAATACTGATATTAAGAAGCAAGCTCATCATTTAATAAGAAAAATGTTAATCTTTTACAATCATGGCAATATGTTTTATTTCTGAGAATGTCTTCCCTCTGCCATTGTCTTCTTATTAGTTATAATTTTAATTTACCATCTGTATTAGGTTGATATCTAGATAACAGTCAGGACACCATTGTGCTGACACTGAACAATGACAGCATCCCTACCAGAAAGATCTTTGTGTCTATTTTCTTTTTTCTTTTGAATTTCTTTCTTCCCTTGATCTTCCCCTTTTCTTCGTAGTATAGACCTCAAGCATACCTCCTCCAGGATGCTGATATGATACTTTTGTTAGTCTTAATAAAAAAAAAAAAAAAAAAAGAAGAAGAAGAAGAAAAAAGAAAAAGACCCAACACCCCCCGTGCCCCAAACAACCTAGAACAGGTATGAAGGAAGGAATTTTCTCCAGGATATTGCAGTTCCTGATTTTGCCCCAAACCCTGTTTTTCAGGTGACCAAATTTAAGCTTTCTCTGGCCACCTGTTCAGAAATACTAGCACCTGCCTGCAGAAAGATGTGTCACAGCTGTATTTCTCAACTTATGCTTTGCTGGCAGATATACTGCTTTCTTTGGCTCTGTCTATGCTGTTGTATCACCTGATGTCTCAAAGTTGCACTGTAGCCCAAACTACCTGATTGTCACCACACTGATTCGTGTGCTGACCCTAGAACAGGCCAACTGCCCTCTCCAGCCAGGATGCCAATTCCACAAGCTTGCAAATCTTACATTCAAACACACTCACATAGGCAACCCAGGAACAATTAGCTTGAGCTCTACTCTGAAAAGTAGAAACTGAATCTAACAGACCTACCAAACTACAACTCCTTTTGCATTTCATGAAGACATATACTGGGACAAGGTAAAAGGGCTCTGAAGGGGGATTATATTGGGCAAGGACAAACAGATACCCAGGAGACTGAATCCTTTGTCAGGTGGTGTTCTTACCTATTTATCCTTCTTTTTCTATATGCATCTCACCATCTTCTTCTGAAGGCTTGCTGGTACCACTGAATCCATTCTTTCTCATTCCAAATTTCTCATTCACTTATTTTTAATTTCATGTAATCTGCACCAATTTCCTGCACATAATCTCCTGGGTAATGTACAACATGTGCTAACATCCTCTGTGAAAGTACCCTGCAGTTAAATACATTTTTTTACTGAAACAGAAAGATTTTGGAGAAACTGTAGGGATCCATGGCATTTTTGTCATTAGTAGGTTTGGACTCACAGTCTGTAGCTGAGGTGATAACCAGATTCAAGACTCTGTACTGCTGCAGTCAAAGCAAA
Source organism: Anabacerthia variegaticeps (assembly GCA_035583185.1). Taxonomy (NCBI): domain Eukaryota; kingdom Metazoa; phylum Chordata; class Aves; order Passeriformes; family Furnariidae; genus Anabacerthia; species Anabacerthia variegaticeps. The sequence continues at coordinate 68,844,204 of JAWWEW010000001.1, forward strand.
ATATTTAATCTCATGTGCTTTTGAAGCAGCCTGTGGAAGGACCTAAGGTTTCTCATAGCAGACCAGGAGACCAGCCAGTTAGGTTATTATGCATCTTGGCCTGGGAACTGTACTACCAGGGATTCTCATTTCATAAATTTCTGAAACATGAAGAACTATGATTTCTTTTTTTTTTTTTTGAATGAGATACTGAACACCTTTGAAACTGTGTTTTCTTCTTGCATATTACTTATGACTGTTGTTTCAGAAAAGGAAGTACATTATGCTTCATTGCCCCAAACACACTTGTTAAAGAAAATACAGACATGGCAGAGAGTTATTCTCTGTTGATTTGTCCATCTTCATATTTTCCTACAGTCCTCTCTGTCTTCTACCATTTCCCTTTGCTCAATTGTCTCAGACACATCATTCTGTTGTCAATTAATAATGGATAATAAAAATAACAATCCTGAAAGTTTGCCTTTGGGTTCCTCGACCTGTCACCTTTTTTGATGATATTACCCAGGTTTTTTGTACCTTGCCTGGCAACAATTATAATAGGTGAGTTTGACTCTTAAGGATGTAAGTCACCTTAACTCCTGCTAAAGTATGTTTTAAGTGAATGTCATATGTCCCTTAGAATTCAAGGTCTGCATGATATCCCACTCTGGGTTTAGACATAGGCAACAAAGTTTTATGCCTTTTTTTGGTACATGGAAGATTTTTCACCTGATCTTTTGACAATTATTGAAAGCGAGCTTTTTTAACCAATGGAATTATTGCCTTAACCTAGTGTGACAATCTTTCTTTTTATTCTAGGGCAAAAAGGGCCTAGGGAGAGCAGAACAATAGCAAGTCTTGATTAAAAGCCTACACTAACAAGATTTCCAGATCTATTCTGCAAATTAAAGGAACAATCAGTATCTGTTTTGCAGAAAAAGTCACTAACTCTCAGCTTCCTCTTTTCAAGATAAATTAGTAATAACTGAAATCTTTAGCAAAATGTATAGTTGGATAAACATAAATGTAGACTGCATGTAAATATACATGCCTGATTTGTGCAACTAAAGTACTTGCCGGAGAAAAGGAAAAAAAAATATTGTGTAGCAAAACCTATATAATAAAGCTCATGTTTACCTTTAAAAAAACACTTTAAATAGGATTTGTCATATAAACTGAACTCCAGTGGGACTGGAGGTTCACTGTACAGAACTGCAGGCAGAAGCACCTGGCATGCCACAGCTATCAAAGGAAGCCATTCACAATTGCATGTACAACCTCACTGTCAGAGTTTCATGAGCATATCTGATATGTGGAATCAGTTTGATAGCTACCTAACCACTTTATATGTGCAATCACAATGTCAACATCCATGATCATTCTAAATGGATACACAAATTTCAAAAATAATTGTACAACCACTTCTGTACATTGTCTTGAACCTCTATGACATTAGGAATTGAAACTATGAATTTTTTGTCTAAGTGTATATTCACTGCCCTAAGTCAGATGGATTCATTTCAGCTTTGCATATGCATTCAAACCAAATTAATTTGCATTTTTAAAAGGTACGGCATTCACCATCCAGATTAAAAAAAAAACCTTTCATTAAAAATAAATTCTAAATATTCTCTGGACAGCATTTAAATTTGAAACCATCATTAATGGATTTTGTTGCAGTTTGGAGTCTTTGGGGGTTTTTTGGGGTTTTTTTTGTTGTTATTTTGTTTTGTTTGTGGGTTTTTTTTTTGGTTTTGTGTTTTATTTAATGTCTGTCCTATCCATTTTAAATTTTGAGTGTAACAATGTTTCCCCACTATTTGAACCAAGCTATTATTAAGGGATTGAAGTTTTCTGGTGAATGAAGCAGCCCAACCGCTTTTCATGACAAAGTTGGTAATTAGAAGGCCAATTTAATGGTGAATCAGGCAGAAATATTCAAACCATGACAAATGACTTTAATAATACAGCTTGCAATGCTTGAACAGAAATAAATTTCACTTCTGAAACTCTCGTCTTTATGCCTGCCTGGAAGATAAAACTGTCCAGGAGGTATTTTGTACCCTTTATTCAGTTAAGCTTTTACTAGAACTTAAGCAGGCCAAATAGCTTGGAAATGCAAAAACATCATTCAAGTTCTTATGATTTTTTTCACCTGAAGGTAGGCTGTGTTGAGAATTCCGTATAAGTCAAAGATTTATTTTTTTTTTTAACATCCTGCTTAACCACTGCAATAGTGTTTCATTGTTTTATCTCTGACTTGAAGCATTAGCAATAGTCTACGTTGGCTTCAAAACTGAAAGCTAATTTCAGTGTTTGTCATAAGTTTGTTAAGGCCACATGCATTCCACAGTTTGAAAAATTTCATTATTCTGTCCATGCTGGGGCTTCGTAATTGGATAGTAAGGATGTTCAAAGACTAATTTAGTGAATTGCACAATATTTTAAATGGAATTATGCAGGTTTATGGGGCCTCAGGGGATTGAGCTAGGAGCCTCTTGAGAAAATCTGTTTATCAGTAAATGATATTAGCAGCTTTCACCTAGCTTTTGTCTTCATTAAATTGCTGCTCTTCCAATTGAGGGTCACATCTGAGGACTGCTTTGATAATTTGTCATTATTGTCTTGTTTATTGGAGCATAAAGTTGATACAGCAGAGGCTGTGCAGTTTATATACAATGTGCAAAGAAGTTTTGCCTACCAGCTCTGCCAAGTTTTTATCATAGGAAAATAAGTCAGGACACAAGAAAGTGTAACTTGTCCACTATTCTAATATACTCTAAATCAGCACACACCTGCAAGTTAATTTCTTAATATTTTCTAATTGAGTGTAACATTTTATACTCCAGGTTATATAAAATCGTGTTTTCTTTCCTTCTATAATTTTTGACAGTTAGTTTGAAATATTTCTTTTTTAAAATTAAGGAAATTTTGTCTTTCTGTTAGCCTGCCCCTTTCCCAAACATACTCTGGATTTACTTTAGTGTAAATATAACCAGAGTTTGTCTCAACCTATTGAATTTAATTTCCTATAAAATAGTGAATGCAGCAGACTTGGTCTATATTTTAAAGCACCAAGATCATGTTTACACTATTGTTTATATTCTAGAATTTCAGTAAAAAGATAAGAATGCTTCTATTTATGGGAAGGATAGCTGTAGATATAGACTGACTCTATCATCCGATTATTTGATTCCTTTCATATGACCAGCACCATAGAAAATTTTTAATCTTTCTAGCACTAACTATATCATAGTATCATAAAAACATAGAATATACTGAGTTGGAAAGCACCCATTAGGATCACCAAGTTTAACTCCTGGCCCTGCACAAGACCATCCTCAGGAGTCACACCATGTGCCTGAGGGCATTGTCCAAACACTTCTTGAACTCTAGCAGGCTTGGTGCTGTGACCACTTCTTTGGGGAACCTGTTCCAGTGCCCAGCCACCCTCTGGGTGAAAAATTTTCTCCTGATATCCAACCTAACCCTCTCCCGACTCAGCTTCATGTTGTTTCCTTGAGTCCTTTTGCTGGTCACAAGAGTGAAGAGATTGGTACTTGTGCCTCTGTACCAATGATGTTCTATATAAATTGAGACACTACTGACCAGCTTTAGACATGTTCTTTTTTCAGGTGAATTATATAGCCTTTCAGACTTTATTTATATGTAGAGTTCATATACTTTTTATAACATGTATGAATTAGGCTTATTTAAATCACTTGAGAAGACTTGTCAGTATCGCTACATTTTTTTTTGGTGCTTAAATTATCCTGCAGCCTAAGAGTGAAATAGCACTCTTCTTTTATATTTTATACTAGTTTTCCAAGAAAACCTGAAACTTCTGAATTGAAAACTATGCAAGTTTCTATCTAAAGTAGTTAAATGTGGGACAATTTGGAGGCTTTGTTTGTTTCTAAGAATCAGTCACTTAAAAAAATCTGAAACAAATATTTTTACTTTTTTTTTTTTTAATTAAAAAGAAAGTACATTCTTGACAAGCACTAATCCTCATTAATAGTTGTCTACAACCACATCACCTGGAACCCTTCGTAGTGAAAAATTTTCCTTTTCAGAAAGCTGCCTAGAAGCTGATTTAAATATCAAAACAGATTTTGTTTTATGAGATTTCAGTGTTCAAAGAAAAAGGTTTCAGCTTCTATTCTACAATGTTGTGAAGAGGATTCAGATGTCAAAGAAACTCATGGCAAAAACTTAGTCCCTGCTCATGTTCCAAGTAGATCCTTCAACCTAAATGGTTAAGCTCAAGTCGTCTAGAGACATTATGACAGAACATCCTATGAAGTTTCATCCATTCCTAGGCAGAGCATCCCAGACTGCCACTCCAGTCTGTAAGTCACATTTTGTCATATGCAAATGTTCTTTTCTCCCTGGCCACAAGCCACCAGCTCATCCTTCCATCCTTTCTCTTTTCCTCTTCTTATCCGATGCACTGTCTTCCTTCCCTGCAGATCACTGTTTCTTGACACATTAGCATTTTATAGACTCCTTTATCTTCTCAAATTAACTCAATGTGTTTCCCCAGTTTAATTTATTTTTACCTCTCAACTCTCTGTTATCTTTGCCATATCAGTTCCCTTTTCCTACCTACTCTGGACATTGCCCAAAACCCCCAACTTTAATGGAGTCAATGTACAAATTTTAAGAGCTGGAGAGGTAAAGATTGCAGCTAAAAGGTTGGACACAATGGTCTTAGAGGCCTTTTCCAACCTTAATGATTCCACAATTCTATAAAACCATTGTGCCTGGATTATATCAGTAATTCAAAGAATATTTTTAGTTGTTTTATATGCTCCTGTGCTAAATTTTATGTCTTTAAGCATTTGTTGATTTTGGCTCCTTGCTTAATGTCTCCTTGTGCTGTTCTTGTGCTGTTGCAGAACCAGTCTGAACAACTGAGGGAGATATTTGAACTCAACTACGAAATATATCTTACTTATTTTGAGGGTGAAGCCTCTTGTTACTGACAGAACGTAGATAGCAACAATATTATGGCTGTGAGTTCCTGAAGATGTAATCTGGTACAGATTCAATTAAAAAAAAAAGAAAGAAAATCTTATGGGAAAATGCAGTGGATACATTATTCCCTTACCTGGAGCAGATTAAAAGCAGTTCAGGCTGTTTACACCTTTGGGTGTTTTCAAAGAGAACTGTCTCTCACCAGAGACTATAAGAGGAGCTGCACTGCATACACTTTTACTAACTAGTAGTTGTGAAATCCTTAGTGAGGGTTTAGCTGGTCCAAATCTTGTCCATAGTTTCTGCAGCTTTTTCTTTCTTGTGGGACCAGAAGACCTTGTTCTCTATTTTTATGGCTTGGTGAGATATCAGCTCTAGAAAGGGAGAAAACAAAATAGGCCAGTTGCACAGTGACTCTTTATGTGCTATGCAGCAAGAGTCATTGTACAAACAATTGCAGGCATGATAATCTGGAGAAATCACAGAATCACAGAAAGTAATCATTTATTACCCCTGGCAACACATTTCTGCTGCCCCACATCTGAGCTCAGAGTTACACTGATTTGAAATGTTCCTGAATTTTGCACACTTGACTACGCAAACACCTTCTGGAAGAGCTAAGAGCTGGTCAGGAAGGGAAGAGGTCACAGAAACTTTGGTATGAGTTGTCTGACAGGCTGAAGGTTCCTCCAGTTTGCTTTTAGAAAAAAAAATAGACAGTCAGCTATGGTTCACCTAAGGGACTTATGGAATTCACAGTAAGGAGTAAGACAGTGTCCCAGGTAGCCTCAGTAACTTCTTGGTATAGATGTCTGTCTCTGGGAAAGGACAGAAGTTAAAATATTTCTTTGTCTTTCATTCTTCCCATTGACTATTTCAGACATTGAACCCTTACCAATACTCTTTTGTTGTGCATCCTAATATTAGATACTGAGCATTTCCCACTCCATTGTGAAAAAAACTCTGGAGCATAACTTGGTTTTATGATTATTATTCAGGGGGCTGACAAATGAAAAGTAAACATGGTGTCACTGAGCATCATGCATTTACAATACTTTTTCAGATCTGGTCCTCAGTAAACACATTGCGTTGCAGTCACTCCTACAGATTCGGAAACTGTGGCTCAAATCTTTGTTACTACAGGGGAGAGTTGTCATCTCTGACCCTTTAAATAAGGCATCTATAACACAAAAAGTCATGACTGTAGTTACTGTAGGAAAAAATAAATCTCAGATGAACTTGAAATTACACCTCTCTACTTTACCTGTAACTTTTATGAAAGGATGCTCTTGTAAATTTGATAACAATTTGATAAACAAGACTGTTGCCAGTATGTCTTGCAACAGTCAGGAATACATATGTGGGACTTCAGTAGAAATAATTTTGTTGACTTATTAGAACTAAGTTAAAATATATATTACTTTTGTTTTGCTTTTGTGAAAACCATTTTGAATGTGGAATAAACATTTTTGCTAAAAAAGAAAGTAATATTAGACTCTCTGAAAATATTCTGACCAATTGAATGTGAGGTATCATAGTCATAGGTTAGAAAGAAACATACAACTCCAACAATTGCTTTGAGAGAAAGTTAAAATATTAATGAATTTAAATATGAAAGTGAGATTATCACAGAGGACAATGAAAAAGTACAAAACTTATGCAGTGGGAGCTGCTCAGCCATTGTGAATACAAGGACACACACTCATTCTCCCAGTTAATCTACTCTGTGTTTATATACGTATTTTTCAATTCTCAGGGGACGTCAAAATGATAATGATTTCCTATTTTTGTAAACAAATGGTAATACAAGCTTTCATGACAGCTGTTACTTCAAAAATGATCTAAAATATTTATGCAAATTACAGATTTTAAAATCTTTTCACTGAAGGTGTTTTCCATTCTTGAGAAAGACTCTGACAATTAAAAATAAAAACAAAAAAGCATCACAACCATGCCTGTTATTGTTTGGTCCATAACAAAGACAGCTGTACATACCCTTACTGTGAGTTGCTTTTTTCCAAGCAACCTTGCTTAGTAAAATTGGACAATTTATCACCTCAGTGCCTGCAGCACTATACACTACATGCAAGTGATTAGTTTGCCACTTCAGCTACCAGCTTTGATACACCCCTGAGAAACTTGCAGTCTAAATGAAAAGGTCAGCATGGAGCTTAAACTAACTCTTGGGGACCAGATGGCCCAGGGGGACAAATAGCAGGTTATGGTGTCTTCTGCCTATCTCAGCAGGAGCTGGGGCATGGAAAGGTAGCTTTGCACAGCAACCCACAGAGGGGTTCTGGTGCACTCTGACTTACAATGTAGACAATATGAAGTTAGACATGTAAATGTGGTGTCCAGATGCTCCACAGTGTTCATTGATCTCCTGCAATTACATCTCTTCCCCTCCTGTGACTGTGTGAACTAACAAGAATAGCCATGTCTCTCGGTTAGACACTTAACGCTGGAAAGAATGAATATGAGCTTCTTGTGATTTGTGCACTTAATCTCATGAAACCCATGAATTTGATGGATCTGAGGACTACAGTCTCTATTGAGACTCTATTGCTCCCTGCTCAGGTTAGCTAGGCAAACTTGCACTTTCAACACTTGTTTTGTGAATATGTGAGTAAAATATTCAATCTCCAAGGCTTTCACACCCACTCAATTCAATTGCATAATGCAAAACTGTGTATAACAGTAATTTTTAGGGTGCACACAGCCTTATCTGAACCAAATAAATTCTTTACAAGTTGTTGTATTTTAAGAAGCCCAAAAAGATAGTTCTAAGAAGGCTTGCTCTGCCACAATATGACAAAAATTACTGGAATAACAGTTCTGGCTGCCTTTGAGGGATAACAGTGGAAGGTATCCTTGAATCTGATAGCACCAGTAGTTAGACTGTGCACAGCTAGAAAGAAAAGAAAGAAAGAAAAAAAAAAAAATTGATCTCTATCCTATAAATAACCAGAAATGAAAACCAGTAGTGGTTTAATTTGGCCAGTGAGTCAATAGAAGAAAAGGGGAACCAGACTTTACCTGAAACTGCAATAGGCTCAGAGTTAACGGTCACTTAATCTCCTTTAAAAACAAACAAACAAAAAACAACCCAGCAAAATAGAAAATTTTTGACTGCAACTTGCCATAAATGATTCACTCTAGATCTGCCCCAAACTAGAGATTTCTAAGATTTCTGAACAGCTTTTACAAATATGAGGGCCAGTAGCAGAAAATGTTTTCAGACTTGTTAATACATGGGCAATCCAGACAGTCTGGGATCAAGACCTGATTCCTACAGAGATTTTATGCTTAGCAGATCAACGTCCTTGGCACAATTACTTGAGCCACATTATAATTGGCTGAGAAAGCAAGTGCATAATATGCATAAATAAAACAGAACTTTCAGAAGCCTATTCCTTGATTTTATACAGAACAGAACAATGATTATATGTTCTACAGGTAAATGGACAAAGTCTCTTGTCTCAGAAAGTCTGTTATGAAAGATCCTGAGTACTTATCCAACGTGCTGTGTCCAAGCCTTTATTTCACTGGCAACACAAGAAACTTGGTCTCAGACCTACAGACAGTTCTGCTGGGGTCCTCAACTCTAGGCACTGCTCAGATGTCTGTTTGGGGTGGCCACATCCTGAGCCAGCTTCCCGCCTGCTTCTCAGTGGGTGATCTAAGTTTCACAGCACCTTTCTTACAGACAGTTTCAATGAGGGGGTTTCCCAGCTGCTCATTGGGGGGTGCTTTGCAGCTTACATTTCTATTTACGAGGACACTTCTTTCTGTTTTGATGTATATGCATTATACATGTTAATTTAATTTGCTTTCTTCCCATAACAACTGTCTGGATGATTTTTAGATAGCCAGATTATATTGTAAGTTTGAACATAACCAGAATATTATGAAAGCTTTATATCTTTCTTTCTTTTTTTTTTTTTTTGCCATCCTGAACAATAAATCTTATAAAAAATGTCTGTAAAACCAAAGTTTCTTTGTGAAACATTGTATTTAAAATACTAGATTCTGTTGCAGATCTTTAATATTTCTATACTTCCATTACAGCAGGAAATTTCTTTTGAATTCCCCTCTTTAGAAAAAGGAAGTTTTAGCCCCTTGAAGACCCAATAAATTACTAAAACAGGGCAATTTATGATCTTCCATGCATCTCTGCAAAGAAAATTCTCCCTGCAGGTAGACTCAGTCTGTCTAAGATTCAAAGATATTAGAGGCAATTTTATGAAAGGGATCATTAATTATAAGACATGAAATTTTAATAGGAGGCTCCTTTTTCCTGATATCTTGCATGAGCCAAGATCAAAGTAACTCCTGCATGTTGACCTAGTAAGCATGTTAACTGAGCAGATCGGCTTCTCTGTCTGTCTTTTTAACCTCAGAAAAATCACAGAAGTGATGTATTTTAGGAGAAAGTGCATTGGAGTGTTATGTATGTAATCATACAAGATGGATAAATGCTGCTACTTGATCATGACAGCAGAGAATTAGGTCCCACCAGGGATGGTTAGACATACTTGTCACAACCAGAACAAGAGTTCCTGATGCCGTTTCAAATATGACTGAGATTTGCAGGTTGCGTGGTCGGGTTTATCGATGTTTGACAAGATGCCCAGATGTACCTATTCCTTTTTAACAGTCATATGAGCTGTTGTCCTTCCATATAGCCCCATTGTGATGAACCCAATTCAGCTTTTTCTCCATACTTGTGCAAAAATACTCACCGCCTTCTTGCATTAAGGTTGAGACCTTAAGGCATTCATATCACTCTGCATCAGTGATCTTTTCTCTGCTCCTTCCATCTTTATGTCATCTGAAAACTTTATTAGTGATGATTTAATATTTTATTCTGAGGTATTGATAAAAATGTTAAGTAGAACTAATCCCACTGTAATTTATCTAGAAATGCACCAAGACAACGATTAGTTATTTACAATTACATCTGGAGAGGTATCAATTAGCCTGTTTTTAATCTATTTAATTGTTGCTATATAACATATTGTTCTAATTTCATAATAAAAATGACACAAGTCACCAAGTCAAATGTCTCAAAGGAGTTTTAGTGTATTATATCCACACAATTACCCTTCGTAACTAAACTTCTAATCATGTTACAGAATCGAAACCAAATTTCCAAGAGCCCATATTGATTAACATTAATCATATGATTGTGCCTTAATTCTTTGTTAATGAAGTTGCATATAATCTGTTATTTTGCACGGGACAATAAGTCTATTATTATCTCAGCTCTTTACTTTAGGTTTTCCTCTATGAATTTTGATCTTCAGAGTATTTTAAGAGCTATTGAAAAGAGAGCACCTTTAGCTCAGGGACATGCTCTTTTAGAAATATTCTATTTCTTGCATAACAGTCACCTGTTGATTTATTGTTGATTAATTCCGATATCTGTGATTTAACTGAATTGTTTTAGCACTTGAAGGTATTTCATCATCATCTAAAGAGCCTATATTATCTGTGTTTTTCTCATTTATAAAAATACTTGCTTATTGAATGGTTCTGTCTTTTCTGTGTTAGTACTCACAATGTTTAGTACCATGCAAGTGTTTTTGTTAAGATTGCTTTTGTTGGTTCACTTCAAAAATAGTTTTCTGTTATCTTTAATGTTACTTGCCACAGACTTTCATTGTGTCCTTTTACTTCCTTTATCCCTTCCTTCAATTTCTAAGTTTTCATGTACATACAGTTCATATCAAACTCTTTTTACTTGTGTTATACAGATACAATCTCTATTTTGAAGCTAATATATCTCACAAACACCTAATACTTTGATACTAGTAAGCAAACATAATTTTATGGAGAAAAAATAACATCCATATTTAAAATTGTAATGCATTTCCAGCACTCATGTCTGATTTTGGTCCTCAATTCCAAATGTAAGATAAATATATATATATATATATCTTCTTCATAGTGCCATATGAGGTCTGCATCTTAGGTTGAATTTCCCATCAGATTTTAAGAAAAATAAACATAGTGTTAATAAATTATGAGATCCTAAATGTCTACATCTTCTTCAGAATAACAGTAAAAAAGCAGCTAAGATTTGTTTTTGCTGAGCAGAAAAAAAAAATGGGACAGAGGGACTGTATTTTATAAGGTTCATAAGTACAATATCAAAGCACAAGGCTGACATTCCTCTGAGGAAATGTTGACTTGCCTCACAATCCATTGACATTTCACCAGGGTACAGAAGTCCTCACTTGGGGAGGTCTGCATGAGGTGAAGGAATCAAAACCACTAAAGGCAGGACTTCAGAGATCCATTTATTTTTGAATGAGTGAGTACCTGGAGTGATAGTCTGGAAATGGGACTGGGCAGGCTCAGAAGCAGCTTGGGGAGGCCTAGCAGGGATGAAGGAGCTCAGTACTAGAGACTGAAGAACACTTTGCTTCTGTACGACAACCCAGCCATATTCCACTACTGATCAGGGCAGCTGCTGTCATTCATATGATACCATATTCCAGATGGCAATGAGGTGGAAGATAAGAGCAGGGATCCTTAGATCTGCTTTATATATTTCTCTCTGAAAGTGACTTGTTTCTTCAATAACAGTGATTCCTCATCTGTTCCCCCTCAAAAAAAAAAAAAAAAAAAAAAAAAAAAATCTAATAAGAATATCAAGCTAAAACCAGACACCAGCACACAGACAAGAAGTTACTTGTATCAGAACCACCTCAGTTTTACCAGCCTGGTAACTATCTCTTGTTTAGTCTAACTGGGAAGAAGGGAGTAAGTATGACATCTCCTGAGAAGTGCATCCTCTGAGAGGATGAAATAACCCACTGCACTTTGAGGGAGAGTGCTTAGGCAATAGCATCATGCTCTCACTATTTTGTTTCTTTCTTCTCTCTCTTTATTCCTTTTCTACAAAACACTGAAGCCTTTCCTGCAGAGCAGTACAGTTTCAGCAGTGCAACTGAAGAAGGCTCGTGGTTTTCCTTCCTTTGTATGTCTCACACATACAAGGTGTGAGGCTGCACACTGTAAAGCCAAACAGTTTAAATCATGATCTCCCAGTTTCTGAATGCGTACTGTAAGAATTAAGTATCTGATGAAAGGATAAATGTACATTTTATGAAAGGGAGTGGCTCTGACTGTGAATTTCAGTGTTGCTACTGTGTATCAGTATGTGATCCAGCTTCTTACCTGTCAAGCTCAGCGCAGGATTTAAGCAGAGGAAACTCAACTGGTGAAGTGTCAATGGCTTTATGATGCTTGGAGGTTCAGCCATGTACAAGTAACAGACTTTAGTCCCTAAAATACATTTTATAGCCAGACCAGAAGTGTGCTTAGTGTCTCAGATATTTCTGTGATTTCTGCAGGCTTTTGTGCATCACACCTCACTTCTGGGACCAGGTACCCAAGACTTTTACTGAATTTGTCTTCCAGTGCTGAGATTACTGTATGTAGTGTATCCCCAGCTACACTCAGCACAGGCTCTAACAGAAAAGCTGCCAGCATTTGCTCAGTAGATGTTTTTGCTGAGTTGGCTGTAACTGGGTCCTCCAGAGTATTGTATGGCTTTTTCCAAATGTAATAATTAGGATTCTTTGGACCAGTAGGACAAGCTGATTGCCATTAGCAGTGCCTTTTTCTCCCTATTACCACATGTGAACTAGTGTTTGTTTTTGTTATTGTAAAAGTAAAGTATGACTGCATTTTCCTCATTTTCTTTTGATCCTAATCCTCAGTTTGCCCCTGAACTTGTGATATCCCCCCTCCATTTCACAGTGTTTGATCTAGCTATCTAAAATCAGGGAACAGCTAAAATCACAGCATCCAGAACTCATGTTAAGAAATTAATTTGGAGAGTGAAGACTTCCCCCTTCCCTCAGCTTTATTATTTCAGCAGAAAGACAAGTGAGTTCACAGTGAAGGACATGATCCAATCTACACCACATCTTAGTTTCCATGACACCCTTATGACAACTTTCTGTGAACTGTGCACTGGTCCAGCCTTGTGTTGAATTTCCATCCCTTGGAAGTAAAGGTGAACATGAGGCTGCTGTAGATCCTTAAGCTTCATCTTGATACACAGTAGTGCTACTCAGCCAGGGATACAGAAAGAATCCTTGGGAACAAAGTCATACAACCTTTACCATAGATGTAACGTCACCTCAGCTTTAGGTACCCCATACTTTCATTAAAACTGTATTTATACACAAATCACATAGGAACTAGAATAAGAGATTACTCTATAATCTTCTCATCTAACTGACTCCATGGTGCACAATTCATCACCACAACATCCTTCTCCTGTGCCTCATTCTGTGTTTGAAAATTGCTTGAAGGACTTTCATGTCTAAGTGACTTAATATGATAGTGATTTCTGATTTTTTGTAAAGTTTACTAAACTGATTGTTGTTTTGATTTGTCAGTGTTATTGGTAACAACAAGGAAATGTGTTACCTGCTGGCTACTGTCAGTTATCAGGCAGAGAAAATAAACTATTCACACTTACTTCTTGTTAAGCATGACATTTTAATAATATTTTGTAAAAATATTCTTATTTTTTCCTGGTTTTGTTTCTGCTCTATATTTTCCAAAACTGCCCCCCCTCCCCTACTGCCTGCCACTTTTTCTTATTGTGCCTTTCTTGTGTCTCTTTTTTACAGAAAATAAGTTCTTTATAATTAGAAGAACTTGTGTCAAATAAAGAGAAATTTCTATTAGATTCCTAGTCAAATAAGACCCCTGAAATCAATACTTCACCAAGCAAAAGAGCTGCAAGTAAACAGATCATTTTGTTAGCTGTTCAAAAAGATATTTTTTAGAAAGTGCCAGGGAAAGAACAGCTAGAGATCTCTCTAGAAATCTTTGCAGACAGCTAAATAAAGAGATTTCCTTCATATATGAAAAATAAAAAGTGAATGGCTTTAATAGGATACTAATAAAAACAAATATGATTAACTTTATATAAACTTTAAATGATGACAAAGCCAGCTACCTCGTTTCTAAAGATATGGTTGCCACTATATGGTTACCTTTCTTAGATGAGTGTGTCTCAAAGAGCAGCAAAATTACCACTGAAGAGTTTTTGTCTCATGGGCATTGAATTTAAGGGTGATTCCTCCAACATAGTAATGAACTGAGCAAGAGGTTTGAATGCAACTTAAGAATCAGGGTCTTTCTTCTAATTTTGCCTGGTATGTAGGCAGAAAATGGACACTAGGGCAGCCCAAACAATTTCAAGGCAATTCACACAACCTGATCTGCTGCAAACATCTACACTGGAGCTTGTTGTCTGACCTTCCTTTTCTGTTCCTGGAAAGGAAGAGGTGTTTCTAAGGAAAGAATGATTCATGCCACCACAAATTAGGCCATGAAGATAAAAAAATCACATCCCCAAATATGTCTCTTTCCAGTAACTACAGGAATACACCATGAGTAAGGTGGATGCAGATGTTTCTGTTGCATACATACAGACTTGGTGGACCTTCATGCCCCTCTTGGTTAGAGGAGGGTGATGCTGATCATTTCTTAGGGAAACCAGTCATAAGCCCATGCGTATTCCATTTACTACATATTTTTCACTCATAGGTAATTTCTGAATCCATTGATCAATCTCCATGATTCTGTGTTGCTAGTTGCAATGTAATTTGGCAAAGAAAAATAATCTGAAAGATGTTTGGATACTCAAGGAAGTGAAAATTTTTATAATTATTTTAGGATTACCTGCCCAGCTAATCAGAAAACTGCTCTAAAGACTGATCTAAAAGTAAAGATTTCATAACTGAAACTTATATGAATGATGTTTCTGAGCATCTGAATGATGCTCAGAATTTGTTAGTACAAAACCATAACAGGCTCATCCACTGTCCTTCTTATTCTTATTTGGAATACTTCTCTGACATTTCTGAAGACATCCACTTGCCTGCTTTACCTCTGTCTGACACAGATCTGGCCAGACTATGTTTCTACAATTCATAGGACAGAATTCATCCACAAAATTTCAGTGGTGTCTATTTTATTAATTTTTTTTATTTTTTATTTTTTTAATTTCCTGTCTGTTTTCCCCCTTAACTGTTGATATTTTAGGTAGATGAGTAGCAACATGAGGCAAAACTGAATGGTGAAGTAGAGAGAAAAATGAGGAGACACATAATAATATTTTTAAACTACATAAAGATGTTGAAAGAGGTCAGGATTAATGTTCTTAAATTAATGAGATTCCAGTTAGACATCTGGGAAACATTTCTGGCAGTAAAGTGGTAGATTAAGTTGCTTAGGGAGGCCGCAAGAGCTCCATCAATGGAAGTTTTTAAGAACAGGTTGAACAAACCTCTGCCAAGATTGGTGCTCATAACTGAACCTGCCCCGAGGAGTCTATTAAATTTGCATGAATTATGGTCACCACTCACAAAAGTTATATTAATACCACAAGAGTGTCATGATGCAAAAGACACACAGCAGAAGGCAACAGAGGCATACCAGGAGGTGATACTACTGCACTGCTGAAATTATGCTTTATTTTCTCCTCCTTGTCTTCCACTTAGCTTCTCTTTTTCCCCAAAAAAAAAATATGGGAATGCAGTGCAATCCCTGAGAGTGCAAGATCAGAAAGAAGGGATGTGCCCTGCATAGGGAGGGAAGGGGATGAGACTTCTTGGTGTGTTACAGATACTCTTCCTTGCTGATTTCTTTCTTCCCCTTGCCATATCTTAATCATAAGGCTTGGAAAACTACTTGTTTCCAGACAGAGGCATACTCTAACCAAGTCCTTTATCCACTGCCAGAGTGAGAATCTTTTCCTTCTCTGCCCCAGGAAATCTGAGCTTCAGGTCTAAAAGAGAGACTGTCTCTCAAAAACTTCTCACTGAACACAAATGTTGTCTGGACCATAGTACCTTCTAATAGGATCCTTTCTCCTTGTTCTCTCCTCTTCCCCATCTGATTTGCACTTCTTCAGGTGTCTTCTTGAACTACTTCTTCTCTCGTTATTAGTTACCTCCTCATTTGCTAGTTATACTTTTTCTTGAACCATTTTTCCTCTCTTTGAATGTTTCTTATATCCAAAGCCAAAGTTTCTAGTTATGTTTCCTCTTTCAGAGCTAAATCCCCTCATTCCAAATTAGACTAGTCCAGGATAACTGAATTAAGATCTGTGTAAATATAGAGACCTGTTTAGGTTTACTGTTATTTATAATAACTAGGTAAAAAAAAAAAAAAAAAAAAAAAAAAAGGTAAAAAAAAAAGAAAAAGGGCATTTGACTGAATTAAATAAGATTTACTGCTGAATCATCATCTTCCCTCTCCAACCATTATACCACTCTGACAAAAATTATCAGATGTTGTGTTTGATTGTGTCATTTTGAAACAAGTTAGAAAGCTATTTTAGTATATTACTGAGAAAACCTTTTCACTCAAAGTATGCAACATATTTAGTTCAATATTTGCCACCTTTTATATGGAACAATTATTTTATTAATCTGAATGTGCATATCTCATCCAAAATCTTAGTTGTTTAACACATTCTTTGGTAGAAAATATCCAACTCCATTGCACTGTCAGTTATTTCACAGAACATGAAAGTAGTGACACAGAGGTAAATACACATACATTTGTTTAAGCTTTCTAATAAATTTATCTGTAACTCAATGACTAATTAGGAGAGACAGAAGAAAAAAATTAAGGTAAATATATATTAAGAGAAAATACTGCAAGGTGGTCAGCTATCACAGAATATAAAACTGAGAGAAGGGGTAAATTAGATAGTGTGGAACCTGGGGATACTTATTAGGCCATCAGCAGGGAGCGAGATGATGATGTAACACCCAGCAGAAGGAGGAAGACTCATGTAAAGTTGGAAGAGATCCAGTTTGTGCTGGAGATTTATGCAGTTAATTTTGTCCCTTGACTGCATTCTGATGAGCATTTCTCCTAGACATACACCAAGAAAATTGCTACATTATAGCTGTGTTAATGGTAATCAGCATGCTAATGAGCACCAGAAGGTCGTTACAGAAAAGAGAAGTTCAAAGATGTATAACCTAGAGGAGAAGATGAAGTAAATCTTTAGGGAATGCAAGTGTCTTGTTTGTAGGTCATAGATTATTTGTTTTGGTCATTTTAGAGCACAGGGAGTTTAATTTAAGGACAGAAAAAGATTAAGCTTTTTGAATTTTAGGAGCAGCATAACATAATTAAATATATGCCTATGAAGTAGACAGCAAGCGGGGCTGGATTGTTTTTATTCTATTCTAATGCGTTCCTTGATAACGATTAAACAAGTGTAGTTTATGTCTTTCATGATGTGGATCTACCACTTATTCATGCTTAATATAAAAATCAGAATAACACTTACAGCATTTTGTATTTTTCTAATGACACAAAATAAAAGAGGAAAGGTTTTGTATAAAGAAATTCAGAGCAAGCATGTCAAAATATAAAGGGAACATTAAAAGGTAGTAAAATGAGAGGAAAATGAAAATCTATTAATGTGTAAGAGATGCCAGTGAGATAAAAGAAATAATGCAGAATAGTAGTTACAAAATTAGTAAAAAGATTTGAATATCAGTTACATAAATATCATAGGGAGTATGCAAAATGCTAAGCTGGTAAATATCTTCCTATTTTATTCAAGTTTCTAGTTCTATTTCAAAAGGTTAATATGTTTCCTGTTACTCAGAAAAGAACATGTATATTCATTTGTATGGTTTTCTAAGAAAGAAAATTAGACTGAATAAAGATTACATGTGTTTTGGGGAAGTCCTCAGGGAGAGGACTATTTCTTACAGAAATAGTGAGAGAATAGGTTTACAGGAGGTGTAACACCTCCTAAAGTCTAGGCAGGCCAGATCTATATGTAGATATTCCAAAGAAACCCCAACACTACCTCTGTATTAGCAAGCAGCTGGAGTAGTTGAAGTTCAAAGGAGAACTGCACTTCCCACCTCCAAAAGGAAAAGTAGGAACCAAGGTTTTAAAACGCCATTTGCATGTAGGAGGTTGAACAGGGCACATTAAGCTTTTCTGGAACTCTAGAAGTTAGAACATTACAGAAGAAAACACCAGCCCAAGCAAATACTCTCACCCCACTCTTTTTTCCTTTTTGTCCCTTTATTGAAGGGTCTTAGAGGGGAAAATTAATTATAGGTTGCATCACAAACCAATCCTATCTTGAGCTATGGAGGAAAAATTCATAGGATTGCCAGAGGAATTGGTAAGCTGTACTGGATAGCTAGAAACTGACCTCTTCAGAGAATCTGCATCTCTGATGCCCACTGCCTAAAACTCATTTTAGATGCTACAACAAAAAGGCTTTGATCCATTCCAAGGGTCATATGTGGTTTAAAGCTTGTAAGATAATTCTAATCCTTCTTCTAAAAATTATGTCTGCCTTTAAGTCTGATACTTCCTGTGAGGATCAGTTCCACCAGTTAAAAGTGCACAGCAGATCTACTACCATTTCAAAGATCTGATAGGATTATTTAGGCCTCCTTATAATAAATAGAGAGGCATTGGTACTTCCAGAAGGCAGACTCACTCTAACACAGATGACACAGCAGGGTCACCAACATATGCAATCCCTGGTTGAAATACTATTCAGCCCTGAGTCACCTACACCAGGCTGTTAATATAGGAGCTAAGAGAGTCACTGGTTCTTTTTAAATGGTACCTGGAGGCCAGGCAAGCACCCCTGGGAACCTGATTTTCACATAAGCACATGGACAACTGAAATGAGGTGCTGCTTCTCAAGGTGAGCTGTCTTTTAGGAGCACCTATCTTTCGACTGTAGAAGTTGTCTTGCAATAGCCTCTTAGGATGTTTAAGAAGGAAAATACTTGAAATGGAGGTTATTTAGAGGAAAAAGAAATTCTTCTTCAGAGTGCTTTGGGCTCTGTTCCTACAAGCACTTTTCAAAACTGAGAAGGTTGACCTTCCTACATATTTTCTGAAGACACTGTTCAGTAATCACTTTCTGTTCTTCTCTTTCTCTCAGAAGTGACCAGAACAAAAATGGTGTAATGAAAAATGGGTCAAAAAATGCTTCAATTTCAACTGTGCAAATAGGTGTAATTTGTATGACCAGAGAGATGAAACAGCAATGACATTAATGGCCAAATCTGCAGAGAATCAAGTGTAATGACAAAATAATGTGAAAAATTATGACAGCAATGCCATGGAACAGAGATCATGTAGGGTGTGATGGATGTGGCATGGGGTATGATCCCAAAAGAAGACAGTGCTCAGAAAAATGAACAAACCAAAAAAAGTGAATAAATATAGAGTGTGCCAAATAAACAGAAAGTTGCATAAAGTCAGGATGACTGAATGCAGTAATTGTTGGAGAACACTGAAATTACCTTGGGGGAAAATGTTTTAAATGGTTTCCCACGTGTCAAAGAGCCTGGTTTGCACAGATACAGACTCAACATAGAGGTGGATCCAGGTCCATAAGCTTGGTCTGCTGCTATTGTAGTTCCCTTAGGGTATTTATACCACTGCCTGTATAGCTAACAGATATGGCATGACACCTGCGGCTGAGCTAAGTCTGACTGAAGTGCCACTGAAATGCAACTGATGTGGCAATACATGACTGTGTTTCAACTATTGTATCTTGTCCTGCAGAATATAGAGTAGGTTTGAGAAGATGGAAATCTGCCACAGAGAACAGATAAGGGCTAGAAGGAACTAAAACCAACCACTATCTTATGAAGTTGAACCAAAAATATAAAAAAAGTTAAATAAGTTGCATAGGTTGCATAAATACAGACTACATGGAGCAACCCAAGTACCAGCGCTCCAACACAGGCATTTCAGTGAAGTGGTTTTTTCATTGTTCTGAACATAGCCGAGCCTAAAAAAAGAAGCTGAGAGAACTGAAACATGACATTTGAAGGTCTCTTCTAGTCACCTGAAAAGCCAAGGGATTGAATTATTTCTTTAATGACTTTCTTAGATAATTTTGCTTTTTTACCCATAGCATGGCCTCAAAGGAAAATGTGAATTCAAAACATTGCAGCTTCCTTGTACGGCGGGAATAATGACTGAGTTTTCAGTTTACTTTCTTTGGAAAATTTGACATGCTGGTAGGATTTGGCAATTTTCCACAGAAATAAGAAAAAGTAATGCAAGCTTTTTACAGTTACTTTTTGGAATGTAAGCTAATCAGCTTCTGAAGTATTCCATCATACACTGAATGCCTTATTAAGATGTCTTCCAGGAAGGAAAATATTAAAAGGTGTAGTATTTGTGGCAGGCAAAGTACTATTCTGTGAATGATCTTGGTGAATACTGCAGAGTACAATAGCAACCTAAAAGAAAATTAGAGTGTACAATTTGTTTGGTAGGGTTTTCTAATTCAAAGTTAAATTAAAACTGTTAAAATTTAATTTAAAAATTTTAATTAAAAATGTTAATACAAATTTCAAAATTCAGATTTTTCCCCCACTAGTCCCCAAAGAATAAGGTAATAACTTTTAGCTAGCAACAAAATTATCATAATTTGGACTGAAATGATATATCAAGGAGAAACAGACTACAAAAAAATCCAAAACTTGCCAAATCTACAATTCAGGTCCAGTGAAAAACCTGAATTATACACTGCATTTTAAAAGACATGAATATTGAATCACTAAAAAATTATGAATCTAAATGGACTGTTAAAATAGTTCCTAGAAGAAACATTTTCTTCCAGATTAGGTGTGTCAAAGCCATAATTGTTTTTTACAATAAACAGGGATAAAAATACAAACAAAAACCTTCAAGATTAAGTTGTCTCTGGACACTGACAAAGCATTAATAATAGGATGAAATATCTTTATGTACAAATTCTTCATCTAGACAGTGCAAGCTGAGTATTACGAGATACTCTTTAAAGCAACTATTAAAGCATTTCATGCTTCTCACAAAAAAAAACCAAAAAACCAACCAAAACCAAACAAAAAAAAAAACAACACACAAAAACCCCCCAAAACCCAAAACAAAACAATAAACAAACCAAACGCTAATATTACCCATTGCGATCTTCACTATATTTTCATCAATTTCTCATAAAGATTTTATGGTCATGATTTCCTTCATTTATGGTCATAAAGAGAAGGAAGCAAAAGGAAGCAAAAGATTAATATTTCTGAAGACAAAAAAAAAAAAGTAGCAGAATGCTGTGCTGAGGAGAAAAGTACATTGGAAGGAAGTTAAACTAAATTAAAAGACTCAGAATTTACCCGATTTTGAATAAGGGCATAGGATTCTGGGCTCAGTTTAGCTGAATACACTGACATTCAATGTTGTGTGAGAGCCTCGGTGTTTTTCACCTCCCCTCAAGATGCTGCTCCAGAGGAAAACACATCTACTGCAGAGTTTATGACATATCTGCCAGCACTATATAGATGTGTGAGGTATTTTTATGATAGATCCCTCTGAGACAGCAACTGATTTCAATCTCTATATTTCTGATTCAGTTGCTTAAACAAGGGCATCTATTGTCATTTGAGATGCCTCTATGTAACTTATCCAACCTCCCAGTTCTTTCATTGTCATCCCATAAGTCATAGGTCAAAACTATCAGTCCCATAAAGACAGGAGGCTTCTGGCAGCAGCAGAAGTGTAGGACCATAGATTCGGACACTTTGATGGTAAAAGCTTGGGAAAAAAAAATGTAAATACATAAATTCTTCTTTAGAAAAGATGACACTCTATATTAAGTCAATAAAATAAGGAAAGATAGAGAGAAAGAATGTGGTCCATATCTATTTGTCCAATGTCATAGTGTTGTAAGAGCAAGAGAATGGTCAATTAGCATTATTATCAGCATCTAGCAAAAGCTGCCAGTTTTTCTCTTTTGTTTTGGTTCCAGCCTTTCATTCTAAAAATACCATTTACCCATTTTTATCTTTTTTTTAATCAAATCTCTCCAAGAATTTCAGGGACATTGCAGACTTTATTTCAACATGACTACAAAGAGCATAAGGTTCTAGTTTACTTCAAATCCAAGAAAATAAAGTATAACCAGCAGCACCTTTCTGCTTTCTTATTCTTTCATTGTGTGCAGTGCCCTGAGGTTTTTTTTTACTATATATGTAGATGTGGAAAGAAAATCAGTTACTTTTGCACAGAGACCAGTTAAATTAAAATGGTTAAAGGTAATTTGTTGATCTTTTTTACATAGTGTTTATATACTAGGAGCATCACCTCAGATCAGTTATTTTAACATAATGTAATTCTACAAAATATTGTTTTAGTCACAAAAAAAAATCTATGGAAGGAAGCATATTGGATAAAGTATTGCTTGTGGTGTAATTTTAATTCTGAAATACCTTGCTAAGAGGGCTTATTTAAATAGGTTCTCTCTGAGATGAATATTTAGAAAAAAATCCTACAGGATGATTTATAGAAAAATTATATGAACAGAATGAAGGACAGAAAAATTTTATTAGAAAAGACACTCATTTCCACAAAATATAAATTATACCTTTTAGAAACTATATTGAATTTTATTAATATTCTGCAGACAGCCTCCAGTGTTAATCTCCACCCCTACCTATAAGATTTTCATTATGAGGTACAAGGTGTATTTACCCTTTAACCAAATAATTTTTGAGTACTTCAATACAGTCTTGACTGTAGTTTACATACCCTACTAAATATTTTCCTTTTGGAGGAACAGCTTATTTTATGTCATAATAGTATGTAAAATTCTTGGTGAAACATTTGCATGTATATGAATATATATATGCCATTGCACAGATGCCTATGCATCTATGTAAATATATGTCATATAGATATTTGTATTCAATTTATACATATCTCATGCTTCCACCACAGGTATATTATTGTTTGTACAATGTACATAGGATACTGATCTTTAGCATTTGTGTATACATTTTCTGACCTCAATTTTTTAACCAGGCTGCCTGATACTGAACTGTTTTCTGCCTATTTGGGAGTCACTATAGAGAGAAACATACTAACAGATCTTTAGGTAGAGAGATTTGGATAATCAATAATTTGTTTGCAATTATTTACTCTTCTAACTTTTATTTTTCCCCCACAGGAACCCTCCTTCCTCTGAAGCTCAAGAAATTGATTATTACTGGGTTTTGGGAAAATGAGGCTGATCTCTGCATCAACCATTCCAGAAATACGAAGATGGGGTTTTTTTGCAAGGGAAAAGGGGAAAAAAAAAAAAAAAAAAAAAAAAAAGTTAGGGAAATATGTTCTGGGACATTTCTTAGAAACAGTGATCTATGCTCACAACCTTGTGAATGTAGTAGCCTGCCAACTCCACAAAAGCTGGAAGCTTTAAATTTTTGTACAGACAATATATTTTTCTTCTAAAAACTAACTACCTAGAACTCATGTTACTTAGAAATCTCTCATTTGGAACTAATTTTTCAAAATTACAGAACAAAAAAGAAACGACCAAAACCAATAAACGGTGTGTGAAAACTGATTCAAATATCAAATGTACCAGAAATTATTATATTTTGTCAAAATAATAAATTTGAATGCAACTAATAAAATCTTTTGCTGGAAAAATAGAAGACAAATGAACTTAGAAATTAACTTGCTAAATATATCTCCTCAGTGACATACATAAATTATTTTCCCCCTCTCTTCAAAATATACATTTCATTATAACATACATAATTAGCCTGCTTTATCAACATGTATACATTGATTTTCTGTACATTATAACTAGGTTCTAGCTCACTAGAACTGTTTTATCCTACTACTGCTTTATCCAAAACTGAAGGAATTTGTTCAGTTTTGTACGCTGTTAGACATACATGTATGCCTAACTTAATATTAATTCTGAAAAGAGAATCCTTGCAATAAACCATGAATCATTTAGTAGCTCTGTTTATTGTACAGTGGGGATCTGATCCTGGCCTCAGTGCCAAGCTTGACTAAATCAGGTTTACTGAAGAGACTTCTGCAGACAACAGAGCCCTACAGAATTGTCCTATCCTGTACCATGACCTCCTTGGAGGTGTCAATTCGTTCTTAGGACAGCAACAAGTTATGTGGTTGTTGACCTACATGCTCCATGTGATTTGCTTTGTTGTTCATTATCTCAAATCAGCCAGCAATGTCAAACACAGTGTGAAGGATTTTATGCCAGTCCCTCTGGAAGTTAGCTCTATAATACATAAAAGCACAGTTTCCCCCTTGCCAGGTTGTCCCTGTATTGCAGTCCCATGGTCCCTGTTCACAGCTAGGGAGGTAGATGCAGCAATTTTCTGCAGTAAAATCATCTAGGTAATATTGTCTTCATATCTTCTTCTTGAGCTTGAGATGTCAGTCTAACAGTTCTTCCAACAAACTTAATTGTAGCTGAAACAAAGGGGGTTGCTGTAAGTCCCTTCCTGCCTAATTATTCTACACAATTCTGTATTACCATTCTAAGATAATAGACTTAGCCTTTCCAACTTTTAAGCCCTGAGCTGGGATCTAACAGTGTTTGCAGTCACTCCACTGATTAGATTCCCTAAAATGAGAAAGTTGCTTTAAGTTTCTTGCAAAGAGTCGTTCTTTTTTTAGCACAAAATTTGCCAGTGTTTAACTGTTCACTCACAGTTCAGTCTAAACATGTTGGTAAGCAGTGAATATATTTAGGCTGAGCCCAGAGTTGTGTTGGTTTTGTTTGGTTCGTTGTTTTTTTCCTGTTGAAGGCTTCAAGAGTTTCTTAAAATCACTGCTAGGAAAGATACACTTTTTAGGAATTCTTAATGAACTTTGCTGCTCTTTGTGAACATCTATTTCCATCTGAACACTGTGTAAACTTTTGGAAAGCTCAGATCTCTTCAGAGTTTGTTTGATAACCTCCTACCAGTGCAGCAATCTCTAATAATCTACACCAAAGAAAGAAAGCAGAAGTTATGAAGAGTTGCTTCGCAAATTTACTCAAGAGCTGGATGACTGAAACTAAGACTGTCCTGGCAAAGCATCTAGAATATTTACAGGTAAACAAAGTGTTGAGACAAAGGGAAGTGGATAGCCGGGTTGGCTGAGAGCTGGAGATAGGCAAAAACTGACAAACGTGTGAGAAAGCAGAACATACAGAGGGTGGGACTGCTCCTGAGAAGGAGCCAGCACTCCTAGGTGTGACAGGGAAAGTGACAGGTAAAGGAAACTGAGGAAAGGGAGAACTTGATGCCAATGTTTGGGTAAAAATCTGAAGAAGGAGTTGAAGGTACTGGAGTAAGGAAAGGAGGAAAGAAAAGAAATATGATCTGTATAATATCTGATTATTCGCAGATACAACTAAATACCACTATGCTTAAAAAATATAGCATGGTAAAAAGCCAAATGCTTGAAAACAGCAAATCCTAGGCATCTCAGATTACTGGACAATTTAATCAGGTCTTCTTGCTGAAACATCCCTCCTTTCAGGCAAAGATTACAAATACAAAATAACAAATTTTCAAAGTGTGCTAACAGGTGTGGATGATGAACACAAAAAAAAAAAAAAAACAAGAAAATTTGGAATTCTGTCTTTTGAGCTGCAGATGTAGCATAAGGAGAAGAAAAAGCACCAACCAGTTCTTCATTAATGGAGCACTGTTGCACTATGCACAAAATGTGTTTAGTCTTCTTAGTGATCATACTAAGTGATCATATCATTAAGCTTGACTTCTTAAAAAATATGCACAACAGAATTAAATTAAATTGTGTAGACTAATAGCTCTCAGGTGTTTGCTATCAAGTTTTATTTTATGATGATCAAAATAAGGAAAATTCTCCACAGAATCATTATTTTCACTTGTGGTAATCTGACAGAACCCTGCTCATAGCTCTTATACCCCATCATAACAAACAAGGCATATGGAAGATAGACAGATATTTTGCCCTCCTCAACAAATTTATTTCATGCTTAATGTAGAAAACAAATTTTCATATGCAAATATTCATATACAGAGGGAAAACATGCAACTTATCCTTCCTAAATTAAAAGCATAGATTTGGCTCTGCAGCATGTTCGTATCATATGTTTGGATCTGCATGTACCAAAGAGATGTTACAAGCCAAAAAGATGAAGAATGAGGTGAAAAGTAAATCTGAAAAAAATAGAGCACAAATACTGATTCATGAAAGAAAGCAATAGAAATGTTTTGGAAATTTGAATGTTCTAGATAGACAAGCCCTCAGGCAGAGCTCACTTGCATAATCGAACCTTACTGGATTTGGCAGATACAGAAACTAAGTGTGACAGTCCTACATGTAAGAGTTTTACTGGGCTGAACTGTTCTTCAGCAGTCAGTCTGGTATACTGAAGTAGGCA
Organism: Anabacerthia variegaticeps; assembly: GCA_035583185.1. Lineage (NCBI taxonomy): Eukaryota > Metazoa > Chordata > Aves > Passeriformes > Furnariidae > Anabacerthia > Anabacerthia variegaticeps. The sequence goes on from JAWWEW010000001.1 coordinate 68,870,431, forward strand.
CAAACAAGTGTTCCCCCAGCCTCCAGTGAGCATGTTTGTCTTATTAGCCAGCGTTTCTGTCTCAGGCATGGAAATGAATGTTACTGATTTTGGCAAGTGAGGATCCTCTGTGAGTTTCTTGCCAGACCCCTCAAAAGTATGTGAAGGCATTATCAGAAGATCAAAGTAAAACAAGATCTATCTTGTCAGACAGTCATTTAGTGCAATCTAATCTGAAGAATTTCTATACTTCACTTCAGAACTGACAGTTTTTCATCATGTTGTGAATATTTTTATTAGGTGATTGAAAACATTTGAGTGGATCTTCTTCATTAATTATATCTATGTGGCCTAAATGAATTTTGAGTTCCTTAATTCTTTTATTACTGTATTTAATAACATTTTTATTTGGCTACTTTTTACCAGGCAATTTGGGATCTCAGTGATGATTTTATTCTATTCATTTTTAAGTAAAGTGAGTTATGAGCTTAAAAGAGGATCGTAATTTTAAATCATATGGCCTGTAGCTTTCTAGATTAAAACAATGAAAAAGATAGGCAAATTAGATACTTGTTCTTCAGTTAGCTGTTCTAAGTAGCCTCATGATAATTGTCAAAGTTCTTGGAAATAATGTAACACTACATCTAAGAAAGGAAAAGCAACACCATGCAATATTAGTAATTATTGAGTAAACTTTCTAAATGCTTGGCAAGGCCCATACTGATAATAGATACCTTATCCGGTGGAATAGAAACAAACTACAGAGTAGAGGTCAACAGGCACTTCTGAAGAAATAATCCGATCTTCTCACTAAGTATATTTTCCCCTCAGCTATGTACTTTTCACATGCATTTGTAAACTAAATCCCTTGGTGGAGAACTTCAGAATCAGTATCTCTAGTACATCTGTATGTTGGTCATCATTATAGCTTTAAGGGAATCATAACACTGTGGGGTTTGTTGTTGTTGTTTTGGTTTTGGTTTGTGGGGTTTTTTTTAATTCTAATGAGTCGTGGCATGTTTGTTTCATTCTTATGCCCACATTCCAGGTACTCTTATATGTCCAACTGATGAAATCCAAAGTTTCAGTAAGCCTGTAAAAACTTCTGTTTATATATGCCATTGCAAAATGCCACAGCATAAATAGCAAATATCCCAATATAATCAACAAGCCTACCTTTCTCACTTCTCCCTGTTTCCCCCCACATTTAACAAACAGCTGGAACTGTCAAATGCTAATCCTGACATTTTACTTTCCCCTTTTGGTCCTGCTGGAGTTTAAAGCTCAATAGTGATGTTCTGAACTCTGGCCTCAGGGCACCATCCACTACTAGGTGCAGAAGGCCCAAAGCTTTACGTTCTGGCCAGGACTCTGTGCTAAGCCATTTATAAAGTGGACTAAAAGCAGCTGAGCAGATTTTGTCCCTGCTAGGGATATCTGACCAGTAGCTTTTCTTTTGTAATACATGAATATATGAATGGCATAATGAAACAACTTTATGAAAGCAACAATTTAAAGATATCTAGAGAAAATGTTGTGGTTTGCTTTGTTTGTTTGTTTGTTTTTTACAGACAGAACACAAAGCCTGCAATATTCTTTGACACCATGTACCATTTAAGCCATGAGCTAGAAAGACAACAGTCAACACTGACATCTTTTGGAAACATTTCATTTTAATGGTAATGATATAAAACCAAACAAAATAGAGTATTAAAAATGTTTGAAAATGGTACAGGCCCTTATTTTCATTGTTTATGGCACCTGACATTCAAGTTAGTCTCTCTTCAGGGGTTTTTTTCTCCCCCTTTCCTCTGAAATACACAAGAAACACTTAGGATGTGGTTTAATTGTTTAAGTATAGGAACTTTTTGCCACTTCACATAGTCTAAGGTATGAAACTAAGTCACCTGCAGTGAGATACTAAACCTGATACGGGACTTATGGCAGACCCTGGGACTTGCCAAGTAGAATCTGGAGACCAGATAGAATAACCTGGTGTGCAGCCAGTGGAGCCATGAAACATATTTATTTAGATCCCTATATTGAAGCAGCTGAATTAGGTCTGAGGATCAAGATTCAGGCTGAAAGTTAAACCTCTGCATTTAGCAGTCTGTGTGTAGGTGAATATAGGTGAGCTAAGCATGAACATCTAGTCTGTGCAGTTGATAAAGTCTGGAGAGGGAGCTTGCAGAGCAAGTACAAATTGCATGACCTTCAGCTGCTGCTCCAGAAAGTTACAGATCGGCCCCTGACCTGCCTAATCTTTGTCCCACCTGCAAACACCTCTGTTCAGGCAGCTGAATCCAGTTCTGGATGTCCTTTGACTGTGATGGGAGTTAGCTTAGCTCACAGGCAGACACAACTAAACTCAGGTATTGTAAAATTTGTTAATTTTTGTAAATTTGTTAATTGTTATTGTTAATCCCAGGCCTTGTGGCAAAAGGCTAATTTGCACCAACCTTGAGATGATAAAATTTGTATAACTCAAGAGACAGGATGTCTAGTTAGTCTGAATAATGCTATTCCCACAGCAGAAACTAGTGTTCAGAGCTCACACTGTGGCTGGGAGTTATTGTTGCTCACAGTTTGCAGAGAAATGGTAAGTTCTTGCTGTACTGCACGATAATACCTATGACAAAGTTTCAGGATCAAACCCACCTCTCCTTTGCTATTGCTATCTTGTGCACAAAACAAAGAAAAGAAAAAGACTCATCGAATCATAGAATATCCTGAGTTAGAAGTGACCCCCAAGGAAGGCTGAAATCCAACTCCTGGCCTTGCACAGGACAATCTAATTTCAGTAAGGTGGTATTGAAAATACACTTAATGCAAATAATAAAAGTTACTCCAAAATATATAAACCACAGAACTCAGCTAGATTTAACCTTCTTCATAGATGCAAACAGCTGGGGAGAAGGAACTTGCTGAAGAAGAGTTTATGCCTGGAGAAAAAATCCTCAAGCAAATAAGTATAAAGTCTTTAAATAAGGTACATAAAATTCAACCAAATCTTCTTTTTTTTTTTTAATGTAATGTTTACCCATCAAAATTATCAGAAACTTAAATTATAAATTTTTGAAATGTTGTTGGTTTCCTTTAATCCCAGACACTTTGTTTGGCCCAGAAAGATGTATATTTAAGAGTTAATTTTAAAACAAATGCTGAATAAAAGGGTCTGGATGAGGACTCTTGGATCACTGAGTCCCATTACTAGGTATCCATGACATGAAAGAATCCTTTTATACAGCTTCTACCCACTATTCTTTTGCAGCCATATATTTGTCTGTTCATGGATATATTTTGGGGTTTTTTTGGTTGATTGGTTTTGTTTGGTGAGGGGTTTTTTTTGTTTGGTTTGGTTTTGTTCATTTGTTTATGTTTTTGGTTTTTTCCTATCTCTATGAAATATTTTAGGTGTACAAATTCAGCACAAGCTATTTGACATAATGATGATAATCACAATGGATGAATTCTGGCAGATAGTAGAGGGACTTCCGCATAGGAGAGGCTGGGAATCCCTGATTAGAAAGTAATATGGTTCTATGACAAAATTATGACGATGATATTTTTGGGGAAATGTTTTACTTTCATTTCAAAAGTGTTTTTTAACATCTGATGAACCCTCAAATAATACAAAGTAGTCTCCCCATCCATTTGTCTTGGTAACAATTTGTTAGGCCTCTTCCAGTTTGAACTTATTCCTTCCAGAAAATGAATAATCAAAGCAGTGCAGGCTATTGCAGACAAAATTTCACTTACCTTTTGTACAAAGACATTGACATCCTTTTATCTGTATTGAAGAATACCACAGCAGACATACCTAAGGACTGCATTTTTTTTCATGGCAGCATCACCTTTGCAGCTGGTAGTTCCCTCAGATGAAATTAATCTCACACAGATATATCTAAGTAGTCGACCTAGGGATCCTTTATGGTCAATTTACAGAAACACGCACTAAGGAATAACTAATCTTGCCAAATTTCTTTATCAGGGTGAAATGGACTATGCCATAAAAGGGCTGCCTATTTCTCTCACTTAACTGTAATGGCATACATCTGTCTTTGGTCAAATGAGTTTCCTTTCTTGCAATCAGTGAATAGGTCTTTCCCATCTCTATCATGCCTAGTGAATAAGCTACAGGAAAAACTCTCCTTATGCATCTTGAGCCTGCATGATTAAATTTAATCTGGTGTTTTTTTGTTTTTCCCTTCAGCTCTTAATGTCAGCTCATTCTCCCTTTATGATATCCCAGTTCATTTTTACCAGGTAACTGCCTACTAAAAAAGGCTGAAGTCATGATTGTCCACCAGAAATTTAGGCCTAAGTCCTGTCTCTTTTCCACCATAGCTATGGATTCACCTTTGAAAATTAAAAGTTGTATTCAAGTCAAGTGTCAAAACAAATTTGACCATTCTCACATGAAGCCTTTATATCTAAGGAAATGTATATCCAGGAAAATTATTCTGACACCAACTGCTTGAAAATTATTTTCAAAATGTGTAACTTTTAAACAAAATTATTTTGTTCACCTTTTTCATAAAATTATGTTTTGCTTCTTTTCCTTCCCTACATCTCCTGTAGTGTACTATTTCCATTTAAAAAAAGCACAAAAACCAAAAAACAAATGTGTTGTGCATCATTGATTACACAACCATCCACCACAGCCCAAAAGAAATAAAAAAGAAATATAGCACACCCAAAGAATAATTGTTATCTTTATGAGAGTTGTTTTCATCTTGGCAATGATCTCAGAAATAAATGTTGCATTTAACAAAAATTATATGGACTCTGAAGGCCAAAAATATTTCAGGAAATTTAAACTTTCATGGAAAAGAAGTTTACTGAAAGACATCCATATTGGAATTAAAGAAAATTAATAAAGTAAATCAGCTGGAAAACCAAGTTTTGCCCAATTTCAGTTAGTATGTAGGACATAACATATTTTCTTTTTTTTTTCCTTGTGTATAAAAGGCTGTAAATCATAACACTTGCACCTTATATCTAGACATCATTGGAAAGTACAGTTCTAAACTATATCCTTACAATTCCAGTGGCAATAAATTGACAATTTTTTTAAGTCATAGCAAGTTTAATGAAGTGTCTCTTAGTCAAAAAAACACCTAAGTTTCTACTCACCTAGCTTTAAACAAGAGATTATTTCCTAAGTCTTGAATAAGTATATTAGCTGTTTGCTGTATCAGAAACAGCATGCTCAGTATTTTGTAAAACTGAACTCTGAATCTTAGAAAATCTTCCTGTGATATTTATTTTTTTCTCAAATTTCTTTTACAAAGAAAACCCAGGATTAATATTATTAAACCTATGTTTGATTAGACAACACTCAAAAATCATATTAAGAAGTTACACAGTTATTGTGTGGCAAAACTTTCCATTATTTACTGGGGGAAAAAAAAGTTTATTAAGTTGTGATGTTTGTTCTTGTATTATATTATTTGTGTTCCCTACATCTGAAAATTGTAAGGAGGAATCATAAACCACAATGTATTTTGAAACAAAAATTTTAAAATTGCCTTGGTTCTCCAGGAGTATATCACTGTTGGATAAGCTGATGCTGTAGTTTTAGACTGGCTTTGTTTTTTGGTGCTTTTTTGTTTTTCTTTAATGATAAAAGTATTCAATTGAAAAAAAAAAAAGCAAATATCTCAAAAATAAAAAGTCTGAATATTGCTGCTATATAAGTCCAAAGGCATAGACTATGAACAGCCATTTCAACTAGTTGGAATCACGTTCATGAGTTCCTCTGATTTATCCTTCCATTGGCCCTTCTAGGAAAGTACCTTTTTTTTCCTTTTGCTCCCTGTCTTCTATATTTCATTTCATGTGTCTATCGAGGCTATGAAAGATAAAGCTATCTGCTTTCTGCTGTAGTAAAGAACTGTATGGAATCAGTTCACCTGTCTGTCACTCCTCATTAAATTCTTACCCTCTTCATTCACATTCTGATCTTTGCAAATGAACATTTGCTTAATAAATGTTCCCAAGACTAACAGTGCAGAGTGAAAATCCCACACAGCAGTAAATTATTAACTCAGTCACAGGGGGAGTGCCATATATGACTTTTCAGAATGAGTTATTATGTGGATCATCATGTAATTATGAATTTTTCAAGCCATGATAGAGGAAAATTGAATATTTAATATTTTATGGACATATTCTGCACTGAGGACATCTTTCAAAATTTTATGATAATTTTTGGAGTGAGCAAAGAGCAGAACAAAAGTTACAAAATAATTACAAAGTGGAATATTTAATCACCACGGACATTGCTGGCGATTTCTTAAATTGCATAATATAATCAAGGTCATGACCTTTTAATCATGATGTATTCAAACGGAAAAAATATGTGCATTAAATTTAATCTACAAGTATGTTTTGATTGTTTAAGGAATGAGAATATGAGGCTTCACGCTTTATTGTACGGTAGGTAGAAGGATGTAAATATTCATGACTATTCAAATGCTCCTGAACAGTCATGGCTTGCCCCTACACGGGACATTTAGAAATACAGAAGCATGAACATAAACCTGTGCTGCTTGCTCCAGGACTGCTTGCTGAGAGCAGGGAGCATGACGGGGAGCAGCACAGGTGCCTCTGCATAGGTGTTTAGTACAGTTTTAAACATAGTGGGGTACTCACAACCTCTGCATGAGACTGACAGAGACAGCACAAGATCTGTGGCAGACCAGAGCCCTGCTGAAGCTACAGCTGGATGCCACACAGGATATCCTAAGACATCTAAATGGTATTAGGCACCAGTGCCTAGGCTTTTGAATCATTTTCTAGGAAGCTGAAAGCAAGTATACTTTAAGTGGCACTAAATTCCCACATATGTGCAACAGACTCCAGTTGTGACCTGGAAGAGCAAGAATCAGTAAGGAGATCAAACTATTTACTTTCCGTTCTGACAAACAAGAATTTGAAGAGAAAAAAATGTTTCTAAGGCTGTGTTTTCACAGAAAGACAAAAAGTTTATCAAGCACTTGATAGTAAGCCAAATCAGACATTGGGTTTGACACTTTGATAACCATTCAACTTAGTGCAAATCTACCACAAAAAAACCCAAACAAACAATACTTTTTTCCTCAACAGTAATTTACACCTTCCAAGAAAACCTGCTGAAAACAAAGGGAAGGGAAATTTACAAGCTTGAGAAACCCACAGAGCAAAAAATATATATATATATATATATACATATATAAAGCACATATTAGTCTGGAACTCTGATTTCATGAATATATACATATACTTTAATCCTATTTAATGTATTTGTTTAAAAAATTTACCACATGTCCATTACTGAAAAGTATCTCTATGCCTCACATAAAATAATTCAGAGTTTGGCCATGAGTCCAGATGACAAGGCATCGGCCTGACTTTTTTTGCCCAAAGGAGTAAATAATGGAACTAAAGAGGTTTGAACCAGAGTGATCCTACACTGACAGTGTGGTCAAATCTTAGTCACAAAAGACATAATAAAAAAATACATATCAGAGAAGGGGACTGGTAGGCACCACCCAGATGCTGATAGGGTTCAAGCCACCCAAAACTGAGAAGAAATATTTTGATTCCTTTTACTGAACAATGCTACATTGCCTTAATTCATGACTGCCTGCTTCAAGGTCAAACTGCCTGATGCCCCTGCAAAGTGACTGAATGAAGGCAGGTTCTTCAAAGTGGTGGGCTGAGAAGAGTTACTCAAATAATTTAGAGTAGTATATCAACTTTAAAACATCATATATATCTCTTTTGGGTTGTATATGGACCTGTACATACATTTATATACACTGTGATATACAATTTTCAATATGACATACTATTGAGTATGCCATTCCTGTGTTCCTTGCTCCAAGGGCAACTCTTAACACCCTTCAGAATGAGGCACTTTTGAAATTTAAATCCCCTTTTGATTTTGGAAATAAAGTTATATGTGTGTGTCCAGGTGAAAAAGAAAACATTTTTCTGGTAAAGTACAAATACATCTAGACTTTATAAAATGCTAGGAGCCAAATACAGAATGTCAAGTGCATGATTACACTATACAACAAGAATTTTTTCTTTTGTTTGCGGGAACAAAATTGATAAAGGACACAGCTCAAAAACTATGATAATGTCAATAATGAATAAAAATTTCAGTTAAAGCAATTATAATTTTTCTACCTGTAACTGCACTGACAGTTTCAAATATGAGCAATACCTCTTGTTGTTTCCAGTTTCAATTACGTTTGGATTACTACCTGTTATTAAATAATTGCTCTCTCCAAAAATGACAGACTGTCAGAGACAAGTTAAATGTTTGAAGGACTTGGGAAAGAACAACATGTAAAGTGCAATTTCTATAACATTTTTAAATAGTATGCATGTATTTATATATATATATATATATAAATAATTTTTAATATCTATAGTTTTTAATACATATATTGTTTTTAATATCTATTTAATTTGTTCCAGTGACGTTACCTAGGCATTTCTATCCTCATATTGAACTGCAAAACAAGTGGTTTTGCACTCATCTCTGCAATTTCTTTGTAGAAGTTCAAGTTTTCTCACTGTCATTAATCTCCAGCCCTGACTGTCCTGGTGTGGACCTTTGGTAGGATGCACTGACAGCCATTCCCATGAATGAATGTCATAGAACCATCTCTGCTTCTTCAGTAGCACTTCAGGGACTTCTACATGTTACTGAGCATTTCTAACTATAACAGCAGAACAGCAACCACAGAAAAAGTCCCAGGTAGATCTCCTTGATTGCTTAGATACCTCTCTTTATGAGTTAATATAGCAAACAACCATGCTGTACTTTTCAGGATGCCTCTGGTGATAATTCTTTTCCAGTCTGTTCAGGACTGTAGATTCCATGAGCTGACGAAGTGTGAAGTGGGAGATGTAAAGCACCAGCGCTAGGTCCCCACGCTAGTCTCAGGTAACCAAAGAAAATTGGCCTACACTGAATTAAAGAGTGTTGTAGAATACCATATAAAATACTATAGAAAATGGATACCCTAAGTCAGTGGGATCTGACTGGGAGTCACTTATTAACAAAGAAAAATGGATGTCCTAATTTTGCAAAGGCAAAAACCCCAAAAGCATTACTTTTAATATTAAAACCAACTGCTCCCAATCACAGTGAACAGAACAAAGTCCTGACTGACAAGGGACATTCACAATACCCTCCACTACATTAGTGTTTTCTTTGAATAGTAAACAAAAGCCATATTTAGCACTTTCATAGCACTTTATATACTCAAAGGACTTCACTAACCATTACTGGCATATCTAGATGCTTCTTATATGCAAATGAATGCAGATATGAGATAGGCATTAAGAGGCAGGATATTAGAATACATTAGCAAGCGGACAATAGAAAACAGCTGGTTTGACTGACTGTGGAGGGTGTGAGTAGGGATAGAGCAATTCACTGCTCAGAATTATGGAAAGAATTGTGCTGATTGCCATCATGGCTTAGAAACTCATCACTTAATTAACAATATAAATATTTTAAAAATTAACATTTCATAAAACCACAGTGAAAGGTTCCATTGTGAGAATGGGAAAGGATTAATTCACAGTTGGCTGGACCGATGGCACCCGGCCTTCATTCTCTTGCCTTACAACAACACACTCATCGAGAATTAATACAACACAATTCATGCCCTGTCATGTCTCATTACTTAATTATGAAATGTCTGTAGTACTTTGGACATTACTGAGGCTGTTTGATTGGCTGTGACTGATGTCATACCCACTTTAATACTAGCCTGTACATGCATGGATAGGCCTGTCCCCCTCCTCACCATTTTCATTCTTTCTATTCATGAATTCTATTTCATAACAGTAATAATATACTCCAGGCAGTGCATTTCCAGGGAATTATTGCATTTCTCAAGTGGGTAAAGTCATTTGGCCTTTCAGCCTTATGCCTTGCAACACCTTCCTGGGCATGTTATAATTGCCCAGAAATACACTATATCTTGAGTATTATAATTCTTACATGCCACTCTTTCTTTTTCATTTGACCAGCCCAAATAGAATACAATTGGAAAAGAGAAGTTGTCAGGTGCATGTTTTTTCAAAGGAGTATCTCAGATATATTTGCAAGGCTTTGAGTGTCTCATGCACATATGATTTAAATTCACTCATTTACAAATATTAATCATTTAGCATCCTGTATAAAATATAATGGCTGCATTCTCATGTCCCTTGACAATTCCAGAACACTGTCTCCTGTGTCTCTAAGGTGGCAGGAGCACAAGATGACACAATTTAATAAGAGCACAGAGCTTCATGTAGTGATATAATAGAATGCTTAGATATATTTAAGTGAGATGCTACAGTAAATGTTTATGAAAGCTTAAAAGCAGTCATTCTTGTAGACCAATCTTTGAGTCTAATGACTGAAGAAGGTACAAGGCATTCTTCTCAGTTTATGGTAAACTACTGAAGTAAAAACTTACTTTAAGTAGGAAGACAAAATAATTTGGCATAAAAAAATACACTCAGATTTAAACAGACAAAAATACAATATATTTCTATCCCATCAAAATTTGACATGCTCACCTATGAATCAGTAAAGCTGGACTGAAATCTGAGTCAACTTTACCTCCTGAGTTACAAGGTTCACTTCTAGTTATGATTCAGACTGCCATGAAGGCTTTTTACTCCTAAAGTAATTTTCAACAAAATATGTCTAATAACTCAATGAGCTTTAATGAATCAAGCCTTCTGGCAAAGTCCAAAAGGAAGGTCAATTTAGTAGCAACTAATTGTGGCAGTTTGCTGTGTTAGCACTTTTTTATAACTGCAGTTATAAAATAGGAAACCACATTCTTACCAGAGTCAAATACAGTAGTTACATCTTTGCTTTCAGCTTCCTCTGGAGGTGACACCTCCTATTGCCTAAACTAGGGCTGCCCTAGAATTAACCACAGTAAGTGTGAGGGTGGAGAGGGTGATGAGGCTCTGGAACCAGTTGTCCAGAGATGTTGTGGATGCCCCCTCCCTGGAAGTGTTCAAGACCAGGTTGGATGGGGCACTGAGCAACCTTTTCTAGTGAAAGGTGTCCCTCATCATGGGGATTGAAACTAGATGATGTCTAAGGTCCCTTCCGACCCCAGCCATTCTGTGATTCTCTGACTCTGTAGATGTAAGATTGGAGGCTGTCTGGGCTGTGAAACACAATACTGTGTCCTGAGGTGCTTTAATTATATCTCCATTGTGGCCTGGACTTCCCATGTCTGTTGCAGCCATATTTCAGATGTGAAACAGTACTGCACACAGCGCCTCATCTGAAACTCAACCAGCTAGAGATTGTGACTTGCTTTCTATTAGAATGAGGTGATAAATCAGATGAAGGCCACAGCCAAAAATGAACATATTTCAGCAACTGGAAAGTGTATGTATTTTTGTCATCTATGGCAAAGGGCTGTTGAAACTCTGAAGATATTGTTATTAAAACAACTGGGACAAGAACAAGCTGGCAATTTTAATTTTGCATAATGTATAATGTCAAGTTGATAATTAAATAACAAATGGGAGTTTTCCATGGTTCCCTTTTTTCGGTTTTGATACTTGATGTAAACCAACGTGATCATGGAGAGAAAAAGGTTTAAGGCTAATCAAGTTTACAGTCCTGTTTTGTGGGAAATAAGACTAGGGGAAGTGAACTAGACCAGATAACTGGGATGTGTTATATGAGATTTTTAATTCGGTGTAAATATTTAAGACCTTTAAAAAATGACAAGGAGTTGAAGGTAGAGATGAAGATGAGTTCAAACCATATCCTCAAATCCAGTATGACTCTTAAAAGAGGTAAAATAGGAAAACGTCAGTATTAAATTCCAGAATAATTGTGGACTTAGAAAGACTGACTTTTTGATCACCCATGAGGTCTAACTCAGCAGCCTCTTCCTTGGGTAATGATTTCAACACCATTTATCAGAAAAAGAGAAAGTCTTTGTCCATAGTAGTGTCTCTTCTCCTCTTGTAGGTATTATCTTCGCCTCAGATACTTGAAACCCTTGATATCCTTTGGGCCCAACTCCCAAGTGATTGGAACATTAATAGCACTGCATTAAGTTACCTCCCTCTCAGACCAAAGGACAGTATTCCATGCCTCCTACCTGCCTGAAGAATGCCTTCATCAGCAAACAGCAGTATACTGGAGCTGAAGCTCTTGGTCTTCTTGTTAAGCTGATTCCCTTTGCATAAAACACTCCTTCAACATAAAGAGGGAACCAGTACTGATTTCTGAGTTTCCTTACCACTCATCTATACATCCATCTTCATCTGCTTTCTGTGACAATATCCTCTGCAACAGGACAGCCTGCATCCTACAAGACTACAGGGAAGTCATGAGGGGGAAAGGTAGAAAAAGTTCTCCCTATTTTATGTGGATGTCACTGGGGCAGAGGCTTAGCTGGCTATTCCTGAACTTCATACAAGCAAACTCTTCTTTTATGCCTCCCAGAAGGGCCTAAATAAGAGCATGAAAGAAGGGGAACAACACAACATAACAGTGCCAGGACTTATGCAGATGTACATGTCCAGCTACAGAATATTCAGTTTTCTTTGCTTTTAGGATCAGGCTTGAGTGTCATTGTTGCCAGTGTTTTCCCATATTGGATTTAGACTCTTGAAACGACATGTGAGTACCTCATTTTCCCTCGAGAATCTGAAGTTTAAAGAACAGTGCATTAAACTGTACAGCAGCTGGGAAAGTATTGAGATTGATACCAAGTAGGTAGCAAATGCTAGCTCACCTTTTGATGTACATCAGTGGAATTCCACAGGTAACTGGCACCACTGACACTCAGTCACTGCCATGCAGGTAGCACCTCATTACAGTTTTGCAGTACTGGACTCATTTGCCATTTTCCTTAAATTCATCAAACAGGCTTTGAAAAAGGTTATGATGGACATCTGATTTCAAATAGAGCTCTTCTAACTACTATCAATTAAACCCTGGAAACCTGCCAAATGGCAATGAGAAGAAAAAAAGTCAGGTATCAGGTCATAGTAGATTGTTTTGCTGGTAATGAAGTAAGGTCTAAGAAATTAAGATAACTATTTTAAATATTCAAAAACATCTGCAACCTTGCTAGTCTTCCTGTATGATACAAACTCCTTCTCTCTCTTCAAAAGAATTACACTTACCATTCTTTGCTCTTGTTTATTATCAGAGCTAAAGTCTCTCACCTGAGAAAACGTTTTATCAGTAACTGTTCACACAGCAGTATGAATAAATAAGGAATGATAAAATCATAGATGAACTATTTTGTGAAATACCAGTGAAATTACAACTGCTTTCAAGAAATTTTTAAAGATTCATTATTACAGATAAATGTTTTTGTTAAACTACAAACTGCTTTGAAACCTGTTATGTGGAAAGATAATTATCAAACATAATTTATCAAATTAATTTTACTACAAGTATGTTGTTAATAACTATAAAAAGTTATAAGAAACTAGAACTCAAGGAGTGAAAACATGTATTGAACTATTATTGGTGCTACTAAAGTCAAGCGAAAAAGTTAAACCAGCTAATGAATAGAATAAGAATGCAAAATATGTGATACATATTTTAAATTACAGATGATCTCCATACTTTGTTTTTCAGAATGAGCTCATGCTTCCATTTTTTCAGCAAGGAGTAAAAGTTTCAATAAATCGTGAGTTTGAAGATATTATCTTAATCATGGCATCATTTAGTTTGTTTGGAAAGATACTCAAGTGATGTTGTTAAGCAAATAAGGAATACTGCCATGTAAGTATTAAAATGTGATAGGTATTTTTCCCTCCAATAATGATAGGGCCATGACTGATGAATTTATAGCGAATACACTCTATTTCTGTTGGAGATATCTGCTTTCACTGCTGGTGCATACATTTACACTAGCAACATTGTTTATGTTTACCAGAAGAGCTGTCATTTAACTGACAGATGGCTCCAGTGGTTGGACATAAAGCATCTCACTGAAATTGTTCAGTGATTCCCAAACTACTTTAACAGTATATTCCAAATTCCCACCATTTTCTGTGAAACTATAATTTATTTATTGGTGTCACTTCTTATACAAACCCTATCACTCCAGTCTGAGTACCTCCCAGTATTATAAAGCATACATAAAAGATGCATTGTTTCTCCCTCTCCCTCTTCTCTCCAGTCAGCTGGCGTTTCAAAATTATTTTATTTTACTATGTGTCTGTATCTCTATCTATTTGGGAAGAAAGAACAAATCTTACTTCTCCATCATGACTTTTACCACACATATTCACACCCCCCCCCCCCATATATAAACTTATAAATATACCTTTTGTATATACAGATATCATATTTATACTGCATGCACACATAAATGGTAGAAGTTGTGATGGAGAAGCAGGATTTGTTCTTTCTTCCCAAACAGAGAAATTTCATTTCATGAGGAGACTTAATTTGCTTTTCTATCCCCAGTACCTTCAATATTTTCTTCCAGAGAAACCACTTTGAAAAAGAGGTTGGGGGCACCTGTCTGTCCTCTCTGTGTGCATGGCAGGGCAACTTTGAAAAGTCATACCTTCTTCTGAGTACCAGTCCTGCAGCTTGAGGCAAAGCACATATCACTGTTGCACATTTTTTTTCCCAAGTGCTGAATATGACCCAAAATCATCTCTTTGTTTTAGGGTTCTCTGATCTCAAATGACTACAGGCATCATGGAAGTAATGCTCATACTTTTCTGAAGTCCAAATTCTCATCTCATCATGGTCATATCCTTTTCAATGGTGACATTTACTTGGAACATTTAAGCCAGATGAACCTAGACAGGAATTGCTTTGTACTTCTTGAGCCCGAACTCAGTCCTTCCCAGAAATGAAGATGAGGTTGAAGTCTGAGATAACTTTGCAAGGATCCTTTTACGAGAAGAGAATAACTACTCAGGAAGCAGAGGGATTTCTGACATAGAAGAACCATGCTACTGGGCTTCCTTCTAGGGAATCAGCATCCATATCCACTCACACAGAAAACCATAGAGAATTATAGAATTACTTAGCTTGGAAGGGACATTAAAGATCACTTAATTCTCTGCTAAGCCGTCTGCTAAGAGCAGGGACACCTTCCACTAGACCTTGTTGCTCAGAGCCCCATCCAACATGGCCTTGAACACTTGCAGGGAGGGGGTATCCACAATTTCTCTGATGACAGAGTATACCCACTAAGGTTCTCAGTCTAAAACTAGTGCCAAGCCTGTATGCTTTTCCCCCTTTCACCTTCAGTCGGCTTGCCTGATCGTGCCACAGCAGAGAGAAGAGAAAACAAAGAGAAATCCTTACTCAAAAGTCACTCCTCCATGTAAAGAAATGTCACCTTCTAGCCCAGGAAATGGACCCTCCCAACTAGCCCGTTGAGATGCAGGAGCCTGTGCCAATTTTTTTACCAAAATGTGTCAGTACTCAGTAACTGACAGAGCCGGGAGATGAATAAATGATGTTCATATTGGGAGACATGGACTATTCCCAGAGGGTGACTGACAATTCTGAGGTAATCCAAAAGTGTCTCTGTAGTGTTTCTTTCATGTTCATGAATCAGAACTAATCAGAGTTCTGAATGCACTGACAGATGTTATGACAGGACCCCTGTCAGCCATCTACCGAAGGTCTTGGAGTCTGGGGAGGTCTCTATTGACTGGAAACTGGCCAGTGTTATTCCATTTACAAAAGAGTGTGAGGGCAGACCCAAGGAATTACAGATCTATTAGTATAACCTCAGTTTCTGGGAAAAAAACATGCAGAAGATTATACTGGGTATTACTGAAAGGCATTTAAAGAAAAACACAATCATCAAGCACAATCAACAGGGGCTGACAAAAGGAGAGTCCTGTTTAACGAGTTTGATATCCTTTTATGACAAGGTCACCTTCTTCATGGATAAAGAGAATGTGGTGGATGCAGGTTTTCTGGATTTTAGAAAAGCTTTTCATACTGTCCATCATAGCATCCTTCTGGATAAGTTGTCCAGATGGCTTAATGGCAGGGCTCAAAAGGCAGAGAATAGGGCTATATCTGACTGGAAACCAGTCATGGGTGCTGTTCTCCAGAGCTCAAACCTAGGGCCAGTTCTGTTCAGTACTTTTATCAGTGACCTGGATGCAGGAGTTGAATGCTCCATTAGCAAACTTGCTGATGGTACTGAACTGGGAGATGCTGTTCACCCTCTTGAGGAAAAAAGAGGCATTGCAGGAGGGATCTTGCCTATGATTAAAAGGATTGAATTTCACAAGCACAAGTGCTGGATCCAGGGCCTGGGATGGAGTAACACTGAGCACAAAGAGAAGGTGGTACAGTGGCTGGAGAGCAAGCTGCAGAAGGCATCTGTGGATGCTGGTGGACAGCAGGCTCAATGAGATCCAGCAGTTTGCCCTGGCTGCAAAGAGAGAAAACTGCATCCTGGGGTGCGTCAAACATGGCATCACCAGCTGGCCAAAAGAGATGACTTCCCCACTGTATTCAGCATTGATACGGCCTCACCTGGAGTACTGTGGGCAGTTCTGGGCCTCACAGTTTAAGGGTGTGAAGGTCCTGGAACCCATCCAGAGGAGGCCAACAAAGCTGCTTAGAGGGCCACAGAGAATGTCTTGTAAGGAACAACTAAGGACTTTGGACTTGCCTTATCTGGAAAATATGAGGCTCATTGCATCTTCCTGAGGGTGTGAAGTGGAGGGGGAAGTGGTAATCTCTTCTCCCCAGTATCCAACTGTAGGATGTGTGGGAGTAGTTCAAAACTGTGCCAAGAGAGGTATAGAGTGGATATTAGGAAGTATTCCTTTACTGAGAGGTTGATCAAACCCTGAAACAGCCTTGCTAGAGAAGTGATTGATGCCCCAAGCCTAAATCAGTGTTTAAGAGGTAATTGGACAATGTTCTTAACAACATGCTTTAACTTTTGGTCAGCCCTGAGTTGGCCAGGCAGTTGTGCTAGATGACCATTTTAGGTCTCTTCTAACTGAAATACTCCTTTTTATCCTAGGTTATGTAGAACAACACACCGATATAAGTCTCTATTAAAAGAAGCGTTATTTAATGCTATCTAGAACACGTTGAACAAGTAAGAATTATGTTCTTACCACTCACCAGATATATGACTTTGGGTAAGTGGGGTTCCTTGGCCTTCACATGCCCATAGAGGCTATGTGTAATGACAGAGGCTATTCATAGGTCAAAAAAGTGTGATGAAAATAAATCACTATTTCAAAGTCCTATGGAACAATCAAACAAGGGAAATTATGTAACTAAAACGAAAACATTAATTTGATCAACAAATTCTTAAATTAAGAATCATACCCTCTTACAAAGTTCATTAGAAGTATTTTCATATGAATTTAAACTTACTTAGGCTGAAGTGAGGGAATTTTGCTGGACTGGTCTCATACTCCAAAGAGGAATTTACTCTCGCTGCACCTTATATTTACATTAGAGACACAACTGCTAAACAGCTGCAATCTATTTTTCTTTTATTCTTAGATCAACACAAATTGCAACAAATTTAACATTCACTGACCATTTGTTTAAGAGACATGCTTACATTAAGAGACATTGCAAACACTAAAGTTCATGGCTACGTTTGAATTATTCAAGCCCACTTTGCTGAGAAACAATTTATGAACATCCATAAACATATGAAGAATAATTGTAATAAGTATTGTAATATAGCAAAATATTGTAATATAACTTGTCTGTCTTGAAGATCTAACCCTATTAGATGAGATAATCAATGACAAAATCAAGTATATAAATATGACCTTAATTTTGTCAGACATATAAACTTACCTTCATGCTACTAAGACTATATGGATATTTTCCCAAATGAGAAAAATATCCAGTCTTAGGAGTGGGATTGGTGGGAAGTTCTTCTCCTCATAAAAATTCTGCAAAAGGGACAGGACTAGCCACTAAAATGTATTATTTTTCTGGCAATAAAATTAACTTTTAAAAAGAAAAAAATTTAAGAAATCTTTTTGTTGGGTTTTTCACAGCAATTTTTATGATTCTTTGCACACTGTAAAACCCATTTAGAGATTCATATATGTGTATGTGTTTATATTGCAACCACAAACATTTTAAACTACTGCAAAATAGTTACATAGCAAGAAAGAAATCAGCAGTTTATCTCATAGATATTTAGATGTACACACAAATTTGTTACTCAATGAGTGAGCTTAAGAAACGTCTAACAGTGAGAACTTTACCATTTTCTACAGAAGCCAGTGGAGAGGGAGACAAGATATTGTCAGGAAAGAGTTTGCAGAAATCAAAAAAGCTGTGCAGAATGTAGAGCCATATCTAGTGAAGATAGGGAAGCATTGATTAAAGTTAGCAAAACCACATTGCCTTTTATAGTTGGTTACAAAGGAAAGGTGAATCCTCCTGTCTTTTACACTGCATCCAAAATAATTCTGCTGCATATCCATCATAATTATATAACTTTATTTTCCATGAGGGCTCCCACTTGGTCTGTGTGCAAACCCACATCTCTTGTACAGTTCTATGGTGCAGATTGGCTTCTTCGCACTCTGTTTATCAAGAACTACAGGAACAGGTTTGTAGAGTGAATCACTGAACCCTTGATATCCATATTAGACATTTCAGGGGTTACCTCAGATGCCTTTCAAGTCTTTGGTTTTACTTCATCCAAGAAATCCCTAGTTCATGTATTGTGAGTTTTTCTGTGAAGTGACCCAAAACACGGTATGTGGGAATGAGCAGAAAATTTACTCCATAAGTACATTTGCAATCCAGCCTAAAATAATAATACAAACCTACCTTTCAGAGGTCAGAGGATGGTTGGTCAACACCTCCCCTCTGTGTTGGACAGCATTATTTGTAAAGAGGACTCCTAAGCTAATAATACCTTATATAATTTCTCATGTGAAGCACAGACATGAAAGAAAAAACGAAACTCTGGAAATGCACTTTTTTAGGGAACAAAGTAACTGAATGTTTGAAAAACTTATTATTCCATTGTATCTTAGTAATGTAAACATTTCTGGCCCCCCAAAATAGATAAAACCCTTTTCTCAATTAATTTTCTGGTCTTCCAAGTGTAGTTTAGTCCCTTCTGCTTACAGAATTCTTTGGTTTGGTGACATAGTAACATCTTCTAAGAAAAGGAAATTAATATGAAATTCAGAAATTAATACATGATTGGCCAGTGGCATGAGGTTGCACATCACCGGGAAAACATTAACCTGAAGGCATATTTTCGAGGCTCTGAACAAGACAAACACAGTGTTTATAAAAGAGTGTGCATGACATTTGTACATGGTAAATGCAACTACACATTCATGTCACCAAACTAAACTTTGAGAGAGCGAACAACTGCCCTGTATAAATTTTGGCCCACATCACACCCTCAAGTAACACTCAGTTCACAGGGCAGTAGTGAAAGGAGAGTTGAGCAGTCAGAATGGAGAAGTAGGAATTGAAAACTTTTTGTTCCTGCTTTTCTAATGACAAGAGTTTCTCACTGAGAACTGAAATAGGAATTGGTCTTCACCTTAAAATTACCCTCATCAGAAAACTAAACATCCAGTCTCCTTTTTTTTCCAGGTAATTTTGTTCATAGTCATTGACAGAACTGAAAGCCAGAAGTTTTATTAGACCTACAGACAGAAAAAAATAGGATATTTTAATTTGTCTTAAAGCCCAGAACTGTCAGCAAGTACCTTACTGTCTGAAGAGGTAGCCTTAGGACATCTTTTGTCTGGGCAGTTAGTAGGATGTGCATGTATCAGGAAGAATGTACATGTGTCTAAGGAGCGCACAGTACACTCCTTATCTTGGATTATGTAAATCCTCTTGTTTATAATGATGTGAGAATTATATGCAACCTAAATCCCTCCATGAGACATATTTTCCCTTACATAAACTTGCAATAAAAATGTGGAAATGCAACTAAATTTTTACGGCTTTATTTGGAAAAAAAATAAAAATATAATTTTTAAAATGTTTCTACCAGGTCCTTTTAATCATAATCAAAAATTGTGAGTTTTCAGACGACATTCAGAGATTGCAAGTTTACTACTGTCTCTAAACCTGTAGAGTTCTTTTCAGGTTGCAAGACACAGCCATCCCCTGAAGATTCCTTTTCTCCTATATGGTTTTCAAGAAATCTGACACAAAATTCTCTACAATTTTCTTTTTCTGACAGTCTTTGTTTAAAAGAGAGATGAGAGTGATAGATTTCTTTCAACTCAGTTTTGAAAGATCTATAGTAAGAATGGTCCTCATTCTGCAGAAACTTAAAGATTGAAGAAACATCTCACTTCTCTGTCATATTTGAAGCTTGTCCCATTCTTCTAAGGAATAAATTTGGTCAGAATTATTGGCAACAAGCAGACACAAGTCTGTGACAATTTTATATATCTTTACTTTGTGACAGAATGCACACTGACTAATAGAAACATTTAACAGATTACACACAGCCCTTCAGAGCACCTAAGCAGGGTGGCTCCATTCCTAGTAAGTTGAAAAGACTTGAAGAAGTGTTTGTGGAAATTGTCCAAGAGACGTTCCTTTTTGTTTCTTTTTGTCTCATTCTATGTGTAAGACTGCACTCTAAATCCAGTTTGGACTGCATTCAAACTCCTCTCTCCTTCTAGAAATAGAACAACTCATTCTGGATCTGTTATTTGCACAATACTCAGAAAACTGAACTATACTCTGTGTGCTGCCTCTTTTTTGCGTGATTGGAACATGAAGACATCACTTTTTCAGGAAAAGGTTCAGAGCTGAATATCATGTCTTCGTGTGGGTCCTGAGTGACATGAACAGCTTAAGGCCAGGGCAAACCACTTATGACATCTCCTGGGACCTCTGCCCACGGAAGCTGAGGTTCTGTGCAAAGAGGTGTGTATAGAAGAGACAAAGATCTAGAGGGAGCCTGACTCTGCCATTCACTCTCTTGGATGTATTTGAGAATCATCTTTACCTTCTCTCAATGCTGCTTATGCATTCCTCCTGCTAACTCTGCCATGCAAAAAGGGGGATTTATCCTCTAGCAGCAGAGTGCTGTTGCTATTGGGCCACAGAGTCTTGAGATGTCCACTTCTGACACAACTATTTCCTATCTTCAAACCTTTCTGATGGCTAGTTTCATTAATAGTATACCATACTGTAGCTGATTATTAAGTCTGTGCATTCAATTATTCCACACATACATTTTAATACTAATCCATCACAGAAAATGAGGCATTTGCAAAAATATTTTGCAATGTATGGCAATATGATTGGACAAACATAGGTATAGACAGGTATTAGAAAGAGGATCTAGGATTTTATGATCTTTATGTTAGAAAAAAAAGTGTTTTACTCAAAACCAATTAAAAATCTCCTCTGCATGAAGTGACATATTTTGTCACCGCTCAAAAGCAACTCTAGCCTTTGTTTTTAAATTTACACTGGTAGTTGCTTCCTATAAACCTTTTATGAAAAGTTTTTGCAGTATCCTGCAAATTTTCAAAGGTCTCAACTTATCTACTACAACTTAATAGAAATAATAATAGAAGTCTATGCAATAGTTTATATTTTTCGGTGCAGGATTTATTTAGATACACCCCTTAATATCCTGAAAGTATGACCTGATTTATGCTTTCAAAATATTTAGCACACCTAACCATATTCAAAGAGATAGTCCATTGTAAAATTGTGTATCTTTCCTTCAAAATGCATGTCTTAGGTGAAGTATAGTTCTGAAATAATGCTAACTCACATTATAACAGGAATCATACTGAAGACTGCCAACCCGGAAAAACTTGAATAGTTATAGAGTTGAGACTCAGTACAGTCAGTTCTTCCTTAGTACCCAATACGAACTTTCAATCCTTGACTCTGAAAAATTTCAAAACAGAGTCATCCTTCAGCATTATTAAGTTGAAGGAAATGTATCTCAGACAACAACTGAAATCCTGTTTTGTTACATCCCAGTCACACTTCTACTCAACTAGTACCTAAATTTCTACAAACTTTAACAAAAACAGCTACCCTGATTTTGTGTGTGTCTGTTTGTGCATACACATCAATATGTAGTATACAAAAATAATATTATAAGATTAATTTTTGTCATCATGATGTTCCCCACGTGTGTATTTCTTTCAACAATGCAAAATTTTCTAATACCTCAACCTCCAGAGAAAAAGATTATCTCACTTTTAAAATTGTTAAGAGCACCAAGCTTTTTCCAACACGTCAACAACCAGCATATCTGGCCCTTCTTGAGACTGGCCTTTTGTATCATATCAGACCACTCCTGTCAGTTTCTTCCTATTTGGGAGTACCTAAATGAATGTTTGTGGGAACACTGAATATTTCTCATGTCATTTACCAAAGTCCATTCAAGGTGTTTAGAAATTACTTTGTTGATGTAGTGGTCTCTCTAAACTGTCTTTTTATTCATATTCTGTGGTACCTTGAAAATATTGTACAAAATAAAAATGGTTTAGAAAGAGACCATCAGCAGGTTTTGCTCACACAGCTCCTACGATGTATAAAAGATTGTATATGAATCCATAAAAAAAAAAAAGAAAAAGAAGAAGAAAAGACTTCTTTTAAGCCAGGTCCATGCAAATGTGGTTTTCCTTTCCTTTCAACAACTCTGTATCCAAAGTTTGGAGGCTGAGGTTCAAGCCTGCAAAAAACTTGAAACATTACGAAATGAAATAAATGGGTCTCTTCCAAATGAATCCCAGATGATGCCAAGTGGAGGAAGATTTATGTATATGTTGCATAAATATTTAATGATATGGCCAAAAACCTACTGCCACTTAGTAAAAAGACATTTATCATTCTTGTGAAATATGACTTTTAAGCCAGTAAGACTAAAGTATGTTAATGACCTCAAGTGAATTGTGTTGTTAGTCATTAAACATTTCCTGACTTCCGATTCGCTGAGTTGCCTCTGAGATCATAGTCCCATCATCAGCCATAAGTTATTCTGTTACAGCCAAGAAATAGATGTGAAGCATTTTTTTAATCTTTAAAATTTACTATAGACATGAAACAGCACAAAGGTTTATTTTGCATGTGAATGTAAGGAGAGCTATTGTCCCGAAATTTTTGATGAAAGCAAAAATTTTCCCATATCTATGTGGGAACTTAACAGAGAACTTCACAGACACACTGACACTTAAGTTTTTTCTGAACTGACCTTAGCCTTATAATATGTTGAACTGTTGATAAATGTTCTTTCTCTGGAGTGTTTGATGCTAATGCCTTCTCAGGTCCATTGAAATCTTTGAGTAATGGATAAGACTCTAAATGGGAAAAAAATATTGCTATTCGGTTAAATCCATGCAGTTAAAGTGGACATACTGTGGACTCTAAACTGCTACTTAGAGCTGAAATCACTTCTAGTAATTCAGCTGGTTCACCAAAATCTAAACTATGCCCAAGTCCCATAGCTGTACTGACTTTGCTTTGTTGGGGTGTGTATTCAAGACAACAAGCAAAGCAGAGAAAAGGAGTCTCACAGTCCCTGTCCTCTGAAAGAGCAGTGCAAACATATCAACCCCAGCATGGCTAAGTTCCACTGGAGATAGCCTGGTGATAAGACGCATTGCTTATGTGCTGTGTGGGGTTGAGTCCATCAGGGCTGCTGACACAGCTTGCTACACTTAATTCAGATCCCTTCATACTGTTCAAGATGCTGCGTTGTCCTCCTTGCCCACTTCCACATCCTACATGACAGGCAGCATCAGAAAATTTGTCCCAGAGAAAATCAAGCCATTACTAGAGCACTATTGGAATTTCTCACTCTTGGATCTTCTCAGTCATGAGCAGCAGTTTCTGTTAATTTATTTCTATAATACAGACATTTATAAAAAGTATTAACTGTAGGTGACACCCTAATATGCCATATGATTTTGTGGTCTGTCCTTCAGAAAGGTCTACTTTCTTCTGTTAACTTTCTAGCTCACTGCCATTCAGACGATAGATTGGCTGGTAAGTTGTCTCAAACACTTGGGACATTAACAAATTCTAATTGGCTATGTAATAGGAGCAGACAGCATGTACAATGTTAAACCACTTCTGAACCACCTATTTTCTGTATGCAAATCAGACAGAAACAAATGTTTGGCCCCAGCTGGGCGAAATGTCCCATTTAGAATTCTTTTCCTCTTCTTTGTTCTTTGATGTTCTGCAAATGAGCTTTAGAACTCCGCTCTTCACACAATTCAATTTTACAGGCCCATTATCTGAGATATAATGTGGAGGTTAAATATATCAGGGCAGCCATTATGTGAAAATAATTAACAGTAATGAATAATGCACTAATTCCACTGATGAGAGATGGTTATATGTGTAATGAAGTGTTGGGGCAGCCCTGACAAATGAAATTAAAATATTTAAACACTGTTTTATGATATTACTTTGCTCATATAATTTCCTTTACCTACAATGAGCCACTTCGATTATCGTCATTATCTTGACAGCTCTGAAGGATGAAATAGTGCAGGTTAATGTGACAGCGATTAGTCAGAGAGAAAATCCATCACATAAAGCAGAACAGAGTGAGGGAGAAAGGTCTCTATACTTTCCCGTTTCAAACATGAGAAGAATGATACTATCAACATCACTTCAATATTAAATGGATAGAATTATCTTGTCATTCATTTACAGCCTCTGAAGAACTACCTATTTGTACCTGCAAAGGAAAGGTCAGCCTTTCTTAATCATCCATAAAAATATGTTGATGGATTCCTTATATCAATAATGGTGACAGAAACAGAGACAGGAAACAAGGTAGGAGATTTAAAAGGAAAGCACTCTAATTTTGGTATTAAAATATTTTAATGAGTTTGTATTTTTAAATTTTGCTTCACACAGTGGTTTGATCTTCAAAAAAAATGCATAGTATGAAATAAAGTGAGACTGCTGTTTAAATAGGGAAAGGGACTGCCTATTGCACCTCTATTCCTCATCAGTTTTGTGGGAGTATTTTTAAAAATCTGCTTATGAATACCTGCAAAACCTAAAATTATTCATAACTGAAGGCCAAAAGTTAGGCTAAAGTTAGATTTAACTTTACAGTAACTTTATCTTCAAAAATACTGAGCAAACATTTCTTCCAGATACATTGACAGACCAGCAGACAGGAGTGTCAGAAATAAGTTTGCTTTTATAGATCAGCCAGCCAGGTAGAAACATGTGGGCAGTTAGGGACTCACATAAAGGATCCACAGAAGAGAAATAAGCAGAAAGATGTCCAATTTAACCTGTGAAGAAGTGTGAAGTAGCATGTGGAGATCGGTCACTCTATCAGTCACTGACAGGTCAGAGGCATGTATGTCCAGAGCACTGAAACACCTATAACCTCAACTGTTTTCTTTCCCAGATTAGGAAGAGGTTTGTGATCCCAATGGTTAATGCATTCAATTGGGATGCTGTTTCACAGTCCTTGTTCAGGTAGAGAATACCAGAAATTTGAATCCCTTTTTCTCAAATGAAAACTGAGATTTAATTTTTCATACGATCCTTTGTAGAAGCAGAGAGAAACGCCAGCTCTCACTAGCACTGGCATTTCCCTCAGCTGCCACACATTCTGATTCAATTTCTTCCTGTAAAAATCTTAGACAACAGTTTCCTGTTTGAGTAGAATTACACTGGCTTGGGAGGCAGATGAACAAAGAAGCAGCAGTAGGGTAGTCAGAGGAGTCCCTTTTTGAAGTCCACTTAAAGGTCTCCAAGATATTTGATCAAAAAAACCATTTTAACTGTTGATGGTGCCTTTGACCATTGCAGAAAAATTAGAGCATTCAGGACCCTGTTTGAGTAACCAGCATCTGAACTATGTTTTTTCTTAAAAATGTGGATGTTGAGATGATTATTTTTATTTGGATGTTTAAGTACAGCTTTTACAAGACTAAATTTTTTTCTTCTACTTTGCAAAAGGTAAATTCAACTTACAAATAAAAATGTGTGAATTTAAGAGAAGTTGTGTGTACACCAATTTCACTAAGTGATACGAACAATACAATGACAGCAAATGTCACGTGTTAGTTCCACAAAGGAATGATGGCAGGAGGAAGGGCATGTTAGACAGGAATTTAGGATATGTCAATAGTGCTCAGCACCACCGTCTATCCTGCAGGGCTACAATCATGTCTTGAAGGCAGAGCTCTTCTTTCAGACAGCACAGAGATGCAATGCTTCAGAGGAAGTTCTTGGAAATTAACTTTTCTTGGTATAGCTTAGTGTGGTAACACTTTGTGGGCACAAAAAGGCCTGAAAAATGAAGTGCATGCAACATAACAAATCCCCTTATTTCAATCTAAATACAATGGAAACTTATGTCACATTCAGCTAAAGATCTGACTGTAAACTACACTGAGAGGCTGAGATTGTGATTCACAATTTACTGTTCTACATGCTGGTTTGCAGCATCTTTATGAAGAGCAATTGAACCGCTACAGAAAGCAGATCTAAAAGGTGAGCAAGTAACAAATCCTACTCACAGCTGCAACCAGTTAAAACAGTGTAAGCAAGAGGTTTGAAAGCTGAGGGAGAAAGCCAATAAAAGAAGAAATACATCAACAAATTAAAAGGGTCATCTTCAACATCTCTCTTTGTACCAAATATCAGTCCCATTGAACTGAATGAATGCACATAGTACAAGCTGGAATGAGTGGGAAGGGCACAATTTCTCCCTGTTCATGGCAAATGGCCCTACAGCTCTGCTGCTCACATTGCTCAGGTCTGTTTCTGTGTGCTTCAGGCTTATGCTTCTGGGAGGCCAGCCTGCACAAGCCCAGAATAAAATCTCTTGTGTGCAAACTGCAGTCCATGCAAGAAATGCATAAGGGACATTTTAAACTAATACATTTGTAAAAAACTCATTCAAATTTTAGTGGTTCTTTCCTTTTGCTACTTTAAAAATACAATTTACTTCATTTATTGGACAATGAAGTGCCTCTGTAATAAATCTAACATTAAAAAATCATTTCCAGCAAATTACTCCAATAAAATCAATGACAGTCAGTCTCAGCTGTAAAAACAAATAAATTACCAGCTATTGATAGGGTAGGCAAAGTTAATTGTCATTTAGAAAGGCTAAAAGGGATAAAGAAATCTAATAGAAGGAACACATTTATACAGCAAAAATGAGAAAACTGTGAAAGTTTTACCCTGACAGCTCCCATCCACAGGATTGACTTGGTCCCTGAGCAGCACAGGCGGTTGTTTTAAGTCTCAGTAGGACACTGATATGTGCTTTGGATATGTCAATATTTACCTGCTTCAGTGTTGCCTTGTGATCTTTTTACCTTTCATATATTGAAACCCCCAAACAGGATTTCTGGTAATAGGAAATGAAGAATTGATAGAATTGAGCAGTCCCATCTTTAGACTTTTTAAGCCAGGTTAAAAGCAGTTTGACCTAATTCAGGCTTTGCAGTACTTCCAACTATTAAAGAAATATAAAGCTGGGCATTTGCTAGTGGGATTTGCCATTCTCTGATAACACAGTAATGATTTTATAGTTGATCCTCTTTCTAAACCAACTTCTTATTTATTTTTAAATTTGTTCAGCTGTTTCTGTGAGGAATCTAAAAATGGCATTAACCTGATGTATATCTGTTGAGGCAGTGTACTCCTTCAGATTTGAGCAATTTTCTTTGAAAAGCATTTTTAAATGCTTTTTTGTGTTTAGATCTCCTAATGGGGGAAAGCAAAGGAAGACCAAAATGCTAGAATGTTCAATGATCAAATATCCCTGTACTCTTATGGGAGGAAACTTAATTTAATCTTTTTGATATTGTGAATCCTGCTGTGGGCTGCAGAGTCGTGCTATATCCAGTGACATAACTGGATATTAGGGCTTATTCAGTAGAGACAGCTTTAAACTTTCCTGTGATGAGTACAAAATTTTCTGGAAATGAGCTGTTTTCAAGATTTTGCTGAACTGAACCTCTACGTTTTAGTTTTGGATACTTCTTCAATGACCCCAGGAGAGCAGATGATTTTATCGTCATCAGTTCTGCATATCAACTCTTCTAACAGGATGGGAATTCCTACTGTGTTACTCAAAAAAAAAAAAAATGTGCAAAGTAAACTCAATTTTGAGTAATCCCTAGCTACGATATTGAATTCAAAAACCAACAGATGTCAGACACAACCAAATACAGTGAAAAGTGTAGGCTTCTTTGACTGAAGGTGTTTGGTACAGAGATGAGAGCAGTAAGACTACTGTGGTGGCTGCTGCAATATTTGTAGCAAGTAATAGATTTAAACCTGAACCATTTGGGTAGATTACAGGAGTATGGAAGAGGGTCAGTCATATCTTTGGAATAATTTCTTCCTGGAAACACTGAAAATTGTAGCCCCATGAAGAACAGGAAATCTAGAAACTGTGGCAGAAGGAACTTCCAAACCAGCGAACACAGAGGTATCCATAGAAAGAATGCACATCTGGCTCTTTCCATCATCAAAATAACATGTTAAGGTCACATACTAATGAACTATACATCACTAGGCTCTGGACGGAAACCTAAGGTCTTGGAACTACCACTTTGTTTTTTTCATTCTGGAGTGGATTGCCAAGCCTGGAATTTTCAAGGCCAGGTTGGATGGAGCTCTGAGCAACTTGTTCCAGTGAAAGATGTCCCAGTGAATGGTGGGAGGGTTGGAACTACATGAGCTTTAAGGTCCTTTACAAATCAAACTGCTCTGTGATTCTATGATTCTCTCATACTTAGGTATGTACATCTGTTTTTCTTCAATCCTGCATGAATTCAACGACAACACAAGTTTTTCTGTCTCAGGGAATTTTGTTACTGGTTTCTCATTCTCTTCAGCAGCAAATTCTAGTCCATTGAACCAACAATAAGCAGATATCTTCTGCTTCCTTGTATTTCGTCTTCAAAACAAAAAAATATTATCAGATTACGCCTTTCCTTTTAGCCTCCAAATTAGTTAAAGTTTAAGATGTCCTAATATAATATGTGTTAGTGTAATGCATGCTCTACAGCTGATATAATTTATATCCCTGCTTCATCAGGGACACAAGGACTTTTGGATTACCTATTCCTTCCTCACCATTTTGACCAGATCTGCTCTCTTGTAGAACTAGTCACACATTACTGAATAGCTCTACAATCTTCTATGAGGCCTGCTAGCATAAAGTCTGCCTCTCAAATGCTTTAGTTGCCATTCATCCTTTACTGATTATTTTTCTTCCTCTTGCATTTAACTAATCATTATAAGATAGAAACTTCATTTCAGTATATTTTTTTGTCCCAAACTATCAACTAGGGGTTTTTTCTAACATCAGTTTGGGCCATTGGAAAGATATCCAATGGTCCAAACTGGATAGGAAAGGTGGGGACTCCAGCCTTCATCTTTAGTTGATACAGATATCTAATTAAATATACATATATCTCCATTTATTTCTGTATTCTCTACTGCTTTCTAAAGTCACAGAATACCAGAATATGCAAAATTTGAAGGGGTCAGTGTCTGCCCCTTCTCTTCTCCTCACAAAGAAGTTGTAACTTCAATGAGGTCTCCCCTCAGTCTCCCCCAGGCTGAACAGAGCAAGTGCCCTCAACCACTCCTCATACAACTTCCCCTCAAGGCCCTTCATCATCTTCGTTGCCCTCCTTTGAACATTCTCTAATTTCTTCCTATCTTTCTTGTATTGTGCCTCGAACTGCCCACAATATTCAAGGTGAGGCCGCCCCAGTGCAGAGCAGAGCGGGACAATCCCCTCCCTTGACCGGCTGATGATGCTTTGCCTGATGCCCCTCAGGACAGGGTTGGTCCTCCTGGCTGCCAGGGCACTGCTGACTCATATTCAACTTGCCATCGACCAGGACCCCCAGGTCCCTTTCTGTGGCACTGTTTTCCAGGATCTCATTCTCTAGTCTGTACAAATATGCAGGGTTTCCCCTGCAGAATCTCTGCAGGGTTGCCAGATGCAGAATCCAGCACTTTCCCTTGTTGAACTTCATACAGTTGCTGATTACCTAGCCTCAAGTTTGTCAAAGTCTCTCTGCAGGGCCTCCCTGCCTTCGAGGAGGTCAACAGCTCCTTCCAGTTTTGTGTCATCTGCAAACTTGCATACTATCCCTTCCAGTCCTGTGTCCAATTCATTTATGGAGATGCTGAAAAGCACAAGGCCTAAGATGGAGCTCTGTGGAACCCCACTAGTGACAGGTCACCACTCTGATTTATTTCCATATGTGGGAAGCCTAAAGTCACTATCTCATATTTGTGTATCCATGGGATAGATATCTACTTCTGCTCAGATTAATCCCACGAATGAGCATGCTTGACTTCATAGTGCTGCCATGTCCCTACAGACAAAATGGAGTATAGCTCTAGTGACTAGTCATTGAAATTGCTGTACTCAGCATCTTCAAAGTAAACCATTCTGTGGTCTGTCAGTCCATGTTAAGCTGGTCCTCTTGAGTCAGTTGCTGGGAAGAGACATGTAGAGAATGTCTCTGCAGAAGAAAATGGTAAGAAATTATGAGAAGTGGTAACTAGACATCCCACAGAGCTCTGGCTCAGTTCCATGCCCATTTGCCCAGGAGGATGCTCCGCTATATTGATCTAAAATTTGTCCTTCAATTGGCCTCTGACATTTGAATCTAAGTTCAAATGCATAAAAACATCTGAATAATATGTTGGTTTTCATACCGTGGGAAAGAAGAGCTAGAAATAATGGAGGAATCCACCCACAGAGGAACAAGCAGAGCCACGTGTACCTTACTTTTCGGTCAGTGAAAAAGCATAAACCTACACTTCAGACAAACAGTTGAGGGATATATCTCCTGCTGGCAGAGCAGGTTATGAGACAATTCACCGAGTGCTTTGGCAAGGGGACTGGGCACAGTGAGGAACTGAGATTACTCTTGATCTGTTATGGTATGAGGGACAGAGATGGTATTACTGTCAGAGTGTCACCTGGATGGAAGAGCATTGTAATAAAAAGGTATGAAGTACAGAGAAAACAACCCAATGGAAAATAAACTAATTAGTTCCACTACTGATGGAACAATTTGATTTTTTTCTATGTGTGAGTGTTTGGAGTATATATTGTTTGGGTTTACCAGAAGTAGTATTAGAGCAGAAAGTTTTTCCTGTTGTGAATTAGTTTCATACCACTTTTAAACCACTGCCAGAGGTTAAAAACATAAGCAGTGCAATAAAATTTGCTGTACAAAGAGGAATGTTGTGTATATTGATTTGTGTACTCACTGCCAATACCTTTGTGTTATAAGCAAGAATAGTGGACACATCATCAGCAACATGCAAACCCCTTCCCCTTATTAAACATGAACAACCAATACCACTTCAGTCCTGCAACCTATCGTACAATCTCTCTAGCCAGCTGACTTTGTGGTAGAGCCTGTACTCTAAACCATGCACAGTTTAAAGCTAAATAAACTACATGGACTATTGCACCAAACCCAAAACACAGGAGATACCCATTCCTCCTCTGCAAGACTGGACTTTTTTCAGTCCCAGCAAAGATTTTCTCTGCAGCTGCTTTTTCTTGCATTTTCAGATGTGAAAGATCATGCTGGGGAAAAAAAAAAAAAAAAATTGAGCAAAATAAGGTTGCTACTGTCCTAAATGAACAGAAAGGAGGATATGTTTCCATCTCTACACATCTACTATGTAAGTGTCTACAAAGAAGTGTCTAAATAAGTTATTCTAGGGCATTGCTCATCTGAGCTAAGCTAGATGCCTCCTTAAGAATTAAATTAATTTCACTCTGGAAGTTTCTTTTTTCTTTCTTTCCATTGGATCTTCAAAGGACTAGTAAGATGTAGATATCTGTGGTTGGGTAGAAGAATCCTGTCTAAGTTCTTTTGCCAAATTGTACTTGCTGTCTGCCTGTCCAGCTGTTGTCCACCTTCTCCTTCATCTATTAGCAGATATTAGAAAATAAATAACATTTGGAGGAGGAGTAGTCGTTACTCACCATGGACTTCAGCATCATTTTAGTATTTTCAGACAATCTTTGCCGTTCTGGCTCTTAATAACAATTTCCCATGTAGTTAGGTTAAACTGTAGAAACGGAAATTAAACATCAAACATGGTTCTCCTTTACAGTACTGGAAGAATATTAATGAGGAAAACTGCAAGAATTAAACAGATTTGCTAACCTGACAGTCATATTAAAGGTGAAATATATTGTGTGCATAGCTTTATTCAGAACATTGGATATTTTAAGAGTTCATTTGCTCTGTCTAAGGTTCCAGATAATGGAATGATGAATTATACAGATAAGTAGGATGTGATCTTTCACATATCATAGTTGCACTGGAAAATGAAAAACATAACAATAAGATCTATTATAAAATAGAAGTTCTGAAATGAAAGAATTTCCAAAATCTGTAACTAAATCAGTAGACAAAGTCAATTCCTGAAGTTATAAACAGTAGTCTGACTTAAAAATTCTACCTTATTCATATTTAGTAAAATAACATTGCATTTTCTGTTCTACTGCTAGGGAGAAATCTTGATATAAGAGATAAAATTCTTAGGTATATTTGGCAATGAAATACATGAACTGTAGGAACACTTGAAATATGATCCCTCTCCTAAACTAGTGCAGAAATCAATAGAAAGGAAAGTTTTTTTCTGATAGATGTGACTACAGTGGCATGATTTCCTTTTGATGTCATGAATTTCTCTCATACTCCTTTGCATTTGGTAGGAAAATAACATTTTTATTGCTTTGCAAGAAAGGTCTGAAGTTTTTACACTAATTTAAACAATGACAAATCAGGTACAAAGAAGACTTGGATGAATTATTCATTACAAAACAATGTATATAATTAATTGAACTTTTTTGTCTGTTTCCTTGTTTAACCAATGTCCTCAAACATATCACAAATATTTGCAAGTTGTCCTGTTTTGAATTGATGCACTGCTACCAAAACAATACTGTGGATTTTTTTAGGGGTGATTTGTGAATGAGGAATAGGTCATTTTTGTATTCTAAACAAATAAGTCCTCTTTAAAGACCCTTTACAGTAATAAGATGTAAAAATGAAAAATGAAATAAAAAAGAAGTAAAAACTACGTGCAAAACTGTATGAGAACAAATTTCCAAAATTAATGTCTATATAAGATTTATTTTAAAATTTCCCATAAGATGTTAGGCATGTGACTTTGATTTTCACCATCCTTTAGCATTCATAAGGGATCAACTTTATCATTTAAACACAGAAACACAGAAAAGATGATAGGTACAAATATGACACATTATGTGCCTCCTAAATTTAGAATAAACATGTTAGAATATACACTTAAGAATATTATGACATTTGTGTAGTGGGTATGGTATTTCTGCAGTGTATAATGCAAATGTAACAGATTCTCCGTCTGTTTCTTTAAACAAGTTAGTTGAGGAAATATGTCAGTATTTTATTTATTTTTTACAAAGTATGTTAAATGTATTTTGGTAATGTTAAGATAACAGTGTAGTATAAACAGTTATATAACAGATATGTATCATTCTAATACCACTTCTAATTATGATGAATTTTCACCACAGTTTCAAATTTCCAAGAATATATCTTGGTTTTTTACTGTGTGACTCCCCACAGCAAAGAACAGCTTACCACTAACAAATCAAAGTGGTTACTCTGAATATATTTTGTCTTTGTGGCACCTGTAATCCTATAATATTTAATCCATATAGGGTGTGCATACTCTCTTTTCATTTATAGAAATAAGTGTTTGACAAGAGATCTGGCAGTCAGGCCAGCACCGCTATTCTTAAAAAATTTATGTCATTCTTATGACAGTTTTTCTTAAAGCCCCTGTTTCAGAAGTCACTACGTGGGAAACTTAATTTCCACTTTCTAACATAAAAGTTCTCCTAATTATATATTTCTATAGAAACGTTTGAATATGAGACCCTTGAAGGTTTGAAAATAAGCAGGCAAAACCAAAGAAAATATATTCGTCTGTTTGTTCTGTTCTGCATTACGTCTATTTCAGTAAACTTTGTATTTTTAATAAATAGGCGTGAATCAAAATTTTTTTAAACAACTTTTATTCCTTATATGTTAGTATATGCTATATTTATTTGGTGTATCCTATACTGTCAAATCAGCCTTTGATCAGAGTAAAGAAAGCAGTTATGAAACACATTAGTATATGAAAAATAAAAAGTGTATTACCTATATGCAGATATAAGAAGTTTTTTACAAGGGGAGTAGTAAAACACTGGAACAGATTGTCCAGAGAAGTAGTGGATACCCCATCGCTGTAAACATTCAAGGCCGCGCTGGATGTGGCTTTGAGAAGTCTGATCTTGTTGAATGTTCCTGCTCATTGTGAGGGGGTTGGAAACAGATGACCTTTAAAGGACCTTTCCAAGCCAAACTGTTCTAAATTTCTGTAACTGTGTGGCAAAGGCTTACTTGACTTTCAAAAGATGTTTTCACTGCAAACATTTACTTTTGTTTTCCCAATGGTATTAAAATTTGGAGATAAATGGAGATAAAATTGGGATCTTCTCTCCTGTAGTTTTCACGAGTTCTCTGGAGGTTGGTCTCATGACAGAGCTATGGTTTTCTCCCTGGAGTCTTCTTACAGATTCCCCTGGGGTTTTTTTTCTAGTCTGTCAACTACACCTGTAATGGCAGGAAACTTACAAGTGTGTACTGATTTCAGTAATATGTGATGAAATTATACACCACGGATTCCAACAGACTTGTGCAGAATACAGTGATCCCTCGCAGGGAAAAAAAAAGAGTAAATTGAATGTAAAATATATAAATGCTTCCCTTATTCCCTTAGTCACTGCTTCTTTTCTGATTAGCAAATTTACATAAGGCTTTCATATTTGCAATATTTTATCACAATTGAGTGATACATTTAAGTACACTTCACACCCTTGTCAGGGAACATATCCACTCAAACTCCCACTAGCCACGCTTCCTTTAGGATTATAATATAACTTCTGAGTTAAAAATTAAGTATTAAAATCTTTCTTGAAAGTAATTAATAAGCTTGTTGCAGCCAAAAGCTTCATTAGACACAAACAGCCACAGACAGCTATGCAGAATTAAACAGTAGACAGGATAAGATGAAGCAGAGAGTATTATTGATTCCTTACCAACAGGTATGTGCCATTGAGTTACACCACAGCTATCAGGATATCTACATATAAGACATTAGAGGAGATCCAGGGAAATTTACCTTGAAATGGAAGACAAATTCAGTGAACAGGACACTGTGACATCTAAGGCTTCGCAATGGTTGGAATAAAACAATAACCTGACACTTCTTTCATGAAGATGGATATAATAGACTGCAATCTGTGCAACAAGCACAGTTTTCTAAATAGGTACATTTTATTGCATTTTGCAGATGCATAGGGTTGCCTCTGCAGCAAAACTCTGAGGCCAATTTCATAAGTAAACGTGACCTTGTCTTGGAAAACTCTTAAATCTCTTTTCAGTAAGTCAAACATCATGAAGTCACAGGCACTACAAGCCTTATCCTAGGATTATCTTGATTAAGGCACAAAACATTAAAAGCAAATTATTATGAAAGTATGAAACAATTTGCCCTTAATGTTTCAGTCATATCTGTAAAAAATATGACTTAAATCTAGTTTTATTAATAATACATATTTTAATTAAACGGCTAGAGGTGCATCTAGCAGGAAAAATTGAATCTTCACTGGATTTCACATAGTTGTATGATTCATGGGCAGTAAATATGCAAAGCTTTATGCCCATAAGGCAATCAAACTGCAAAGCTGTTATGCATGTTTTTGTCTGAAAGAATGAAATCTAGTAAGCCTTAGAAATAAAAATAATAACAATAAAAATAATAACAACAATAAATGCTCTAAAAATTAATCTATTTTTTTAGATCTAATGCATTTCTAGATACAATTGTCATTTTTTTGCCAGCTGTATGATGTTGAAAACATATTTATTGTTGTTTTCATTAATCTCATTACAGAAATTTTGCCTGTCTGGGTATGTATATGTACATAGTATCACAACTTCAGCAATAAAACCATAGGATAAAAATTATCATGCTACAGTAGCATAGCATGAAATGCTTTCATTGCAGACTGGGGATTGAACAGTTCTGCAGTCTGCTGATCTGCTAACAAAGCCTCTCCTCATTTACATCGGGATTGTTTTTAAAGGTCTGACTCTGCATGACTAGTTTGCTTTATCTTTTGTTCACTTCATCAAACATTCAGCTTGGTTATATTTAATGACAACTACACTGTGCACACCACCAACACCTCTCACCTGGTGGTGTCAAAACACAAAAGCAAACATGAAGTAATTACAATCTACAATGCTTCTCTGAGGTAACTCTATGGTGCCAAATTGCCACCTCTTATTGAGTGGAACACTGCAAATGCTCGTAGCACCCTCCAATAGCACAACACAATAAATGGCTCCATGTTAAGGATATCAAATTTTTCTAAAGTATTACCTTGGTGAAACTGAGCTTAAAAACTTGCTTTTCAAGTTTCAAATACTTGTCAAAAGACAGAACTATAATTGCCATCAGATTTTCCATCACTGCAGTGATACAGTGTTAATGAATGCTATCTCACTATGTCCTTATAAGAAGACCCCAGTCATGCTCTGATTTCAGAGACAGAAAGCTGATGAACCAAAAAACTTGAGGTCCTATTTTTTTCTGATTTAGAAGGGTCAATCAGAGATGCACAAGTAACAGATCTAATTTGGGTGGTTTTGTGGGTTTTTTTTTGCTGAGGGATTGACATTTTGGTGTTGAGTAGGTCCAAAGTATAGTGCTTGTTTTCATAGGAGTAAAAACCCCAGTCTGGCTGCAGTCTGTTGCAGAGTGGCTAAGATAGGGACAAAAAAAGTTACCTTTATTTGAAATCTCTTTTTTAGTTACCACTCACAAAAAATTTTCTTAAATCTTGCTCTCTGTATGAAAAATAATGACATAGGGGCCAACTCTAAGATATAGGCACCTATTGTCACTTAAACTAATTGAAATTTGCACTACTGATTTGGACTGCTCTGCTAGAAATACAAAGATTTTGAGGGGAAATATGAAGAAGATTATTGTATGAAAAAGGGGAGGACTAAAATAGTCAAGAACTACTGAAGAGAAGGATGCATCAGTCCTGAAAAATTTATGTTTAATTCTGAGGTGAAGAGAGAGATCTATTTCTATCTCTTATTTATAATCCTGAGCTCTCAATTAAGCTGAGGCATGAAATCAGTCATTTTTGGAAGTAAACTGAGGTGAAATGTTACTATCCTATTCTGAATCTCAGGGATAGTCTAGTTCATATTCTTCCTCCTATTGAAGCAGTGATTTAATCCAAATTCCTGTTCCTCTCTAAGGAAGCACTCTAGGAACTGATATGGCATGTTTTCAGATAATTTCTCTCAATTTCACCTCTTCAAATTGTCCTGCTTCATGTTATATATATTAGTTCACTGGACTAAGGAGTAGAGTAACACATCCTGTAGTTCAGTCTTTGAACCAACAATTAAATTTATAAAAATATGAACTCTGCATTTTAAAATAATGGAAAATAATGGATGAACTGGACAAACAGTCAGAAACAAATACATAAATAGACCTGCAGCCAACATCCTTGGCATTTCAAGCCTTTCTATCTTACTTTACTTTCAAGTGTGTACATCTCAGGGCTTGCTCTTGGGACACAGTGAAGCCCAGAGCCCATGAAACCTCTCAGATAAGTTTGACTTCATTTGAAGCAGGGGGAATGTTGACTAATTCTTTTTAAGAGAAACTGTGCCAAAACCTGTACCATTTTCTTAGTCTGGACCAGTCCAAAGACCTCGGTGATTCCATTCATGATAGCTGAGTTTATGTTCCACTTTGGACGAGGCAATGCTGTCTCCTGGCTCAAACTAAACCACTCCAACTGTCACAGTGACTTTAAGATAAATAAAAGGAAGTTTGACTTTGGGTCTTTCAGCTTATCTCTTGCAAATCTCTGAAAAATTTGCACCTTATGACGCTAAGATGCCAGATGTCAGCACAGTACACAAGGTTGAGTCCTGGGGACACATTGAGCCTGAAGTAAGCAACCACCCCCCAAACCATCAAAGACCTTCTAATACTTCCTTTGCTTTGCTTTTACCACCTAGACTTCAGACATGTTCAACTGTGGCAACCTACTGACAATATGTTGAATAATGTATTAAGTATCAAATACATTAATTAATTAATCAAATTGTTTTTCAGTCTCATTCTACAATGTGACCAACAGAAAGCAGCACAGAGCAATTACATGACTGTCCAAGCAGTTTGGCTCTGGCTATATTCAGACTGTTCTTATTGACTTAAGAGACCAAACTTATAGGGTATGACATTACATTTTCTTTGTGAGGGAAGAAATGTGAGTGTACCTGAACTATGGTTATCAATTTATCAATTAATGCAAAAAGTAACACTGCTTTCAGCCAGTATTAATTTAGTCACTAAAGTGGCATTACTGTGCTTTTATTTACAACAGAGGAAAATGAATACTGTATGCCATCTTCCATTTAGTACAATGCTACAAGCCAAGTGAATGGATTTTGCAGCACTAGTATTTCAGCACATCAAGATTTTTTCTTAAATAGTTAATTCATTATGATCATATACTGGTTAGATTGCCAAACAGCTCAGAATTAAGCACTGCAAAGTATGAAGTTCATTATATTAATATATATCTTTACACACTCAGGGAAGTTACAAAACATTATGAGACAGTACAGATTTTAAGAAATAGCAGAAATCATTTATAAATTGAAGAGGCAATAAAAGGGCACAGACATCATTATTTTTAAATGGTTTTGTTATAATATTTCATGGAGAGAGTAGATAGTGTCTTCCCAGAGGAAGAAGGAAAACTGTTATGAAATCAAGTCCATGAGGAAGGAGTGGAGAAATTTAAATATGTAGGGTATGGTTTTCAAAAGCACTGAGTTTTATCTTGAGCTCTCTTTCAAGTGAAGTCAACTGTGAAACTGTTATCGACTTCCATGGGAGCAGAGCCATGCCCCCTTACACGCTCTCAGTAATTCCACCTGTGGAATCTGAAATACATCTACGTCTCAATGAGATGCATCCAGTAGATCTGGCATGAGTGGAAGATAATGAAAGAAACTCTTTGTGATTCTTGCAAAGAAGAACCAGAAGAAAACAGAACTAGCACCTGTGACTAAGAAATCATTTACAATACACAACACCTCTAAATCTATTGATCTGTGACTGAATTGCTGATTAGGGACACAGTCAACATAATGTCTTCAATGTCTGATAGGGTTCACTAGACCTTATCCAGTCATGCATAGTGGAGGGAAGAAGATAAAGGAGGGGTACAAGGATGTGTCTGAATTATCTTCAAAGGGATCTGTTGCTCTGCGTGAACCGCGGAGTAGAGGAGAGGCTTGGTTTCTTTCTTCACCCACAGTCCTCTAGCATTACTCCAGCAGATTTTGCAATCCTAGACATTTCATATGATCTTACACCCCACAAAATCCAGGGATACATAGTTTCACACTCCTTCTGAAACCTTTAACTGAACATCCTCTCACCTGCAAAAAAACCAAACCCTGCCGCTCCACAGAAACAAGATTTATCTAAGTGAGAATCATATGGACACCATGAAAGTCCAAAGAAGATTCAAGCTAAAACACCATGTGGTGTGGATATTCAGATTAGTTCCAAAGATAGTTGGCTTTCAACAGTATAACACAAGTCAATCTCTGTTACCCATGCTTTGGGCAAGAGTACAGTAATACAAATCTACCTACACTGTGTGCTACACTTTCTGCATAAACAGAAAAACAAAATTGATTTCTTACATCCACATGGTGATACTTTGTTTTCCAATCTTTCACAAATATGATGTTAACTCCCCAAGTTAAGCTTTAGGTTATCCAGGCTGCAAATTACTTTCTATCAATAAGAGACAGGTTTTATATAGCAGTGATTAGAATGAACTCCAACATAGTGAGTCAATGCATTTACAGACCTACAAGCCATGACTGAAGGCAGGACTGGATGAATTGCACCCAATTCATCCCTGGCAGTCATTAGTTCAGCTTGCCCTTAAAAAATTTCAGAGATGGAGATTTCACAAATTCCTTAAGCAAAATATGCCAGTTAAAAACTACTCTGGTCTTTACATGCTTTCTAGTGATATCATCACCATCAAAATTAACTAGATGCATGAAGCGATTCTGTGATTTCAAAGGTACCCCTCAAAGTCTTATTGTTTTTATAGGACATAGCAGGACACGAGCAGTGTGAAGCTCATGAAGTACCCTGACTTGTTCAAGCAAGTCATCCTGAAGAAGTTTAACCTGTCAAATAACTACATTCAAAGACCACCTCAGCTGACATCTCAGCAACTCACCTTAGGAAAGAAAGAATTGGCTTTCTCAATAATTAGTCAAGATTATACAGTTCTTGAACAAAGCCAGAGTATTGAGTCCCATCATTAAAAACAAAGGTGTAGACCAGGTCCTAGCTGCTCTCCAAAGACTAAGATTCATCTCTCTTTGACAGGAATTATTTAAAGACACTGGGAAGATAAGAAAGGCAGACACTTCGTTTAGTATAATGGATTCTGCAGTACTCTTTTCTAGAGGTATATGTAGCAGGAAATGATTTTTTTCTCTTTTTTGTTCCCTCATTGGAGTCCTGGTGGCTGGACTTGTGCAATGCATCTGACACTATCCCACATAACATTCTTGTCTCTGCACTAAGAACATGTGGATTTGACAGATGGACCACTCAGAAGATATTGGTTGGAGGTCACACTCAAAGAACTGAAATCAATGGCTTGGTGTCCAAATGGAGACCAGAGACTAGTGGCATTCCTCAGGGATCAATATTAGGACCAGCACTGTTTAATATTTTTGTCGGCAACATGGACAATGAGATTGAGTGCACCCTCAGCAAGTTTGCTGACAACAAACTATGTGATGCGGTTGACACGTTGGAAGGAAGGGATGCCACCCAGAAAGACCTTGATAGGCTTGAGAGGTGTTGTGCCTGTGAGGATCTTATGAAGTTCAACAAGTTCAAGAGTAAGGTGCTACACCTAAGTTGGGGCCATTTCAAGCACAAATACAGGGTGGACAAAGAATGGATAAAAACTACCCTTAGGGGTAAAGACTTAGCAGTGTCTGGGGATGAAAAGCTCAAAATGATTCAGCAATGTGTGCTTGCAACCCAGGTCAACCACATCCTGGGCTACATCAGAAGAAGTGTGGCCAGCAGGTCAAGGAAGGTGATTCTGCCATTCTACTCTGCTCTTGTGAGACCCTACCTGGAGTGCTGCATCTAGCTCAGTGGCCCTCAACAAAAGAAGGAAATTAACCTGTTAGTACAGGTCCAGAGGAAGGTGACAAAGGTGATCAGAGGGCTGGAGTGCCTCTCCTGTGAAGACAGGCTGAGGGTGTTGGGGTTGTTGAGTCTGGAGAAGAGAAGGTTCCATGAACATCTTAGGCCATCCTTCAGTGCCTAAAGGTAGTCTACAGAAAAGCTGGAGAGGGACTTTTTACGAGGGCATTTAGTGATAGAACAAGGGGGAATGACTTTAAAATGAAATACAGTAGGTTTAGGTTGGATATTAGGAACAAATTATTTGTTGCGAGAGTGGTGAAACACTGGAACAGGTTGCCCTGAGAAGTTTGGATGCCCCATCCCTAGTGTTCAAGGCCAGGTTGGATGTGGCTCTGGGCAGCCTTGTCTAGTGGGAGGTGTCCTGGCCCATGGCAGAGGGTTAGATCTTTTGGGTCCCTTCCAATGCAAACCATTCTGTGATTCTATAATCATGAAATATGGCAACGCAAGTAAATAATAGACTGAAATAACAGAGCATGAGGCTTTTATCTCAAAAACCCCTCAACCTCATAACACTTTTGCATTCAGTGTGTTTCTCAAATGTGTCATGTGTCTCAAATGTGTCATGTCCTATTATATCCAGTTAGAGTAACCTAATGTGACCAACAGACTTTCAACAGAATGGAGAAAAAGCCTGGTCTTAAGCCAGATGCAAAATAAAATGATGATGCATGAAGAAGGTTTGCTGTGCTGTTAACTGGTGGAATTCTAGAAAAGAAATAATTTTTGTTCACAGAAATAAGATACATAGTGAGCAAAAATATGAGTTCAGAGTAAAAACAAGGATTTTCCCTAACATATATAAAACAACATATTAGAACACCTTGGAATTCTGCTAATCTGATTTATACAAAAGTATTACATCTTAAAAAATTAGTACTCCTCAAAATAAATTCCACTTCTGAATAGTATGAAGAAAGAAGAACATGTATGTGCAGAAGAGAAGATGTGCACAAAGACCTCTGAGGCAAAGCACTGGAGGTAGGAATAGCTATGCCTCCCATGAAGGTTTTTCCACTTCCATGTGGTATAGAATTTATCTCACTATTTAACATCTATTTATTGACTTTGAAGCCAATCATGTAAGATCCTGTCCATGAAGGAAAATGAGCACTTCTGGGACTTAGGTCATACCACCCATGTTAGAAAACTTAAGTTAGCTGATGTTAATGTCACCTTACAGATTAATCTTATGCCATTGCATCTAAACTTTTTGGGTTTTTTTTACTAAATGTGGATTCAGCTCTATCTGAGCTGAGAGCAAAACTCAAAACTGAGATGTATGTCCACCACTGTACCTCATAACACTCTTTTCTCTTTGCCATCTCCTGCAGAAAAGGGAAAGTAGAAAATCCTGTGAATGTGGAGAACATTTGCTCTTACTCTAAGAACCCGGTCTTCAGTCTGGAATAAAAAAATGGACAAAATATCACTTTTAAAACATTCTTCACACATTGCTTTTTCTGTGAAAAGATTAAGAAGGTTGCAAAAAACCCAACACCTTTGGTCTTTAGAAAGATTACATGTTATATGGTTAATAACATTTTCATTCAAAGTTTTGAATTTGAAGAATTTCATGGTAGTATTTAGCAAACCCATTTAGTAACAGGTTTCATTGGCCGTGTTATTGTTTTAGATCAGGTCAGGATGGTATCGTTGAATTGAAACTCCCTAGTCATCCTCTCCTGC
The DNA here is from genome assembly GCA_035583185.1 of Anabacerthia variegaticeps. Classification (NCBI taxonomy): domain Eukaryota; kingdom Metazoa; phylum Chordata; class Aves; order Passeriformes; family Furnariidae; genus Anabacerthia; species Anabacerthia variegaticeps. The sequence goes on from JAWWEW010000001.1 coordinate 68,913,503, forward strand.
TCTCTTGATTCACACTGTGGTGTGGCCACAGGGAGCAGTGTTGTTTACAGAAAGAGCTGAATCCTAAGCTGCTCTTCAGGAACCATCTGAGATCCTTTGACAGCTGAGGTGGGCCACCCTCAGGATGAGAACAGAACCAGTCCAAACTCCACTCCCACCCCAATGTTCAATGTGGATGTCATTGCAGAGTGGTCACTTGCAACCATTTTCCCCATGGGTCTGCTTGTATTGCTCCATCTTCTAGTGAGGCATAGTCCCAAAGAACCCAAAAAGACAAAGTACTGGACTTGTAAATTAAGATGACTGATTTATAGAAGAATGCAGAAACTTACAAGTGTGATTCTATGATTCTAAGTTTTCAGCAGACTTGATCAGTATTCCTCTACAACAGAAATTAGAACAGCACGTGGGCCATTTTCACTGTGTTGAGTGTGGACTAGGGCAAATTTTAGTTGTTTTCTTCCATTTGACTTGGGGGTTCATTATAAACCCCTCAAGAAGAGAATATTCAATGCCCGCAGCAGCAGAATCGTGTATGTCTGTGGCTGGTGAACAGAAGGGCTGAACTGCTGACAGCTGTAAGTAAATGGGATCATTTAAAAGATCACAGGTACTCTTGCATTTCTGCTCTTTGTCATTCTTATCTCACCATAAGCAGAGATAGTTACACATGGTTGGTGGCACAGTGCCACAAACTGACATCTCACAGAAGTAAAAACAAATCAATAATCCTTCTGGAGGAAAGAGAACAGCACTGCCCACAATCAAATTTACTCCAAGTTTACAGATATCTTATTAACTACCCAAATCAAGTGCATATTTTAAATAATGCATAGCAATGTGATCAAGATGAGAAGGTTGGTGAAATGATGCCATTTGTTTGCTTCATACAAAAATTGGGTTCCATCAACTTAATGCCTTTTTTCCTCCATCTAAATTTAATATGTTTAATTTCAGAGTGAGTTTTGATCAATGTGTCCAAATGACTTTTAAATGCTTAGATAAGGTTTTATCAGTCTTCATTTTTCTCATTGGGGCTTGGGTAATATGTTCAGTGATATATAAAATCTGTAGCTCATTCCCAGTTTTAAAAGAAAGAAGAAGAAAAAAAAAAAAGAGAGAGAATGAATAAAACAAAAAGAAAGGGTTGGTTTAAATTATCTGCTATTTAGAGATTTAAAAAGTACCCTAAGTGTAATACAGCATCAACATTCTTTCCTTATTTCACTTATGACTATTTCCTGGATTAACCCTCTTGCCCATCAGTGTAGTGTTTTCCAGTTTATTATGCATTTTTCTTATTGAATAGTCCTTTGTTTCTCAACAGATTGTTTAGGTTTTTAATATTGTTAGTGTTGAGAGATAAACGTTTTGGTACATATTGGAGAGTAATAAATTGTGTTGAACATTGATAAACTAACGCAATTACTAGCAAGGTCACCGAGTCAGCTAATTTAGAAATATCAGTACTCGGATTTTGAGTTGTCCCCTGGAGAACAGCAGCCACTTTATTAAAGCAGGAGGGTGAGGAGAAAATGGTACATTAGGATTGATCTTTTGATCTAATTGTGGACCTCTGCCATTCCTTGTTTGACCAAAAGTGCTTAGCAAGCAAGAGGAAACACAGTTCAACTAATTGAGGAACATCCCTTAAAAACCAAAGGGATTGTGGGAAAAAGAAACAAATTGCAATTTTAACAGTTTTATGGTGTTAGTTATCAATGAAAAGGTGTAAATACTGTACAATTAATCTTTTCTTTTCACATGGGAATTTTTGAGGCTTACAGACATACCACAATCATACTTCCAATATGTCCAAGCAACTAGATTTCTTATACTGCTGAAGTTCCAATTAAGCAATATTGAAAATGAGAAATATTTTCTATCTTGTGACTTATTTTAAAAAAATTAACATAAGACCTCTGCAACAGCACTCGTTCACTAGACAAAAGCCTGTACTGTTGGACCAGAAATACCATGGAATGCTTCCATTGCAGAAGAAAAAAAAAAAAAGTCCATCTGCTTCAGAGAACTAAATTGAGGCACATATTCAAACTTAAATGCATTTTCATCAATGAAAGATGCTTTCACTTGCCTTTTTTGATCTCTCTCTTGATGATGTGTACCTGTTTATTTTACCATACTGGAATCACTGGTATTATACTGTGATGGTGCATCCCCCCCTCCCCTCAGGCTGCAGTATGATCTGAGAAGCAGCCTTAAAACGCTCACTGGCAACAAATACAACTTTAGAAGGTAGTAATTAATTAGTAGGCTGGCATGTTGGAAGTAAGAGTAATGATACTGGGGGATGTGCCATTATCTACATAGAACTGTTTTAATTTGATTCTAGCCAGTAACAACTGGGAATCATCACCTTCTGAAATGCAGTTGGTTGCCTAACTCAAATAAACAGAGAAAACTGTTTCTTAAAGGACACACAGCAACGACACCAAAGGAGTATTATCATAATAGACTGGGAATAATCATCATACAAGTTTGAAAAAAATTTGTTGGCATTATTTCTCTCTGCCTCTGTTTCTTTTCTTCTTTCTTCCCTCTCTCCCTCCCTCTCTTTTGCCCACCTACCCCCCACCAGTTTTTCCTAAGTTGTTTCAACACAAACAGATTCAGGAACAAAGCACTCATATTGATGCTAAAAACTGCAGGAGGAAAATGTTTCAGATGTATTTCAGTTTGGAGACTTCTGGCTTTATATCTTTTTCATGCTGACATTATTTCATGGGCAGTCAGAGACATCGGAACACAGCTGCAGACCTTGACATCCTACATTTAGACACATCTAGGCATCTACAAGACATGTAGTCAAGGAGAGATGGGTATCTAAGCTCTTATTGTGGTCAGTTGGGAACAAGTCAGTCAGAGGACTCTGGAAAGCTATTCAGCTGATCATATGTAGCAGATGAGCAGAGGCTCTGCTGACAAGGCCATTGCCTCTGTGTGGATGCCTAGGGCAGACTGAAAGTACCTCATGCCATGGCAGTGTGGAGCTACACACAATTTACCTTACCTCTCAGCCATGTAGTGTATATCTTGATAGACTCCAGATTCAATTCTCCTGTCTGTGCTGGAATGACGCAGGGTGATCACTGGCCCAGTATTTCTGAAAAACATGAAATAATTTAAATATAATTGAAAAGAAAAAGAAATTAAAATATATTAAACTCCCAGAAGAATTTCAGGGTTCTGTCATGCACTAAATATCAAAATCAGATTTCTTATGGTTTGTTCTTTGTGTGATCCTGATGTGAAATTAAATCAGATTTTAAAAATTTAAATTACTTTTCTAATCAATCACTGGCTTCAGTAGAGAAGTGGTGGTCAGTCATTCTTTCTGATCAGAATTCAGTTTTTCAACTTTGAGAAACATAACCCTTGATTTAAGACATTCCTATTTAAAAAGTGAGGTTTTGTATTACAGGTCTTAAGAAAATCTTTATGACTCAGGTGTTAACACAACCCTCTCACAGACACTTCCTCTTACTGCCACAGGCTTGTGCAGAGGTGTGAGCCACCAGGGTTTAATATGCATTCACATGGAAACACATCTCCTTTCAGCTCCCATGAGAAATACTTTTTTCCTTATGAAATCTACAAAAAATTCCCAATTTACATTTGTTAATTAGAAATCTTTATTCTAAATAGACTAATTAATTACAGCCACATTTACATTTTAAATTTAAGTGATTATTTTAGAGGATTTTGTAGACTCCTAATTGCAAATGTTGCTATTCTCATTAGGATTTCAAGTGCTGTCCCAAATGAAAATGGCAATTGATCTACTAAGCCCTGCAGAGTCATTCAGTTTAACTAGTTCTGTGTATTGCCTAATGCACATATGCAGACACTGCTCTGTGACCCAGTGCATGCCAGAGCCAAATAGCTGTGGAAAAATACCCCTTCCTGACAGAATACAAAATGATTACCCAAGTTCCTGCAAAACTGAAGTAAAGTTGCCCAGGAGGAAAAAGAACTTAATGGTCTTGCTGCTCAGCTTGATCAAGAGTACAGTTATCACAATAAAAAAGGGACTTCTGGTTAAAGATAGGACATATGAAAATTATATCAGGCCATTCAGAGACTTCTACAGAAGTTATGCCTTACATAAGCAAGCAGCCAACTGGAGCACAGCAAGTACTGATGGTTCTTCTCACATTAAGAATTGGAAAAAGAAGGTCACAAAATTGGGGAAAAAGGTACAGTATCAATAAAGTTCATTGGAAATCTTTTGGCCTCATACTATTCTTCAGGTGTTTATTCCTGAAATAGAATTCAGTTATTCTGTTAGTGTAAATATGAAAAATATTAATAATGACATTAGTACTAGCAGTGCAGTAATAATAGTAATCATCGTCTAGTAATGCAGTGAAAGGTAGTTAAAAATCACTTCTTTTTATAATCTAAGGAACCTGCTACCTACGTACTAGTTGAGGAAAGTAAAAATATCATTCATATCCTTTTAAAAGGATGACTCAAAACTCAGCAGGAAAAGTTTTGCAGAGAGAGTATGTACTTATCCTCTTATCCAACACTTTGACTGAGGGACCTGAAAGAATAAGAATGAACCTGTCAGACTAATTCTTGGGGTGCCTATGCAGAAGGTTGGGTGCCTCAGTTCCTCCCTGGTGAATGACTAATTAGCTATCAGAACAGAACTGCCTCTGCAGGAGAGACTCTGTTCCCCTCGTCACAGCATTTTACAACTTGGCTAATGAGGCCAGGTCACCAGGAACCCGTTGGGAATCTCATCTCCTGCCGGCAGTACTGTTTCTGTCCAAGAAGCAACTGAGAGTGAAGATTTTCCTTAAAATTACCTAATCCCTTTATTTAGAGATGCATGGACTATTTTAGCTTGAGGAAAACTCCAGCAAAGGGCTTCCTCTGGCCACAAAAATGGAGCATATATAAACTTGATACAATACAGACTCAAAATTGCATTTTAAATTCCTCATTCTTTTTCTGTCAAACTCAAGAAACAAAGTTTCATACAGCTCCAACAGCATTGCGACTGCTCCAGATACCGTGCCTTCCTGCAGCCTTCTGCCTGCTGCTGTGCCTTTGAACACTTTGGTTCATGACAAGGAAGAGATATTTATAAAATAAAGCTGAAAATGCAGAAATATCTCAGTTTCTTTGGGCCAGAGGGAAGAGACACAAAACACATCAACAGATTTGACCCTACAGTCAAGGACATGGGATTGAATAAATCTTCACTCCAGTCTATCTTTCTCTTGGTGCCCATTCACAATTAACCTGTGCAGTTTGACTATCAACTAATATTGCAACTGAGCTCCTATGGCTCTGGCCAGCTCAGGTGGTCTTTGAAAGGCAGCTATAGCCAAGGGCTGTCCTCCATGCATTCAGAATTGTGAAGGAGCTGATCTCACTGTCTAGAATAGCTCCTTTAGTTCCAAGTCAGTTGGGGCTTTGTACATAGCATTGCATTAGAGATGGGTCTTTAGTCTCCTTTTCACATACAACCTAGAGGACTAGTGTGTGGAGATCAAGACAGAAACACTGTGTACATAGTGTGTCATTGAACACCTATATTTAGGCAACTAAATACCATTTTATAGTCATAAATCTTTGTCATGATCAGGACTTAATTTGTATTGTGCAAAAAGACATTCCGTGAATGTTTTGCAAAGGTTCTAAGCACTGCAGGGGAAAAAAAATCATAATATTCTTATTTGCAATACTGTCTAAAGGTGCAGAATAGAAGTTCTAATAATCTCAAACCCCATCAGTATTCACAACCAGAAAAATATTAGAGAGAAAGGGGTGGAAAAGAAATCAACCCAAAACATAAGCATTAAGGCATTCCTTCAAAACAATAATTTGCAACAAGAAACTAATTATCAGTATCCGTGTAGATGTTTTGTCTTCATCCTGAGTTTTATTTACTGTTTAATGAAGTTGGTTTTCTGTTTCCTTTCATCAGGCAAATGATGAGGTACAGCAAATGGCACCAGAAAATTACAAAATAATCCCTGCAAGATATACAAGGAGACAGAGAATCCATTCTGCATGATCAGAAAGTACAAAGTGATAATAATAGCAGATTTGATGGAGGTTATGTCTCACAGCTCTTTAGGTCAGATAATAATGTGCTATGTCATTAAGCTGCAGTATCACTTTCCTGACTATTGTAATTGATGGTTCATGGTATGGATATACTATAAAGCAAGTAGTATGTTTTGAAATCCCCATCTATAAAATTGAGATGTGTTTTCTGTAAGCTCTGCATTTCTCTTTGCTCTTCCTTAGGCTATTTCTTCGCCTTTCTGAGTCATGAATAATAAACACAAGCACCTTTATTTGACAGTTCAAAGTAATCTAGCAAATTACACACGTATGCATGCATATACATCAACACACACACACACGCATGATAGCGTTCACATATATGGCATTACTTACAAATAGTATTCAGCATAGTTATATGTGTGTGTACACACACTATCATATACATTTATTCAAAGAGAGTAAGAGAGGGAAAGAAAGTGAGAATCATTTAAATTACTTTGGAATTCTTGACTACTGTGCTGATAAAGCTTTGCCAGTACAGCTAAATAAAAGATGCCCCAGAAACAGAGAGACAGGAACACTCTTCTCTAGCTGTCCACACCGCTTAAGTGCCACCCCCCAGTAATTATCTAGTTTAATTGTCTGCCTCCCAGATACATTTTCAACTAGTCAAACTACTTCTTGTCCAACCACAATTTGGGAAATAGTTTATCTAGAAATCAAGAAATGCCCCCAAAAATCTGGTTTATGGTCCAGGGGGCATAGTGTGAAGAGAATGGAAATCACAGGGAGGTATAATGTGGACACGGCAAGTCTGCTCTAGAAGTTGCTGTTTCTGAGCCCTGTGAGAGCATTCAGTTCTGACACCTAGCTCTCCGCACTGTAAGTGTATGAGTGATGTCGAGTTCAGAAGACTTAGCTCTAGGGCCAGGGGAAGGTCCTCTTTCTTTTTTTCCATTTTTTTTTTCTTTTTTTTTTTTTTTTTTTTTTCAGCTTAGACAAAGCACAGAAAGAACTTTGTCTATTTAGAACACTTTTTACTGAATATGAACCAAAAGAACCCAGTTCACAATACTAGACAAGCACTATACTCAGTGAAAATGTAACAGATTTGACACATTCAGATCTGGCTTTCTGTAAATTTCTTGCATATGTATAAGAATAATTTTTGCTAATTTCAAACTTCCTGAGCAGACAAGCATCCCAAAAGTATGTTTACCGTAAGTGGGGGAAGAGGCATGTGCCATACCTTTTCACACAAGGTCACAGGATTTCACTCTAGATAGACCATCCAGCTTTAGGAGTGGATACATCTTTTGGATCTTTTTCACATCTTGGCTCTGGATACATCTATGACCCACAAAATTAATATAGGGCTTGAGGTCAGAAATTCAGACTAAATAGAGAAGTCCTCCTATGGTATCTCAGGCCAAATCTGTGTTATGTGCACTTTGGCAGTGTACAATACCAGGATCTCTACCTGTGAACAGTTGCCCTGTGAATATTATTTATACCAGTGAAACCAACGTCAGGGTACTTTACAGTCTCACATTAAGAAAGTGTACCCCATTAAATTGGAATAAGTACAGTTGTGCTCCTACTACTACCCTTAAGGTCTTTGCAGCAGAGCTGTGCTGGTTTCAGAGAACAATACCCCAAGGCTACATCATTCATGTGTTCTGGAAAGGTATTCCTCCACTTGTCCAAGAGTAATGAATTTTCCACTTGTCAGTCATTCCTTGGCTTAACAGCTAAAAAGTACTGCGAGTGCATTAGAATGGGAAGATTAAAAAGAAAAACTTTTGTTTTTTCAGATGAATTTGTAACTTCAGCCTATGGACTATCTTGATCAACAGATCTGAATTATTTTCTAAGGCATTTTGAAGGTATTTCTCAATGGATCTCAAGATAGGATTCTTACTTGGATGGAGAAGCTGTGATTTTCAAATATGCATGGAGTGTTACTAAAATTCACAGAAGGCCAACACCTTTTCTGTTTCTTTATTAACAACTTCAACAAAAAACCTAACATTTTAAGAATGACCGATCTAGATAAATTTTATAGACTGTCATATATTCACATTTATGTGTGTTTGTGTATATGTTAAATATTATTTATCTTGTTAAATGTTTCCAGTGGTATTTATAAGTCAGTTATTAGACATATAAAAGTAAAAATCCAACTTTTAAAACTGTTCACTTTAATAATTAGGGTGACTATAAGAGGCTACAGCAACTGCACAGAACTGTTGTGTTTCAAAGAGGAGAAATTATAAGTGACAGTAACCCTTTATCAATTCATTCCAAGTCAGTTAATTAAACCTGGAATTATTTAAATAAGGTGACAGTCAAAGGAAAAGGTCAATGTTCCCAACATTTCAGTAAGTCTTCCTCATCTCTGGAGTTTAATTAACTCATTTTGAACAGAATGGTCAAAAGTATGCTAAAACTCATAATTCCTTCCCTGTTTTTTAAATGCAAAATGCCTATTCTCCTTAGGCCTGCACAGGGCTTTTCAAACCACCAGGAGGTGAAGGAAATTCTGTCCTCTCTCACTAAAACCACAGACTTATACACCTGGAATCCAAAATAGCCTCACTAGTCCATGGCTAATACATACCACTGCAACAGAGACCCTGTGGCATTGGATATCCCTACCTTTAGGTCAGGAAAACATCTGCACAAAATTTGAGTCAAGCACTGGGGCTAAAGGAGCTGCTGGCCTCTCCACTGAACTGCTCTTACTGCAGTATTCTGGGGTCATAAAGACACATCTTCCTTGAAAATAGCTGCTAGAGATAGATTTGTGTCACTGATTATTTCCCTTTCTCTCTCTCTCACCTGTCCACACTCCATTTCATGAGGTTTGCTGAAGAATTCAATCTCTTGATGTGTGAAATTGTGCTGGGATACACATGTTGAAACATACATGAAGGGGTTGATTCAGGTGCTGGAAGTAGCATGCTGAAACAGAACATGGGTCCAGGGAGAGTAGGTGGAAAACCCAGGAGAAAAAGTCTACCAAAAAAAAAATTTTGGAAGATGTTAACCAAAAGTAATTTAAAGACAGCTATGGTTTGTTGTTTCTTCCCACACCAAAAATCAAATTATAGAATTGCATAGAAGAGAAAACAAGACTCTAGAATTAATCACCTACTTACGAGAAGAACCTGAAAGATCCTGGATCCTTAGTTAGTCACTTTCAAAAGAGCAATGGCAGAGATGCCTCTAGTGTATGTGTGTACATGTATGCAAATGATTGTCAATGTTCCAGCTACTTCATGGTTACTTTTTGTATTTCTATCATTTCTCAACAGGAAGCACAGCTTAGTGAGCTAAAACTATAGAACCTCGCTGCTTATTTCTACAAATGAAAGAATGCACATAAGCTATGCACCATGGAAAAGTGGAGGTGTCATAATCACTGTTATAATTTGCCTTTCTGTTCAGACTCTTAAAATTGTAGCAAGGGCAAAGTGAACACATTAAACGCAAAAAAAAAGGTGTACCTGAATCCTTCTGTCTACTGCTGCTTTCTCTGAGGGAAATCTGTTGGTCTAGAGAAAGATGAACTTGAGAGTTCAGGTAAAACATAAAGGGCAGGCAGGAGGACATGATGGGGAATCAGTATTCAAGGCATCTCATTCTCTCATTGCTGTGATTTTCAGAGAATAAGGAATTTTGTGCCAACAAAGTGTTTTTCCTAGTTTTCAGTCTATGGATAATTAATAACAACAGATCTTAAGCATTTAATAAACTTGAAAGGAGCTGCAAAACATTTTGTCAAAACCCCAAAAAATCAGATACCTCATACTACCAGATATTCTAATCACCCTGTTGGGAAATACAATGCAAAACTGAACAATCAATCATGGTGATCACAGAATTTCGGAGTGATTTTTTTTAACTGAAAAGCAAATTTATAGATGTGGGTCTTGTTTAATTATATTTGTGTAGTTTTACATAAGATCTTTGTTCCTGTTGCACCATGGAATCCAACAGAATCATGAGATGCAACCATCACATGGAGCAATCTATCTTTTGGTTTAAGGAAAATGTCTCCTGAGAAAAGGAGACATGCTTATGTCATGGTCTGATCTATAAAGAGTTTACTTGTTTGAAAAAGTAACCTGAGCCCTATCTTCTCTTTTCTCTGATAACTTATACCTTATTTTTCTTTTGAATTTTTATGATTTTTATTTTGCTTTCTCTTTAAAACATGCTCTTACTCTTTTATTACTATTTTAATTAACCCAGGCACAGAGTCTGTCTTCAGACAGCTTTGCATTTCTTTCTGCTTCTTACTTCTTTACGTCTTAGCAGACTGTGAGCAGTTTCATTAGTAAGCCAAACCTTATGCTTCACTGCAATTTACAATAAAAATTGCAGCTGCAGTTTTCTATAGCCTCTAAGAAAAACACAGCCACATCTATGAAGCTATGACGCACTATCTGCCAGAGAGTAATTTAAGTGAACAAATGGAGGGTAAAAATCAGTCTGGTGAAAATAAACCACTTTTAATTTCTAGAAACAAGGAAGAAATGACTCAGTTGCTTATTCATTGCCTTTTTCATATTGTGAGCCTTACAACACTTTACCATGACCTGAGGGAAAACAAAACAAGTTGACTGATTCTTTTCCATCATGGAGTTAGAACAACAAAAATTGGCTATGATTTCTAGTAACAGTGTTGAAATTCATCAAGTATCCTTTTGTGTTCAATGTTGTTGCAAATGTAGTTTGAAAAACCCAATTGCCTTCACAGGATATATGAAGAAAAACTTCTCAGTTTATGATCTCTTACCTTGTCTTATCTGGAAATTTCAAAAACCTTGATTATTACTAAACACCTGATCCAGAATTATGATCACAGTGATCTTCCGGACACTCACACTGGTAAGTGATTACATGGAAATGATGAACAGTTGTAAGACTTAAGAACACCAGATTCACTTTCAGCTTATTTGGGAATCAAGCAGAATTCAAGTTTCCTATGATGCACAGGATCAGCAGAAATGAAATATTAGAAGCACGGTTCTACAAGCTGTATTCACCAGAGAAATCCTAATCACCATAAATTTCTATACATGAAATATAAGCTCATGCTGTAATGTGTCAGGTTTACTTATAGAAATGTTTTAATATCAGAGCCTCTTCAGCCACAGGTAAAGTACAGATACCAAAGGACTAAAGGGGGTGAGATACATAGATGTCCTTGTAGACTGACAATATGTGCCCACAGAAAAGGCACAGCTCAGTGAAAAGCTCTGAGCAAACAGACTCTCAGCTGGTAACTTTATCTATCTCAGCTATTGGATGCTAATTCATCTGTCCCCAATAGCTCAAAGAGAGCTGAAAGAGGAGACCTGAAAACTTTATTCTTTTTTCCATTTCTTAAATAAACAGAGCCAATGACTTCACATTGATCTAGTTATGCTACAGAAAGAATAAAGGTAGCAATCACAGTTTCACTCTAGCTTTCCTCTGCCCATTAGTGTGCCAAGAGCCCAGGTGTGCATTACATAGCCTTGTATAAGACATTTATTAATGTGGGTAACAGGTGAATTGGGGAACAGATCTGAGTTTGGATCCAAGCTCAAAATATAAAGTCTTGGCCTCATTGCCTGCTTCCCCTCAAAACAACTTTCTGCTGTATTTTCTAGTAAAGGAAGATTGCACTGTGAAAATACAGATATGAGAAAAGACAGCATGGGAGAAATGTAACATTTACTGGATACCAGCTACCTTCCTTCAAATCCAAAAGCCTCATAAAATAAAAGCGAGCTTCTCCGGCTAGGTTTTGTATGAGCTGGCATGTCCTTGTCTTACTGCGTATTCTATCTCATAGGAGGCAATGTTTAGATCTGAGCAGAAATAAAAAGGCTGGATAGAGCTGAGCTCTGGGTCACTTTGATGTGCACTATGCTAGTTTAATACGCCTACATTTGCAAGTAGCTGAAAAACTTGCTGCAACAGTAATCTTTGTGCAATCATTTGATCATTTCCTTCGTGTTGCTCCTCTCCCCACCATTTGTTTGAGAGGGATTCAAAATTACTAAAGCAGAATCAATTGTTATAAGAAAAAAATATTAGGTTTACGTTAGGGAGGAATTTCTTCAAATAGTTTATTACACTGAAAATGCAAGGTCTACTATTTCAAAAAGGTTAAAAGGTAAACAGATTAAATGTTCAAATTCTATTACATTTGTTGTATTTTTTCATTTGTATAAAATTAATCCTAAACTAGATCCTCCTGAGACTCTCACAAGAGTTGCCTCTGAGTACTTCTGCTGAAATCAATCTAAAAATATTTAGCATTGTGTAAATCCTGTAATAGGAGCATGTATCTTTGTTAAGTCTTGCCAATATGAAAGAGATTTACACAAATCCAATGTGTTTGGTATAGTATATTCCTCCCACTATTATGATGGTTATTAAATTATTTGCAGATCAGAAAATTAATCTATCCAAGCAAATAAAATGAGATAGTTTTTAGCAAATTTCTATGGCTGCAGCTAGATTTCTATGGATACATTAAAAAGAATCACTTTAAAAGACTGGGCACTTGTTTGTGTGTGTTTATATTGATATTTAAATGTATATAAATATATTTAAAAACTGAAACTAAATTGCTTCTTTTCCCTCAAAAAAGCTCTCTTTTTAGATATTTCAGAAATGGTTGCTTTAACACATTTCCAATGCATTTTCATTAATATTTTATTCCCCCATCTTATGAACCCACTTCAAGTCACAAACAATAACAAGCACAGTTAGAATGCCTACAAATGTAGCCTCTTTTCAGCGACTTCCAAATACATGGGGATTTAGTTCAATAAGGCAATGCACCTGAATGACAGAGGAACTCAAGTGAACCAAACTGAAAAGCACAACAGCTGTAGGCTTCTGAGCAGACAACATGCCTATGTATTCTGGCATCGGGCTGTACTAGACCAAAAGCAACACTTTGCATTCAACTTTTCTTTTACAAAAGTAGGACGCTGAACTTTTCTTGATTGCATATTTTATTTGAGATTTAACAAGGATTAGTTCTAACTGGCCTGACGGTCTCTCTGACTCATTTTCACTCCTTACTATTTTATGGTGCATGCATCTTTTCATCTCTAGCATCTTTTTCTCTTACCGGTGCTACTCCCTAGCTAATTTGGGCTTCACATATGAGGGTAGTTCAAGGTCTTATTCAGGAATGTCAGGTATCTTTGGCTTCTAACAGAGGATCCTGTCATTTTTCAAAGAGATAATTTTTACTGCAACACACTGCGTACTTGACTTTGGCTCCTTAATTGCTGAAAAGGGTGTCAAATACCCTGACTTGCAGTGAAGGAAAATCTAGGGGTTCTTTTGCAAACAAGCAGTTTTTTTCATTTTGGTCTACAGCTTTAGTCAAAGTTGTGGGTACTTACCACATTTAAGACAGTCATAAAAAAGAAACATGATAACATGAAAAAAAGTGTACCAGATGACTTTCTACATGCTTCCTGCTGTTTGTTGTGTTATCTAGTATCACAGTAAGTAACAAAATATAGGAAGTGACAGAGAGACAAATGAAATCCCAAAGGATGAATCAGTTCATAGTAGAGGTATAGACCACTCCCCAACTAATATTCTCTTTATTCCCTCTGCTGATAGAGCTAGTACTTAGATTGCTAAATCCTTACATCACTACTGATGCATTCCACTTACTTGCTTAAAGCAGTCAATGCTTTCAAGACAAAGTAGATAAAGGACTAAACTGTCAGGACAACCAATGTTACAGTAGCAAAAGTTTAATGTTCAGAGTCATTTTGATTATATACAGTTCATTATGTGGACTTTTCCAGTAACAGTTTGCTTTTATGTGTGAAAATACACACTTTTGTTACAAACAATGTTTTCCCCAACATTTGGAAAAGTCTCCTCTCTCACCCACTTTTAATACATGTCCATCTGAATTTACTGTCCATCTGAATTACCATTTTCAATTGAAATACTGTTCTCTACATCTATATGTATATATGTACAAGATCATAACAGAGCAAAATAGATAATAATCAATTGCCTCTTTTTAAATTTCATTGTAAATCAGTTTGCAGTAGTAACTTAACTGTAGAAATAACAAAGCACCTCTGCACCTCATGTGTATAAAAAAGGTAAGGGGGTATTTTCATTTCTGTCCTAGTTCAACAGGTGGGACCAGTTATAACTGTGTGGGGGGTGATCAAAGCTATGTATTCTACCCCTTCTATTCATTTCCCAAGAACAATGGACCGTTTGCAGCACATTACTAGGGAGTCGTTAGCACCTTCACACCCAGCCTGAGGGGGTGTGGCTGCCAATGGGCCATCGACGGATCAACAATACCCCATGACTCACAGAGTTAATCACCCATTGTGTGAGTCCCCGCCCTGGGGGAGGGACTGAGTGCTCCCTGAGGGTACATAAGCGGGGGTAAGAAGGCCTTGACTGGAACACTCGTTGGATCCGGAGGAGCAGCAGGACCTTGATAGGAGGAGACCACAGCCATCATCTGCACCAACAAGTTCTTCACTTCCTTTTGCTTTGGATTCAGCTCAAGGGCTAACAAACCCCTTTGGGCTCGTGCCTTGGGGCACTGGGTTATACTGCTGGGTTTTGGTGAGTGGAAAGCAGTTTTTCTCTTTGTGTCAGTATATTTATTGTAATATTTTTCATTAAATTGCAACTCTGACTTATAAACTCTCTTGTGGTGGGTCCATTTCTCCTGCCGGTTTACCTTTAAACCAGCACAGTTTCTTTATTCCATTATGCTTGCCTTGATCCTGCACAGTAACAAAAATACCATAGATGGATGTTGTTGCTATTTGCTAAAAGATAGAAGCACTTTTCCAGGAACCTCAGTGCTCTTGAGTTTTACAGCCATTATACCTACAATTGCAAGGTGACATAAGGGTTAGAAAGATTTATAGGAAGGAAGTAACTGCAGCCTGGGAAAAGTCCAAGATGGAGCAGAGGAAAAGCGTTGGAGGGAAGGACTGGCAGAGAGAAATGGCTACATACTTACCACAACCTCTTTGCACTTCTCGGGCTGCTGCACTGTGCAGGGAGGTGGTTAGAGGAGTCAGGAGTGCAGCTGAGCCTGGGAAAGGGAAGGGGGAGGGTAGGTGTTGTTTTAATGGTTGTCTCTCTTTCCCCACTACTTGAGCACTTTATTTTGCAATACCTTAATTAACCCCAAGTTAACACTGTTTTGCCCACAACTGTAACTGTGAAGTAATCTCCCATGTTTCAACTCAACCCACAATGTTTCTCATCCTATATTCTCCTTTGTCCCACAGAGGGGGCAGGGTGAGCTAGCAGCTGGGTGGGAGTTTGGCTCTTACCCAAGTTTGTCTCTAACCCACGACAAAGATCTCTGAAAGAAAAGGCAGGTGGTTTCTGTAGAGCATAGGGGATGCTAATAAGGAAGAAAATAGCCATCTCCTTTGTTTGTAGGTGGCATTTAGCACTGGTCTTTCAGACCAGATGGAGAGCTTCTGTCATGAACATTTTGTAATTTTTTTCCTGCTACTGCTGAGAAAACAGTAGCATTTGAGTTGGTTTTGACTGAGTTATCCCAGTTTACCTTTTCCAATCTGCCACAGCATTAACTAACTCTTAGGCAAAGTATATTTCAAAGTGTATGTGCATAAGTATATAAGTGTATATCAATCATATAGAGAGAGAGAGAAAGAGAGAGATACACTAAGAGGCTATTTTTCTTACTTTAACATTGTTAAAATTTAAGTTTGCACAGATAGCCATGAATACTTGTGCATTAATATATATCTGGACACACTTCCTAGGGAGGGTTTGGAGCAGCAGGATTCATGATGACTGGCATGTCAAGGAAAACCAATTTGACATCAGAGAAAAATATTGCATTTCAAAATCTGTGTGGGCAATAGCTATGTTGCAGATTCAGTAAGGGATTTTTGGTTGTGAAACTGAGCTTCAAACCTCTTCCACACTTTCTTGTAGCTTTCTTGTAACAGTCCTAAGTTTAAGCAGTCACCCAGAATGGGATGACCAAAGTCCTTCTACTTCTGCGGTCTTTAGTCCCATAAGTCATCTCCATTACCAGAAACACACTCTAGCCACAAGCCTAGAGGGGAGCAGAAGAGAAGGTAAAGTGCAGCTGGTGTTCAGGAATATAATATTCATGGATCCAGAATGGAAGAGAACAAGAAATTATGATGTAATATTTTTTTTATTACAGCATCAATTGTTTGAGAGTCTGCGAAGGAGTGCAAATCTAAAAGAGAATGAACATGTGAGAAATAGGGAAACATCAGTGCTTTTTTTTTCTATAATACACAACAACTTGAAAATAGACATCAACAAAATTAAAAGATCACCAAAGTTTTGACAATTGTTTTATTTCTGGTTTAGGCCAGTTCCAAGGTACTCTTGGAAGTAATGACATGAGTCTCTTCTACTTTCAAGATATTGTTTCTTAATACTGAAGATCAAGAATAGTCATTCATTTCATTACCTAGAAGTACAACTTGCATTACTAAAGTAGAAGATGGTATGGCAGAGCAGTACTGAGCAGCTCTAGACTTATCCCCTGACTGAGGAATTCATTAAAGAGGGTATCTACTAATTTCTCAAGGTAGATATGAGATATACTGTTTTATGTCCAAGGTAATTAACTTTTATTTTCCACATCCTAGCTGATGCAGTCTGAAAGAGTCTGGGGATCTAACCTGAAGTCAGCAGTTTTCAGTATAGGTAGAAGCTGTATTCAACCTATAGCCTAGAACAAGACAAAAGGAAACTTCATGAGTCTGTTCATGCATTTCAAAGTTAGGACACCCTTCTTTTCTGATTTATGGAAGATGAGACAAGGCAGTATAAGAGACTTTGGGAGTGAATCTAATGAGAAATACTTTTGCAGTCTTAGGACTGCAAATAAATAGCAATAAAATGCAGCAACTTTATGAATTGAAAATATTTTTGAAGGTAGGAGGGATTTGCATTCATGCTGACAGCTTCTGTATCAAGTTTAGCCCAGTGGGAATTGAAACCGCTGAGATATTAAACCTTGAAAAGAGGGATTTATAATGGAAAGGCTGACAGAACTTTAATTATAGCCAGTAGCACTTTAAGCATACTTAAATGTACTATGTTTTTATAAGGACATTATAAAAACCAAAGGGATAGAGGTCACAGATTAGATTGTGCTGGAGTAACCACTGGAACATCTAAGCCTTTAGGCCACTTTTGGCTCTTGTTGACTGACTGAGAGATAAAAAGTCAAGTACCTAAGAATCTAGGCGATATTAGACAACAAGATCTCTTGTTTTTAAAATTATTTCACTAACAATATTCACATATATGGGCGTTTTCATTTCCTTGTGAATGTATAATTTATGGTCTTTTGCCTTATACAAATAGATGAAAAAATCAAAATAAGGATAAAGAAACCTTTTCTTATACAGTTTTATGTCCAACCTACATAGTACATTGTAACACTAGCAGAAATATACGACGTCACTAAGAATTTGCTATAATGTACCTTTGTCATTTGTTCATTCTCATAGCTCACATATTTTGAGGCTCTGAGTGTTAAAAGCCATACTATATAAAAAAACCCTGTATGTAGACATCTGTGTTTTAAAACAAAAATCTAACACTAGAGAAAGGAGTAAGAATGACATCCTGGTAAATGAACATGAAAGGTTTTGTACATAGCAGCACTGTGGAAAACATCATGGCAGTGAGTTTTGGACACAGACCTAAAATCTGAAGCCAATAAATTTTTCTCCTGAAGAGATCACAATTATTAAAGTCTCATTAGAAATTATTAACTTCAAATCTCAAACAGACTGAGTTACTTTCTGGTCATGAAGGAACTAACGGACTGTAGAAATTAGTTTCAATGAGTCTGTATATGTCAACACATCCAAATTCCTGAAGTAAGCACCAACAAGGAGTCTTAAAAATATATATTTATATTATGTATTATATTAAAAAGTTTAAAATAATGTAAAACAAGAAACGATTTTTGATAGGTTCAGCTCTTCCACTTTACCAAAGAATACCACAGGATAGCTGTCTTCTGTGCTCATGTAACCCTCAAGCAATTAGTTTATGGGAAGCTACTGTGACACAAAAGAATATATTCAGGCTTCACTCTGGGCTTTCAGAAGTGCAGATCTTAAAAACATAGTTGTCAATAGTACCAAGATTTAATATGCCCAGTTTAAGGCAACATGGCTCACCATAAAACACAGGTCAGCTCTTTCACAGGCTTGGCTTCATTTAATAAAAGAGAAGGTGTTCAGGCTGTCTGACACTCTAAGGCATAAGTCAAAAGGCATACTAGAGAGAATGAGAATATTATCCATTTTTTCACTGTGTCTATAATGTCTCTTTATTGAGACACTTTACAGGTAAAGCTAACAGGAAAACAGCACTAATTATGCAAAGTATTTTTAGAATTAATTGTTTAAAAAATTTATACAGAATGAAAACTAGATTGATTCACAAACATCTGTGTAAAGCATATAAGACAGAGTTCTCTGTAATCCAAAGATATTAAGCCAATACATACAAGGCCACCATGTACTTCTCTGTTTAGACAAATGCAGATTGAGAATCTCCTGTGATCTAGATAAACAATTTACCACTGTCATGAACAGTGGTTGATAGTTAGTAGTGAGTTATAGCCCATATCATTAATATTAGATAGCCTACAAGTGTTTAGCTACCTTATAGTCTCAAGCTTCACCTTTGTACCTTTCCAGCCAAAGTCATGTCACAATCATTGTACTTAAGAATAGTTTTGATTTCAGAAAAAAAGTCACATAAAATCAGTACTGATAAATAAAAAATATTCCGTGCTAAGCAGCTTTAATGTCTCAGCTTCAAAAGGCAAAAATGTTAATTGACAACACCAAGGTATTTATCATTTCAATTTGTACTTAGGTTGTTCCTACTGTTTCTAAATATTTAGAGATGCCAACTAGACAACATAAAAAGCATAGAAATAGAGTCCGGAGACAAGGGATCTTATCAACGATGCATCAAGGACCAATTCTTTCTTCTTTATTAGTTTGCTTATCCATTATTATTACATTGGGATGGTTAAAAGACAGTCATTTATCAACTCTCCTTATTGCCAGTCAAATTGAAGTCTTCACAGCTTTTTCACTGTTAGAAGCATGGGAAATAGAAAACAGATCTTTGCTTTTGACTGCAATATCATTTCCGATACTACCTAACTTCTCTCTTTCTCTGAGCATTGTAAGCCTGGCTGATACACCCTCCTGCTGTCTCTAGATCATAACAGGAAAATGCATACCTAGACTGACTGCATTTTGGACAAGTTGTGAGGTGAAACATGCAGGACTTTATGAAGGGCTGTGTTGAAAGTTTAGTTGAATGCAAGTATGCTAATCATTTGTGAAAGACTGCAAAGTGGAAGAGGAGGAGGACAGTCATTGACCAGCTCTGTCAGTGGGACCAGAGATCAGTAGGAACATACCACACATAAAAAAATTTCAAAGGAAAATGTAGATGTGTCTTTTTAGGCATACCTAGAGGAATCACACAGTTTAACCTTCGCAGAGAGGTGAAGCTGGCCCTGTCCCTCAGGTTAGCAGCCAGTAACTGACCATATCTCTAGGACCATGATAGTGCAGAGATTTACTGTGTGTTCCTACTGAAATGCTACAGCCAGTTCATATTCTTCAACCAGATATCCTCTGGAAAGAATACCGCATTTAAAATAGTAAAAATAATTTTTATCTTTTATTTTTTTCCTTCTTTTTAAAATACTCATTGATTCCCCTTGCATATATCAAAAAATTATAGCACACTGTTATGCTGATATAGATACAGGAAAAACAGTAAGCCTTTTTTTTATTCTTTTTTTCCTAATGTATAGACCATGCAGAGTGATTTATTGAACTGGCTGTTTGGTGAAAAACTAAGCAAAGAGCTAATCTGATTTATGGTTCTAATTTTGTTTGGTCACAGTATTACTTGCCTTTTTCATAGTATGAAAAGATTACTATGAATGATAAACTTCAAAGACTCATTACCTCTGGCATTTGTAAGTGTGCTCAAATCGAGTACTTAATTACAAAATCTCAAATGCATGTTTTCTACAACTTTTACCTTATTAGGGAAGAGCTGTTTGAATATCTGCCTCATAGAAATGAGCACAATATTCCAAGGCAGCAAGCAAAATTGCAAAATCAACTTGTCCTTTAAAAAGTAACTAAAATTATTTGCTAAGCACTTTTCAGCCTTGCAAAATGGTGATGCAATGTGATGATTCTAGAATAGAAACAAATGGGTATTCTACTCACAACAGAAATAACTTACTGAGAGCTCACTTAAAGTAAAAATTAATTTATTTTTCTGCAAAATTCAGTGACATCTATGGATGCCATTAAAATCTATTCAGATTTTCTGGTTTCAAAATATGTATAATACCAGTACTTTGAGGGAGGGACTGAGAGGAAAAACACAATATTAATACAAACACAGATTTTGAAATTCAACTATATGAGTGACTGAAATTGCAAGGAAAAAGCAATGGATTTTATATTTCAATTGATACTCATTTTGTATTTAAAATATATTGGGTATATCTATGTCTGCATATGTAATTCTCATTAAACATGATTAGACCTGCTATACTTAACTTCACACAGCAAATAGAACCTAAGAAATCTTCTCTCTCTAATTCATTATTGGAGAATAAAAATCAACTGAATTTTTAATTTCTTTTAACTTTTCATATATATGTACCACAATAAACAGCATTACCTGCTATGAGATTAATATTTTTCACCCACAGATTTAAAATTACCTGTGTTTGCAATGAGCAATCAAACATTGCAGGGCTACTCCACTGCATCTGAAACTCTATTTTTATGTAGAGGAGATAGAGCAAGTGAAGTAAAGGTTTGTCCTCTGCCATTTCTGATGCTAGACCTATTAAAAGATTCCACCTGCCTCCAGTGGACTTAGAGCTAGGCACAGAGTGGTCTTCAGAGAAATTTAGTGTTCCTGCCCACAGACCTCTGGGGAACTCCGTCTGTCTTAGACCAATGGGATATTTCACTGATTTGCATCCTTATAAATTGCTCTACGGATAGCAATAAATGTCACTGTTGAAAAAAAAAAATGTGCTATATGCAAGACATGAGAAGTGCTGTCAGCTGTCAAGGACCAGTATGCTGGTGGAAAAAGAAGTTTCAGACTCCTTTGTGAGTTCAACCTCGCCTACATGAAAACATTTTGCTCGCTTTTTCCCTGTGACAGCCTTGCATAGTTGGCCAAAGAGAAGGTCAGGGCCCAAAATGTTCCTACAGTTACCCCTAGAAAGTGGAGGACCTGAAACTCAAGGAGAGGCAGTATGTGTGTTAAAAACAGATGAGAGGAAGTGCAGATAAGGGGGGAAGATGAAGGATCAAATAGTTGAATTAACATTATTGCTGAGAAATCAGCTTTGGCATCTTCTCCCTTGTTTTTGGACAGCTTGTAAAATATGGCATCACTACAGTGACCAATTTTAGGTCAGGACTGCACGAGCAGCTGAACAATTACTGATGCATAGACAATAACTCATGGCAAGTGGGGAAGAAGAGCAAATAGCCTGGATCTGGAAACTCCATGCCTACCAGAGAAATAAGGAAGCAAAACTGCATCTTCAGTGATCTTCAGTGAAAATTATCTTCAGTGATTTTCCTGGTAAGGAGTCAGAGATTTTTAGGAAATGTATTGACTAAGAAGCAGAATTATCAATCTTATATGCAAGTCATCACATTGATTACACTGAAAATGTGGGAGAAGTGTTTTTTCAGATGTGTCAGTGAGGAACTGATTTATCACAGAACCACAGAATGGTTCAGGTTAGAAGGGACCACAGTGGGTCGTCTGCTCCAACCTCCCAGCTCAAGCAGGGCCATCCTAGAGCACATGGCACAGGATTGTGTCCAAATGGTTCTTGAATATCTCCAGTGAGGGAGACTCCACAACCTCTCTTGGTAATCTGTTCTAGTCTGTGGTTGCTCCACACAGTAAAGAAGTTCTTTCTCATGTTCAGGTAGAGTTTCCTGTGCATCAGTTTCCGCCCATTGCCTCTTGTCCTATTGTTTGGCACCACTGAGAAGAGCCTTCATTCTCTTGACACCCTGCCTTCAGATATTCATATACACGCTCAGCTGTGACTTCTCGAGGCTGAACAGGCCTCGTTTCTGCAGTCTTTCCTCATAAGAGAGATGCTCCAGTCTCTTGATCAACTTTGCAGCACTTTGCTGGACCTGCTCCAGGAGTTAGTTCCATGTCTCTCTTACACAGTCTCACAAAGCTGCAATATTAAAGGCTAACTATGAGTCTCGCAATAAGTGATGTGAGTTATAGGTGTGTGTGATCATGCAGCAGATAAAATCAAGCACAGCTTTTCATGTGCTATTGATCATCCTTCCTCAGTATTTTGAGGAAGATGAAAGCAATCTGTACAGTTGATCAAAACAGTTGGGCTGGTCTTTTTGTTTTCATAGAATTATAGACTCATTAAATTTAGAAAAGACCTTTAAGATTATAGAGTCCAACCATTAACCTAACTGCCAGGTCCACCACTAAACCATGTCCCTAAGTGGCGTATCCAGACACCTTTTGAACACTTAAAGGGATGTGACTCCACCACTTCTCTGGACAGTCTGTTTCAATGCCTGATGACCCTTTCAGTGAAGAATTTCTTCTTAATATCCAATCCGAACATCCTCTGGTGCAACCTGAGGCCATTTCCTCTTGTCCTATCACTTGTTACCTGGGAGAAAAGTTCAATCCTCACCTCACTACAGCCTCCTTTCAGGTAGTTCTAGAGGTCCCCCCAGCTGCTGCTTCCTTTGAAAACACACAGAGAATCAGCCTGGAGGAAAAAAGGCAATGCAGGAAGAACCGTGCCTCGCCAGTAGTGCTGATGGAGACTTTCCACTGTGCCTTTTGTAATCGGACTTGCCTGTCTCGCATTGGCCTTTTTAGCTACCAGTGTGCTTGTAGCAAGAGTGGGTAGAGCCCTTGAAAATCTTTGTTTGTGAAGCCTAGCCATGAAGAGGTCCCCCATGTGCCTCTTTGTCCAGACTAAACAACCTCAGCTGCTCCTCATAAGACTTGTGCTCCATCTTAAGACTTCTGATCTGTTTTGCTCTAGGAAAAGATGTCTTCCATTTTCACTGGCAGGAGAGGAGACAATGAGTAGGAAGACAAACCATGAAAAGATGAAGGTTGAAGGGAATCAAAAAGCCAAAGGAGAAGAATGCTATGCAGGATCAACAGAGGCAAAATAGATTGAGGACATCAAGAAAAGTGCCAGAATCTTTTCTGAAAAGAGGGTGCACAGGGACTGAAAAGGAAACTGAGGGATTCAGCAAACATTGCGGATAAAAACAAAACTCATTATACTTCCCACTCATGCCATCAGCAGTCCTCTCCTGATGCTGTATGAACTAACATCCTCCTTTACAATTACTCATTAAAATGGAAAGTACTTTCTCATTCTTCAAGACAGTGTGCTGAAATAAATGGTAAGTATTTCAACTGATATTTTACTCATGTGCTTTAAGTCACCCAGGCAAAAAAACCCCTTGCCTAATTAATAGTGCTTCTCCCCTCCCCCAGAAGAGTAGCATATTGTTTTACTTGGGAGATTGCTCTCTGGAAAGTTGTGAGCAAGTAGGCTACAATCAGAGCTAGTGTCCTTCCCCTTTAGAAGTCCTCTGTGGAGCTCAAATGCTAAAGGTTTCTTTAACATGATGTAAATTTTCTCATTTTTTAAAAAATTTAAATAAGCAATTTAAAATTCTGTTTTTATGTTCCAATATATATAAAATTAATTATTCCACAATCCTTTTTTGAATTCTTCTAGTTTGCATATCAAGTGTTTCTCTTATTGAAAAAAAAAAAAAAAATCCTTGAATTTTGTTCCAATAAAAACAAAGGAATCCTTAATATTGACTGCTCATACCTTTGCACATTTCAAAGTACCACCTTCCTTTGCAGTGCCTGAAGAGACTTCCTTTAGGATTTTGTTTTTTAAAATGTTAATGATTTCCTCCTCCTAGGAGATGACTGTTTCTGGGCAAGTTTGTCAATCAGCATTATATTTGTATAGATACAGTATTAAACATTATACATTTACATGGCAAATACAAACCATATCAATCAGTCAGTCTAGAGACTTCTCAGTAATCTGTCTCTGTACTTTTCATGGCCCAAGGGAATAATATGAAAGAGATCTGCGAATATTCATTCAAATGCAAATCTGAATTCCATATCACCCTTACTCATGACCCATTTGTTTTTGCTTTCCTTGAATGTTAAAGCACTCAAGCAAGTACATGAGAAATTATATCCACCAGAAAATGAGGCAGAGTCACATCTGACCCAATCCAGCATTGACCTCAAGCAGGAAGTTGGCCCAGGTGATCTTCCAAACACCATTTTTATGATTTCATGATCCTGTGGTTCTGAAGCTGATTTCCACGCAAACAGACATGCAGTTCCACATCAACAAAACCCAACACTGATCTCTATGTTACATTCTAGTCAGTAATCAAAGACAACAGCAAGGGAATGTGCATAACTAAACTAGACTTTCTCGGAACTACACACTCAATTTGACCACTAACAAGTCACGTTGAGCTGACAAGCTACCTAAATAAGCTGTGCAATCAAAACAATATTTTCCATGAATTTGTCAAATGAAAAAGTTGTTGTACTTGAGAGAAGAGCAAAACAAATCCCTGCATCTTAAGGGAGAAAAATATTTTTGAGTAGCTATTGATTTTTGTACTACGTTCATTACTAGGGGGAAAAATTGATGAAAGAGTATGTTTTCAGAGACAACCAAAAATTATGTATTTGATAAAATGCAGACAACTCAAGGATTATGTTACAAGGACTTTCATTGGAATAGAAGGAGCTTCTTACTAGGATTTCCCAAAAGTCTGAGACCAAACTTTTTTAACATTTTAATGTCTGAATTAGGCAAGAAATATAGCTGTGTTGAAAAGACATTTGCTGGTGAAATGCAGTTGCAATACACATCAATAAAAATAATTGTTGCAATATTTTATAGAAAAAGGTAAATTATTCTGGAGATTGTAATAAAGACAATTATCTAAAAATTAATTGTACAAGGTAATGCCCTGAGAGATGGATACCGAGAACTGCTCTAACACCTAGAAGTTTGCTAGCTAGAAATGGCAGGAGAGACACCTGTATGTAGCAATAGCAGACATTGTGATTAGGTCACTGTTACTTGCAAATATCAAATTGAGTATTTCTAATTCATCTCAGTTTGGGTTTTTTTAATGATGTTTTAGAATTCCAGTTCGCATGACAAAGAAATTACTGTATCAGATTAGGCAAACGGCCAAAATTGTAATATAGAAACTGCAGATATTTATTATAAAACAGTTTCTTCTCACAATAAGTGTATTTATCATAAACTGCAATATCCTCCTATGAAATATTATTAAAATTAAATAAACAGATGAATATACACTGTATTGGAAAAGTTCTAACATAAATCTGTAGTTTTAATCTCCCTTGAGAAGGTGATCTCATCTCCCTGAAGGAACAATATGCCCAAACTCCAGACAAAATATGACCAGAAGAGGATATTCATATTCTAGGCTATGGAGTATGTAATATGCCTAGCTTTCCTTCACACAGAGAAGTTCTAAAGTCACACAATGCTGAGCAAAATATTCTTGTTAACGTGCATTTGGGTCTTCATGGGAACTCATCTGTTGAAAAATGCACAGAAAGAGAAGTACCTAAAGGCAGAAGTTTGATATTTTATTGTAAATATTTTCCCCCAAACACTTTACTTTCACACTATTTCCACCTGGCAATGCCTATTCACTACCTTTCCCAAAGATAAGGAAAAATTTGGATGATATGGAGAAGGGAAGTGACAGAACAAATATATTATCCTTGTTTCTACAGTGTGCTGCTCTATGCGAGGCCACTACTAAACACGAGCATCTTGCCTTATTTCAGGTCCTTTAGGGTATCTCATCCTGGTGTACAGCTTCCAGCCCTGTGCAGATGTTACTATACCTTGAGGTGTCTCCTACAGCACCACAAACGTATGTCTAGGCAACCAAACTCTGTCATACATCTACTTTCAGGTGAACTGAATGGCTCTCTAGGCTTCACTGACTCTATTGACTCAAGATGGTATTCAGCATCTTCAGTTATTTTATGCCATGTGTGACATTTACACCATACTAGCTGATAGGACAGGTGGCCTGAAGGCCAGGTAAGTGCCTGTGACATCTAAAAATGGCACGATATCTGTTTCCATTGACTTTAATGGAATATAAACTACAAGCTTATATACAGATGCCTACTTTTAAATCTGGAGATTGGGTGCCTACAATTTGCAGATGAACTCACAGACAGTGACCAGGACTGTAGTACCTAAACGCAAACACACCCCATCCTTTCAGGCACTCCGGAGTTTCTCACTTGGCCTTCACCATACCACACAGAGTAGATTTTCTTTAAGCTCTAGGTCCAATCTGTGAAGTCAGTGCCAGTGGGCCTCCAAAGCCACAGGGAAAGTCAAACTGCAATACTGTCTGCATGGTTACGAATCGCACCAGAATTGTTCTGTAGAGTGACACATGCTGTATGCGTATCAGCAAGCAGTGAAGCCTGAAAAGAAGAGGTAGGTAGAGCAAAACACTGATGAAATCCCAGCATTATTATTAAAAGTTTTTATTTTGGACTAGCTCTAGACTGGTTTTGGGCATAGATGCTCACTCGCAACTGGAGCAAACAAGGTGCAAGGCTGAAGTACCTCTTTCAGACATGTTTCTGTCTGAAAAGAAAACTAATTAATGCACACTCATTTCTGTGACCACATTTCCATTTTTGTGATGGAAACAAAAGTATGGAAAGTGGGAGACTCTAGAAAGCTTTGTTTTGGTAGAATGCCCCTGCTCCCAGCTAAAATATTATTGTAGACGTTCGTATGATCTAGCTCAAGTTCTAAAACAGATGTAGCCAAAGGCTTTCTGTCTGCTAATTTGTCCCTTTTCTCCAGAGGCAAAAAAGGTGAAAATGAAAAGAAGGAGCTTGTCCTTAGTGTGTTGAACTAATAAAAATGAGGGTTTTCACTAAAAGAATGTGTTGTCAATGCAACTTTTTTTTCTAGGGGGAAAAATGCATCTACAACTAGTTTTAGCTATTTGCTATATTGGCCCTCTCTGCAGCATTGGAACTGAATTGTTCCCGGTAGCACAGCACTGAACTTCCATAGGGCAATAGTCCAATCCTCTCTGATAAATGCTGTTCTCCACTGTGGTATATAGCTAAATTCTCCCTGCTCTTAATTAGCTGCACATATCTCATTAATGAGCTTTAAATCAAAGCCAGTCAGAAAGTGGCTACTATCTCCACTTGCAGGAGGGAACATTTCCTCCCTGTTACCCTTAGAGAATCACTAAACAATCAGCAAAGGAGATTTCAGAATAATGTGTCTCCTTGTCCCCTAAAGCTATGCAAATGATCTTTTTTATAACACTTTTCAATCTAATTGACACTTGTAATAAAATTCTGCCTGTACTGATCAATCTTACCTTAGAGTCATCCCACACCATCCCTTTAAGTACTGCCCTTCAATTAAAACTTCCACAAGGCTGTGAAGACTGTAATAATCCACTTGTAGGGAGTGGGAGTTACTTGTTGCTCTGAGGATTTCATTAAAGATGTTTAAGACTACACATTTTAAAGCAATGGCTTTGTGAAGGGAGCTTTGTGAGCTTATGAATTCCACATGTTGTTTAATTATATCCAGGAGTCCACTGCATGAACTTAATGAAAACCATCCCATGGTTTCAAACAGAATATAGCTCTTTTTTCTGCTGTCTGTAACAGGCAGATTTAGCTATATTTATTTGGAGCATTCTGCTACTACAAATCAAAATAATGACAGAAACCACACACTGTCAATAAGTGAAATACTGTTTCAAGCAAATAATTTCAATCACATCACCCTAGATTGATCGTCACTTGGAGATGCCAATTAATTATTCTGTGTGAGATGAATCACCATCAGCCATGTACATTTTCAAGAAAACTGATGATGTACTTGATGGAACATTAGTAAGCCTTTCAGATTGCCAAAATAAACTTTGCAATAGAGATACATCTATTTTTTTAAGGAACAATCTACAGCATTTCTCCAGAATGTGGCACAGATGTCTATATCATAAAACATTTTGTATATCAAATGAGCAGTCCTGCACACTGCCAGCCTCAATCTATGCGATCTCTTCCTACAGGGACACCAGGGGAGCTTAAAACTATTGCCACTTTTATAGCACTGATGGCAGAACTGAGAGAAAAATAAACAATGTTTTTCACCTAATATTTAAGATAATTTTAATACTCTTTACACATTGTTGGAAAAGTTTGTTTTGCATGCTCAGTAATGTCTGCAGTTGGGGACAGGGGAACTTCAGCTTAGAGAAGAGTTTGATTAATTCAGTGAAATCAGATTCTCTGTTAATTAGTGAAATAGCACTGTGGTAATTTCAAAAAGCATAATCAATGCCATTGTGCACTTTTTATTCCTATTCAGGTGATTTTTTCAGATCTATTTTTAAACCTTGTCTCTGCATACCAGGAACATACCTCGTTCACCAGGTCGCACATGACTGCGGGACAAGAAGAATGTCAGCTAATACGGATGTGTATCTATTGTTCCCCTTGATTCTGATGCGTAGAAAGGCATGTAGGATTTACAAAGGTAGATGGGGATACCAAAACCAGAGAGATGTTAGCTTGAAAAAACTTTTCCAAAGAGCACTGAGTTGGTTGTATGTTCTATAATCAGCAACTGAAGCAGGAGACACAAACCTATTTTCTGGGAATAAATCTTGTGTGGAGGAAAGAACTTCTCTCCATGCTGAGCGGCATCTTCCCTCAGCTTTCTGCATCCCACATGGTGGGAATGCCCTGTGGGATGCATTCATGCTGTCCTTGGATCTGTTCATGCCTGAAAGGTACTTCCAGGTTGTTCCAGACACAGTCTCCTGATTCATTGAGTCCCTCTACAGAGGTGCTTTGTAGTCAATGCAGAGGAATAGAGTTTTGTAGTCCCTTAGCTGGTTTTTAGAATCATTAGCATCCTCTTTTAACGATGTGAGCTACCTAGACTTTCAGTTCTTAATTACTACAAAGACCAGAAATCCACTCTTAATATTTGTAACATGGTGGATATGTCTCTACATAGAGCACTGAAGATGTGCCTCTACCTGTAACCCAAGGACTTGTTTGACTTCTTTTTAAACTTTGGCACTAACTGGCCCAATTGACATGAGTAGTCAACTAATTAGAATGATCACAGTTTGCTGCTATTTTACAGATAACAAAAGGCAATAGAAAATGAAGCTTCAAATTTGTACATTTCTAAAGACTTGAGCTTTGGTAAGTCTGTGTGTTTTAAAACAAAATTTGCATATGGGAGTAAACAAACCCCCAGCCCCCCAAAACTACTCTTCTTCAATTCCTAATGAGAAGACAGCATAGTAAAGAAATTTTAGAGGTTCAGTGGCTGAATATCCCAAAGACACTGAATATTGCGATCAATTATTTCAGCCTAAGTTTGGTTCAGAACTAGCTGAGATGTTGCAGTCCCGAACAGTTCCTTGCCATTTTTGCCACTTACATTAGTGACATTTCCTAAAAGCATCTCCTTGCTAGCTAACACCAGTTCAGGTCCCCTGGGGCTAGCAGTAATTTAAAATATATTTATCTGCTTAGGAAGAGTCAGATCAAAGAGCAGCTGTGTTAGAGGTGGAGAAAGCAACAGCCAAGACTTGAGTGGATTCTTAAGTTTCAAAATAGAATAGGTTACTTTTATACCTTTTTTATTTTTATATTATATAATTTTCTATCATCTCCACAAATATGCTGATAGAAAAAATGAATGCATTCTGCATGAAAAAAAAAAGAAAAAAGAAAAAGAAAAAAATCTGTGACAGTTTGAAGGGCACAGGATTCTTCTGTTCCAAGATCTCTCTGTGGACACTGCCCAGAAGTGATGGGAATTCCTAGACTCCAAGTGCATACCACTTACATTAATTATTGAAATAAACTTCATAACAGGTTCAGCATTTTAAAATATATTTATTTGCACAGAAGAAGAAAGAAGTAGGATGCCTCCGATGCTTCTGCCATCTGCTCCTTTGAAAAGAAGAATTGTCTCCTTGTCTCTTGGCATAGATAATTTCTTATTTACAGAGCTTAAAAAGCAGGTTCTGTGTTAAGCCAAGGACTTGGGTATTGCAAAACAACATCTCTCCATCTTATTTTGCATTTTACAGTTCAGAAGTCCTCATCATGTATGTTCATTCTTGACGATCAGGGTCACAAACAACTTAAGGCAAAGCTGCTGTTGAAAATACACACTCCTGGTTTCCCTTCTCTGCTCATCTAATACTCTGTCTATGGCAGCTGATATCTCAAAGTGTTGTATTTAAAGCATAGTTATTAAATTAAAATCAAGCTAAGAGTTAAAACCTACTCATTCTGATGTTCCAGATTCCCCCCATCCACCACACAAAGCTTCCAAATTCCTTACTTTTTCACAGTGTTCTTTAGCAGGTAAGTGTGATATGAGTTCACCTCTAAAAATAGTTTTTATATATCTGGGATTCTGGTATCATTCCCACAAGTAGAAAATTGATTCATTCTCCACCTACAGATTTTTTTACCAAGCTTAAATCAGAGGCTGACATCTTGAAAACCAAAAGGAATCAAGGTCCAAAATTATACTCTTCCCATATGCTTGTGGTCAAAAACAATTTGAAAGGAAGTATTGGGAATTTCAGTCCGTGTTCCACATGAAATCACTGTCAGTGAGCTGCACACCCGTGGAGTCTCAAAACCAGAACACAGTAGCAGCTGGCCTTTTTCTAAGTAGCTTATTGATTTTCCTTTAAAAACTCTCAGATATGAAAGATATCCCCCCACCAGAAATATTTTCACAGTGGAGCTTCTAGCAACCTTCCCAGAATCAAAAAGGAAGAATGCAGTTTGCACAACGGAGGTTTGGAGGAGGTGCCAGGAACTCTGTAAGGACCCTCACCCCCAATGCAAATGCCTACAAGTTAATTACTTCCTATGCCCTTTGTATACATGACAGACTCTTTTTCTTTGTCCTTTGATTGCTAAAGTTCAGTCTTTTCAGGGTCTTCCACAAAGCTACCTGTCTTTTAAAACAGATTTGGGACTTACATACTAAAGACTATGATCATATTCATCCTTGATGTTAAAATCCCTTTTGATTTCCTTACTTCTCATGGACCATCCAAATTAATTTCCTTGCTCCCTGCTGCAAAGTCCACATGGGATCACAGAGTTATCAGTGAAGCAGGACCTTACCCCTTCTGCAATTGAATCAGTGTCATTTGTTCCACCTGTTCTTGCTCTCTTTCTTTATTATGTCAGCATTTACAGCATCCTGGCAATAATTTAGGTCCATTCAAAATACTATAGTTTCCCTACTTCTTGTGTACTTCTTGCCTAAAAAATCGGCAATGCTTGTAAAGAACATGAATTGATTGTAAATTAACTTAGGAGCAAGTGAACTAATTAGCACAGGGTATTTTAACATAAATTGGATGGATGAAAAAACCTATTCAATTAAACACCTGTTTGTTGAATGAGGTTTGTCCTGCTTGATTAATGAGCCTGCAAAGTTAAATAACCACCCAAGTAAATGCTCTTTTATCTACTGAATTCTTCATCGCTGTCTATTGAGACTCAAACCAGATGTAGAAATTCATACGTTTTAAGAAGTGGTTTTCCATTAAATAGAGGAAATATCCATATGCTAAATGTTTGGTAACACCTTTCGCTGGTCACTTTCATTTGTGACTGAGTAATGGACAGAGAGCTGAGAAAAAGATATGGTCTGGACCCACCTGCTGGCGTGGAGTGCACTGCTGGAGTTCTTCTGGTGAAACTGGGGCAAAATCAGCTTGAGAGTAAAGACTGAAAGATCTTTCTTTGCCACTTAAAATGAAACTGAACACCTTTAAAACTGAAAAAGACTATTATAATCATGTAGTGGGATCTGGATTAATACAGGCTTAAGTGATTTCTTTACTCATTAAACTCTACATAGATTTCGTGACTCCTGTGGGAGACAGCAAATCCCATATGAAGACATCCAGCTCTGATTTTTAAAAGAGGGAGAAAGATGCTAGAAGAAAATTCTCTGTATTGCTGCTGAGCTCTGTTTAGAAAGTGATCTTTTAAAATCTAGAGTAATGGTGCATTTAATCAGGAGAAGGCAGATAAAAAAAGGACCTCAGGAGTTCCTTGTGACAGGTATTTATGAACCAAAAAGAGAGAAAAGACAACTGAAATCACATACTTATTGTCAGTGCAAGAGCAATAGTAATAAAAAGAAACTGAACATTTAGTTTGAAATCAATTCTGCTGAGCCAGAACTAACAATGGCTTTATTGCTAAGATTCCCTAGAACAATGAGTTTTAAGATTTGCATACATTATATTTGTTGATTTGTTTTCTGAGGAATCCAAAGGTTATCTTCTAAAGACACTTGGATACTGGTGATATTTTGTTCCCAAAAATAGCCTAAGGTGTTGTGATTCTCTTCCCCTGCAAAACAGTACTCTGAAAGATGCTTGATCAACAAAATATTTCTGGGATATAGTAATAACATGTTCTAAAATAATTCTGCCTTGGTTATTGCAGTGAGATCTCTCATGCTAGGGTAAAATTACGACCACTGGTGACACACTTCACAGATAGAAAAAATGGAGGAAAGAATGTAAAACCGTGAAGAGTTTCTTTAAGAATTTAAAGATAAATAGACAAGAAGTCTGTAAGAAATCACTCTGAAGTAAAAATCATGGAGGATTTAATCTGCTTCTAATCTTTTTCATATTTAAAATCAATTTACTTGTACAGATGAAAATGCAGAAAAAAGTTTCAAGAGATTTCCTGTAACATCCAGAGTTTTCTAAATTTTCCCAAAAATTAGGGCCTGGTCTAAAAATGTGCTAGCATGATCAATACCTCTTCTGAATGAAACTACACAAAAGTCCTCTCCAGTACTGCAACAGCAGCAAAGCAAATTACTTTGTCTTCCATTTAATCTAATTAAGAAGTAGCATGAGAAACGATCAATGAAATTGTGCTGGCAGTCCAACTATTTCAGGCAAGCAAATAAAACTGTAACACAGGCATACAGATCATGGAGGTTTTCTTACTAAAAAAAAAAAGTATTTTTGTTTCCTTTATGGCTTTTTAGCCTTCTGCCATAGTTTTTCAAGCTTTTCTTTTCAAGCAAAAACAATTAATTAATTTTTAAATCTATTTTAAAGAAAAAATAATGATCTCTTCTACTGGGACTTCTTTCAAAGAAAGCAAGGCTTACTAAAGAATGGGGCAGTATGTTTGAAATATTTTGTTGAATATAACCCCAACTGTAGGTCTTCTCACTCTTAAGTGTTCAGGACATCCCTCCTGTGTGGGGGGCCTTGGGTATTCAGTAAGTCATAAGGTCAAGCTTGATTCTCCCTGTCAGGTTTACTTTGGTTTGGGGAACTTTTGCTATGTACAAAGAAAAACTGATTGTCCTTGTGGACTAAAGCTATAAAGCCAATAGTTACTCAGTGCACGTGATACAGCTAAGCAGTACAAGTGATGGGAGTGGGCATGAAGATGGTAAATATTGACAGCTGTGGTGTTGGAAGCTCTAGGGTCTAATCAACGTTATGTCACTCTCCCGATGAGTCATGTTAGACAACTGATCCATCTGCTCCTTCACAAATTACCTGACACAAGGAATGATGATTAGCTGCCTCAAAAGAATAACATGATACTTAAGTGGTGTTTGAATAGTGTTTCAATTGGCTTGGAAAGGGAAGAAAGGGAAAGAAATTTAATTTAGTTAGAATGCTAGACTGGGATTTCTGCTTAACTGGAGAAACAGGCCTTGTAAGACTGTCCTCAAATCAGAAGGAGAATCAGCAGGTTGCCAGGACAGGTGACATTTGGGTTGACTGAGGTGGAACAGTCAGTCACGTTAAGGTTCTTTGCTTTATAGTGCACCTGGCAGTGACAGGTCCCAAACTGTTGTGTACATGATGTAAGAGGCAAAAAATGAGACCTGGTCTCCCTGGATGGACTAGAATGCCTGATTTGCATCTCAGTTGTCCATGCTCAGAGAAGCAGGACTTCAGAGACGCAGAGGCTCCCTATCTAGTTCATGTAAAAAATGCAGGTGAAAACCCCACATGAAGAACTTGCATTTTAGTGCTCAAGTGCAATGCATATTTATCTTAAAGGCCACAAATCATCTGCTATTCTTTAATGGTTGTTTTAGATCTGAGGCACTCTCTTTTGGAGGACAGCAGCACTGTGCATCTAGCAGCACCTCATGTACAGATCATAGAATCATAGAATGGTTTGTGTTGGAAGGGACGTTAAAGATCATCTAGTTCCAATCCCCCCATCATGGGCAGAGACACCTTCCACTAGACCAGGTTGCTCAGAGCTCCATCCAGCCTGGCCTTAAACACCTCCAGAAATGGGGCATCCACAACCTGTACCAGTGCCTCACCACGCTCACAGGAAAGACCTTCTTCCTAATATCTAATATAAACCTACTCTCTTTTAGTTTGAATCCATTCTCCCTTGTCTTGTCACTACACTCTCTTGTAAAAAGTCCCTCCATCACTCTTGTAGCCTCCCTTCAGGTACTGGAAGGCCTCAGTAAGGTCATCCTGAAACCTCTTTTCCGGACTGAACAAATCCAGTTCTCTCAGCCTTACAAAAGGTGCTCCATCCCTCTAATAATCTTGATGGCCCTCCTCTGGACTTGCTGAAAAAGGTCCATGTCTTTCTTGTGCTGGAGACCCCAGAGGTGGAAGCAGTACATACAGTTTAGGGGGGGATTACTTCCATGTAGTAATGAGGAAAATCTTTCTACATCAGTCCCCTCAGTCTAACAGGCAGTACTTCCTATTTCCTTCTGTAGGGAGACTGACTCTAAACAATCTTATCAGATCCCTGTACATTTAAAGCTCTAAGCTTGTCCCTTTTGAGAACCTACAGCCTGCCAAAAGAAGGTGATTTGAACTTCTCAGGATGAAAGAAAGTGTCTACTGTGTAACATTTCAAACATTATTTCCTTTTGTGATTGCATTTGTAATACAAATATGTTGTCATGTTTTCATTCTGTGCAAAGTTTGGGGCAGAAATGCATTTCTGATCAATTTCTTCATTTCAAAGAGACCAAACTTATTTTGGGGATACACAGTTACAGTTTTAATGAAACCAGTAGCTTTTAATCTATTGAGGCTATGGGCAAGGTGGGATTAGATGGTGGTGTGAGATGCTTCCTTTTGCTGCACACCCTTTAAGAAGTGATACAAAGGAGACTTGGGTTGGTCAGACCTTGTCAGAGAACCACTGTGCAGAGCTGGTTGCTCACAGACAACTCTACCTTTTTTTTTCCTGCCTAAATCAATCATCTTCTCACAGACCATTTTAAACAAATAATAAAATCCCTTTGTGATATCATATCAGTCACTACACAGCACCTTCAATTGCATGAACTTTTATTAAGCAAATTAAACACTACATATTAACTTTGACTGCAATAACCCCCCCACGATGTGCCACAAGCAGTTTTACATCTGGCAGTCTCTGTATTGAAAGCACCATTCAAAGTCTGCACTTACTGAAATGGCTTTCTTTGCTTCAGAGAGGGACATGTTTCTTTTTCTTTTAAAAAACCCACAACTGTGCAAAATTAAATATTGGGCTTCAGCAAACATTAACTCTTACAGAAAGCACCTTGTAGTGTCAGTTTTAAATGATGGGGATATACTTATTTTTCTTGATTTCTTTCCTAAAATTTTTCAGGATAAGTTCTCAGATTTAATATGGTGTGGTTTAATTGGCCATCACCAAACCTTCACAGGGAGCACTACTGAATGATCATCTTTTACTGCCCACTGACCTAAATATCACATACGTATTTCTGTACTTCTCTTGCATGTCCCATTGAAAGACATTGAAAAAATTCCATCAGCATTTTCAGTTACACCACCTCAAGCTTCTGGAGTTTCTTTCTGTGTTCCCTGCAGAGAAAGGCCTGTTTGTTGCTGTGGGTGTGTGGCAAGCTCTAGTTTTGTTATCATTCCTCTGTGTAGCTTTCTATCTCACACATCTGTTGCATTGCCATTAGCGTGAACAGTAAATTTTTTATAGCACTAATCGTTTTTTTGTGGGATTTTGCAGGGGATTTGATAGATATTGACATCACAACAGGTCCTGTAAGAGACTTGAAGACTTCTGAG
The DNA here is from genome assembly GCA_035583185.1 of Anabacerthia variegaticeps. Taxonomy (NCBI): domain Eukaryota; kingdom Metazoa; phylum Chordata; class Aves; order Passeriformes; family Furnariidae; genus Anabacerthia; species Anabacerthia variegaticeps. The sequence continues at coordinate 68,949,949 of JAWWEW010000001.1, forward strand.
CCACAGACTGTGGAGTAGGGGACCTCACCTGGGAATGAGATGGTTGCTATTCTAGCACATGCTTCTCACAAAAACCCTCAGCCTAAATCCCGACTCTCACCCGCAATGTCTGCTAGAGGATGAAAAGCCACAGGCTATTGCTGCAGCACAGGACAGAGTGGAGAAGTCCTTAAAGTCAACACCTACCTGAGCTTTGCTGCTTGGAGTGAAACAGGGGCTTTCAGAGCCTGCTGTGCCGATAATGGACCCGCGCTGAGAGAGAGCACCCTCTCTGGCACAGCGCCTACAGTTTGTGGTTTTAGTTTCTCCTGTCTATTCAGCCAGGGACCCTGCATTTTCTCCAGCAGCAAGTTGAAAGCTATTACATACAGGCTCATTTTTAAAATATGAGCTGAGCAAAATCATCTCTGTATCCTATCTTCCTGTTGCTCAGACTGTGCAATGCTGCCTTGCGTGAGAGTCACAGTCCCTGTTATTGAAATTCAACCAAAAAAAAGTGTTTCTCTGACACTTTGCCATGCTAGAAATATGCTGAGACCTGATGTGGCTCTGCTTTAATCTCTGCTGCCTACCCCATGCCTGAAGATGCTGGACCTTTTGCTGCTGTGAGAATGAGGGGAGAGGCCAAAGACTTTCATCGCCCATTGCAAACAAGAAGTGTGTTTACAGAAAGAACTTGGAAATAACTCACACTTGAGCTTTTTGCTGCACTAGTCATGTGAATCACCCACAAAGGAAAAACCTTGGGAAAGTATATGATTCTATAACCAGAAAAGCAAAAAGTGGTTACGGTCTTCCCAAGTAATCCTCTGCTCTGCACAGAGTATTACACTTAACCAAGAATAATACACCTCTCCACACTCTGCAGTGGTGAGACTCCCCTTTCCTTCAAACCATGTGTTTGTGCTGCCTTTTCCTCTATGCCTGTGTCATCCAAAAAAAACCCCAGTATTAGTGGAAAGGAAGACATAAGTGAAAGAACTCCGGAAACTTAGGGGTTAGCAAACTGTTTTCATGGAGCTACAGGACAGTATGTTGCAACACCTCTATGCAGAAAAAGATCAAAACTGTGAAAGCAGTGGCACCCTACCTTTCTGCAGACACTGAGGAATTTCTTCACAGATTTCAGTTAAGGGTGGGGAAGTGGCACAGGCCTTTCTCTTTCAAGCAAACTATTTGGTGCCCAGTAGTTCAAATGAAAGGCTTTGGGTGCAAATTCCAACAGCCTGAAAGCATCACTCAGCATGAAACAGTCCTTTAATCTTGGGACAAAAATGATCCTTTCATTGCCTCCAGCCATTAATCTTAAATTTGGAAATTTTGCTTCTTACACATCTCTATCCCAAGAGCAAAATTAATTTACACCTCTTTCTTACAGAGACAAAACAGCAGAAAATGTAAAATGCAAGTGATGCTGTACTAGGGGAATATGGCAAAGGAAATGTTAAAAACTGTTAGCTTATTCCCAAAGAAACAATATGAACTCAGCCAAGCAGAAAAATGTGCAAATACTACTCTTAATTCACTCTAGACAATTTGTCATTTATAATATTTTTTTTTTAGAGTTTCTGAAATCACAAACTCGGTGGGTAAACTGCTGCTATTTCTCTTGTTTAGTTGTTTATCCAGGGAGAAGAATGGGAACATGGGCAGGGGGTTGTAGAGAGCTATTTAAAAATGATCTGGCACCCTAGAAGTTTACACTGAGGTGCTTGTGGTAGCAGTTTCCTCTCATTTGTGTATTTCATTCCATTTAAAGCTCAGATATATGATAGGTCAGGTGCACAATTTCCTTTCCTTTTTTTCTTTTCATAATGCTGCTTTAATATTAATTAATTTATAATAAATTCAGTATAGAGAAATCTGTACACATATGTATGTGTAGGAGTAGGAGGTTGGAGGGCAATTTACTAAAATGATGAAGTGACATAGACTCTAAGTTTTATTGACTTTCAGGGGAGCTATATTTAAAGCTATTTTTTCCAGGGAAATTGATGGATAAAGTTTTTTTTGTGAGGTAATGAAAGCTGTGAACAATAGTGTTAACACATACATGTCCAGAAATTTAAGAATAAGTTACCCTAATTTGTGGCTTTGCAATAAACCAGCAAAAAATGTAGTTCAATAGACAGCATAGCTCCTTGTGAATTTGACAAATAGCTGTAATGCTAGTAAATAGAAAAATGAGGCAGTGAGTAAATAAATTATCGACCGAGAAGTTTTTGTTTCAGTGTTTTTAGAATGAAATATTTTGGTTTCTTAATTTGAATCTTTTTGGTGAAAAATCTTTTCAAGTCTACCTGAAAGGAAATGTCTGAATTAAAATAAAAGTTTTGGTATTTCATTCAATCTCTTTTTGTTCACTCCTCCCTATTAATTTGGCAGACTAAAAATCTATCATTCACACTGATCTCATTAATTTTGTTATGATTTTTTTAAAATCCCTTCTCTTTCTCCCAATAGTTACACATCCAGTGTTGAAACTATAATCACTGCAGCAACACAGATATTCCAAGTTATTACACGTGTCTGTTTCCTCATGAAAAATGATGCCTCAGGGATGTAAAAGTTAACTATGGGCCCTTAAGTTTCATTATGTACTTCTTGTCTTACTGTCAGTTTGGAAGAAAATTAAGAACTGAAGTAGATGTCCTATATCCTAAATACCATACCAATTTTCTTTCCATGGGCACAACACCTGATCACCCCTCTGAGTCTTAATCAAGTAGATATAAAGTACGGCCTGATGAGCTAATAAGAGGCAGAGACTATTTTTTTAAATTATTGCTTCACTACATTAGAAGATGAGATGGCTCCTAAATCACACTGGTATATTGGCAAAATGGTCCAATTATTACAAAACAATCCAATATGGTTTTGTGTATAATTTTTAATAGAAGAAAAAAGTCCATTAAAAAAAACTATAGCTCCCAATCACACTTTTAATGGAATTATTTCAAATGAAAGCTCTGATCTTTGTTTATTTCAGTGTTTTCAGTCTTCCACTGTGTTATTAGCTGTCAAAAAGGAATTGCCTCTTAGGGAATTCTGAGAGGTTAATTAGTTAAAATTTTAGAGTTCTTTCAAAATGTTCTCCTGTCTTATATTTTGGTTCCTTTGTATTCCCAATATATTGCAGTTGTCACAGAGACCAACATGAGTTATGCACCTCTTATCCATACTTACTCAATGCACGGTTATAGCCTTAGTCATTCTGGATAGAGTTGTTTCTTTCCTTTGTGTCTAGGTCTGGAAGACATCTGTGCCTGGACTTCAGCAGAAGCCAAGTGGCTGTGCAGGGATGGGCATCTGCCAGAAGAGCACTTTACCAGAACAGTGCTTTTAGTCTCTCTGTTGTTTCAAGCTACCTGCATGTTTCATTCAAAGCTTTCTTCTTTTTATCTGAAAAAATGGAGCCCTTTGTTACCAATCTGTGCTCCTCTGCATGTGTTACCTAATGTCTTACAATTCTAATGCATGGAAAACCTTTTTTTCTTGGGGAAGTTTGTTGTGGTTTTTTTTTGATAATAGTTTTATCCATTAGAGGCCAAGACATAATCTGATTGCATTTTAAAACAAAGTGCAAAATAAAGTTAAAAGCTTTCTGTCAGTAGACTTTTCCCAGTCACTTTTGATCTGTTCATGCAGCCATTGGAAGAGGCACAATGTAATTGGCCTAACACCCAATTTTCATAGTCTGTCTCATGGACTGGTGTTATGATAATAAAAAGTAGATAGGAAGAGGTCGTAGAGACTTTATCTTGTGCATGACACTGTTGCAGTACAGTATCAGTTCTGTTCACGTCACTCCTGATCACTTTTTCTCTAATACGTTCTTCAATGTGAAATAATCTATAACTGATGCACACAGATTATCCCAGTGCTTCAAAATCCCTTACCATTAAAAGCTTGTTCTGTTATGAATTAATCCATTTTTCCTAATTGCAGTACATTCCTTCTTTTCCTGGTCACATGAATGTGAAAAAAGTCTTTTCTATTCCTATTTAAAAATAAATTTACGAGAACAAAATTTATGTTCTTGGAAATTCATGCTCCCACTTGTATTATTGTCCTTTAGACTAAAAAATCTCAATTGTAAAATTCAAAAAGCTTTCTAAATCTCTTATCATTCTTGTAACTCACTGGACTTTTTGTTTTAAGACATATCTGCCTTGGAATACGGTACCCAGAAGGTGACAAAGTTTACCATAAGTCCTTGCTGTCAAGGCTGTCAAGACCAGGACACACTGATCTTGTCTTGAACGCTGTGCTCCTATTGATACATCACATTGTGAAATCTGCTTCTCTGAAAGAGTGATATTTTCAGTCATGTTTAGTTGTTATCCATTACAAATATGAGTTTATAAGTGGTTTTCTAGATCTTGTATAGAGTGTTGTTCTTATTCATCAAAATAATTCTGACTCCCTACTCTTTCCTGAATGACCTTTTCTGCGAGTTGCACATGGAGTCTCATACACAAAGATACAATTTTTAATGTCCCTTGACAAGTGCAATTGCAGCATGGGGAGTCCATACAGTTATGTTAAGCCTTCACAACACTGTCTTCTTGCTGTTCTAACAGCTCCCTTTGATGCACGTATTGTGAGGAGCTCAGCTTGATGGCACATCACTCTCTGTTTTCAAACATATTTTCAAAGGGCCTGTTTTTGCTGTAGCATCCTGGAGGAGAGACACTTCAGAGCTGTTGCAAAGGCTTCTTGTAAGTATGGTCATTGTGGGAAAAGTCAGACTATTGCCTGATGTTAGTTGCATTGAAAGGGAATGCTGGATGAGCTAGGCTGCTGCTGAGCTTGTCCCTGTTCTCTCTGTCTTTGATCTGATTAAGAAGCATCAACTAAACCTCACTGGTAATCTGGAAAATAGTGAACATAGTTCACTCGCTTCAGAGAGCAGTAAACAAGGAATGGCAGAGCCTGCCTGTGCTGCACTTCATACCAGCTGGAACAGTTATTGTAGGTTTGGGAAAGCAGCTCCAGCCTAGAAAATATATTAATTTTCCCTGTGCTTTCTTTCAGTTTCATCTCTGCAGAGAGGTGAAAAGTGGCTTCTGCTAATACCAGGAAGAGAGAAAGGAAATAAATCTGGATAAGTGCAGATTTGGGGTTTGGCATAGTTTTAAAAACTACAATGAAGAACTTGCTTTAAGTCAAGAGAGAAGTTTTATATTCCCAGATAATCAAAAAGTTGAGATAAATGTAAATTTTAGCTAAAAAACCAATGTTTCAATTTTGAACATTTTATGTGTTTTAATGTTAAGATAAAAGTCAAAGTTGTTTCAACTGCATAGAACTGAATGATTTTAAACTTTTAGAAACCAAGGAGGATTCCTCTCATTTCCTTTCATCTTCAAACTTAAATCATTTGTTGAAAGTAAGACACATTGCAAACTATGTTAGTGTCTTCAAATTGTCCTTCATCTCCCTCACCCAAATTGCCCAACATAATACTTCACTCAACTTCACTCACATCTTACAGACAAGAGGACAGCAAAGTATAAGGAGTTAAACACAATAAGAAGCAAAAATCTTTAGCAAATGGAAAGGAGACTGATGTTTCAACTTTAACTCCCCAAATAAGGAAGAATGTAGAGTCCTTTGGGAAAATGACTAATGTAGAAGGAGCAAAAGACTCTCTTTCCTGGAATAACAAAAATACACATATATTTTAATCTCTGTTCTGGCTTTCATAATGCAACTACATGCTTTTGGCTCTGTGGTGCTGTCAGCAAAAATTAATTTTAAAAGTAGTACACATGAGTGACTTCAGCCTCTGCCTTAATTTAGTTTTTCACTAAGAGCAAAGACATAGCTGCAGTGAAGCAGGATGGACGGCTGTACACTATATTGTAGGAGACGACAGTGCTAAATTAATCATGTTCTATCTGGAATTTGCAATTCTTTCAGAGATGCTCAAGACAATATAAAAAATTTAGTGGTAACAGTGAAAGTAGGCAGGAGGTTGTGAAGCAGAAAGCTTCAGAGGGCACTTTAAATGTGAAAGATGCATTACAGTTTCTCACACATGAACAAGATAGTATGCCTTACTAAAAATATAATAAATACGGAGTGTATTCTGCCAGATGCAGCTGTGAAGGGAGCGCTCTCCCAGTCAGATGTACCGAGTGTGATTGACACTCCCTTAACTTTGCTGTGATATGACTAAATATGAAAACGAACAGCCTCGGAATGATGTTTGCATTAGGAACAACATACCATTCTGTTACTCTCAGAAGCCTAGTAAATAAAAAAGAAGTTTTGGTACACATTCTAGAGGAGTCAATCTGTTCCTCAGTCAGGATTTCATTTTTCATTTGCTTTCCTCTTTCTCCTCTACTTTTCTTCTTTTCTTTTCATTTTCATTGTATTGTCTCAAGGCTTGCTCCTGCTACAAACATCAGGGGAATGAAGGGAGATGTAAATTACCCCATTAGTGGCTCACTGATTGTCTGCTGTAATTTGAATAAATCAGTGTATGCCTGGCTGCAGCAGCAACAGGCGGGACAGACAGACGTGCAAGTTCCCTCTGTTCCAGTGTCACTCCATCCTTGCAAGGCTTTTCAACTCAAACACAAGCATGCACAGCTGACTACTACAGGGATCCTCTCCTTGTAGAAAGTAAAATGTAAAAGAAAAACTCCCCTTTCAGGTTGGAAATAAATAACTAGTGAGCTCTTTTTTTCCCTTGTAAACCTACCTGCTGTGGTCAGCGGATCACAATCAGGTGTTGAAAACTGCTCTGGGAGTTTCCACAGCAGTCAAAGGCTCTGAATGGCAGCCTCAAAGTCACTCCATTTCTGAGGGAAGAAAAGATTGTAACTGACTTGATCAAGATTCGTGAGCAAAAGGGTAAATAAGTTCCCCCTTTCCTGTCTGAACACACTATTGATGCTTTTGAGCCAGGACCTCTGCTGAGGATCTGTATGGGCCTCTGATGCAAGGAAAGACCTTTCTCTCACTACACTGGTGTCTTTGCATTTGGGGATGAAGGGAAGTGGGGAAAATGACCTTTCATCAGATAGATCCTGTACATAACCTTTGATCTTGACAATAAAGTAGACTGGTTATATAGGTGAGCATAAGGCTATGAGAACTGTGGGAAAGGCAGACAAAAATATATGTGAGTAAAATATCTAGAGCACTTTTCCCAAATATGGAGAATGAGCATATAGTTAACACAGAGGAACACAGTGAGATAGTGATATGACAGTGCAAGTGAGAGATACCCTTCAGTGTAAGAAAGCAGTTTTTGAAATCATTGCTTCATGACTTTAATTATTCTTGCATGTCCAGCTGCATCTTCCCATTTCAGGTTGCAAGACTTTTTGCACAACTGACTTTTTCTCAGAGATCACAACAAAAATTGCACTTTACACTTTAGCATGGTATCCAGTGGTCTTGGGGAAAAACAGTGCCTTAGAGGATTCTTTTGGATCTCAAAATTTCAACAGTGACCATCTGGAGTATATTGGCCAGTTAAACAGCGCCTCTGACACTGCACTGGTGCAAATCAGACAAAATCTACTACTCTAGGCTTCATTTTTCACTCTACTGTTTGTTCTGTGGGAAAATATTGCAAAACTAGTACTGTTAGAAATGGATGGTATGAGAAAACTCTATTTTTTTTCATATCAACACCTTTTGGCTCTTTTTCTTTTCACATCCCCATGCTGTTTCCTGGGAACGAGTAACGTGAGAGCCTACAGGAGAGTCTTTAACATGTCAATAGCTTTGTAAGCAGATCATTTAAAGACCATAAGCAGGTGGGCAAATGAAACTACTGGACAAACAAGTTAAATCTGTGGTGACTGAGTCTAGTAAAATACTTCCATCCAGGTTAGTTACAAGAGAAGGCAATATTTTATCGTGTTACTCTTTATAGCTCGAAAGATTCACTTTTGAGTTACCTGAATTTGGTGATTATAACCATTTAATACAGTGGTCATTAATAACTTTCAGTACAATTGAGTCCCAATTTCTCAAATTCCATTTATGTACAACATTTCATTTAACTAATGGAATTCATTTAATTATACATCATGAGGCATGCATGTTATTCTAAAAAAATATAATCATTTGTAACACAGGTTGATAAAACAAAACATCTTACTGGATATATTTTCTTTACAATGTTCACAAAGTAACTAATAAATCATAAAAAGTCTTTAAAACTCTTTCTTTTCTGGGAGTACACACACTGTTAAGTGTTGTAGAGGCAATCTTGCCTATAAGTTTCTTAGCAATTCCAAAAAGGACCCATTTCTGTGCAAAATCAAGCTCAGCTTCTAAGCTGTTATTTGTGTCTCAATAGTTTTGAACTCTTTTCAATGTTTAAAAATATTAATCTGGGTTGGAGTATATCAGTATTACTTTGTAAGTTTCTGGTTTGTAATAGGCATAGTGGATCTCAACCTAACCACTTCATGATGTAGAACAGATGGTGGCAGTTTGACCAAACAAGTTTTATACCCTCTTTTAGCCTTAATTTAAGTGTCCTACACATTATTGTTTCCTAATTTTATACTATTATTACTAATTATATAACATTGGATTTTTTCTTTTTCTTTTTTCTTTAGTAATTCACCATGACACATGAACCGATGACCTTGGCTATTGTGAACTGAGGAAGCCATTTTTTAAGCTAGATTTTTTAGGTCTCTCCTTGTACAGTAAGTGGAGGTGTGATTGCAGCATGAATAAGCAGTCACTGTTTGTGCTGGCTTTACTCTGGTGAGCAGGAGTAGCAGGAGTAGAGAAACCATGACTGACTCCGCTTAGCATGTGTACAAATGCACCTGAGGCTGTGGGTTGCTCTTTCTGCACTGAAGTCTCTGCTACCCTCATGTTGTTATGGTTCTTAAAGACAGTGGTAGAACACTATAAGACCATTGTGAATACTAATTAAACCAATGATAACTTGGACTTACCTCTCTTTTCAGTGTGAACGTGTTAAAAGTAGGAAACAAGGCTCTGTGCAAATTGTACATAAAAGGGTGATGCTAACTCTGAAGTCAAGCAGTTATGATGGGTTGTTCTTGAAAATGCTCCATTCTAAAATAACCTTCCCATATTGCCAATGCTTATAAAGAACAGAGGAAAAGTTATCTTAGTCTACTGGCATGGATGGGAAGGAAGAAGTATTAAGTCTTACCAAGTAGACAATAATTCTGTGTTTTAGTGTGATAGCTGATTTGTGCATTTGTATCTGAGAGAGAGATATTTCACGTTAAAATAATTTTAGAGCAAAAAATATTCTGGTGCAGTGTCAAATCTTTTAGAGCACCATTTTAAAATAAAACTGTCCTGACTCATCAATGTTTCAATATTTCTTTGTAAGTTGCCAGAATTGTTTTTCACATAGGTAAATATCATTTTACAAGTGGTTTAAATTTTTTTTTCTAAACAATATTTTGATGTTACTTCAATAGCAATCAGTAGCTGAATCCCTTTTTTAACTGAACAGTGAAGCACCTCCTGTACTCTAACAGTGAAGAAGATCCTTCTATAAATTAAGGTATTCTTCCCACCATTAGAATAAAATAATATTTTAAATTAAATACTGCAAAGCATGTACATATCATCTGGGCTACAAAAATGCATCAGGTGAGCATATATAGCATAAAACAGGATTTGTTGTGGATGGAAATTAGTACATTTGCGAAAATGCAGACTAACTATTCCCAGCTACTGCTTTTAATACAAATTTGCTTACTAGGTGGTACTAGCTCTCTTCCATGACTAGAACAGAAAGTGTTCCAAGAGGGGAAATTATTAACACTCTTTTCTTCTGTGTGTGGCTGTGCAAATCCATCATGGGTTAACACAAGTTAAATTCTTTTCACCTCTAGGTGAATATATATCTTTGTTTTGTGTTATATAAAATATAATTTATTTTGCATAATATCCTAGCTTCTCTGGTCTTTGCGAACACTAAGATAGCCATATCCACAAAAGGTTTTATCTTCTAGTTTGTGAAAACAGCAAGCTCTCCTTCTTGTCTCTAGTAAGGGTTTTCATCATTCCAATTGCAATATGGAAATAAATTGCTAAGTGGAAGTAAAAAATATGTCTTTGTGTTGGTGCACATTAAAACTGAGATTTTTCCTCTTTCCTTGCATGAGAGAAGATGTAAGTGTTCATACAGATCCACTACATTTTTTGTCTTCCCAGTGAAACACCTTTCTGAGCAAAGAGTCCATACGTATAGGTCCTTAAAAATTGTATTGAGCAAAAATATTTTCAGTTTTGCGGTTGTTCATGTATTATATCAACTTACATTGAAAATTAAATTTTATGTAACTTGGAAGAGTCCATCAGTAGCCAAAATGTCTCCAGTCAAGGGCAAAAATATTCAGCCTTCAAAACTTGGGCTAGGGTAGAAAAAAGGTACCAAACACCTTTCTTGCTGATTTCTGTAATTGAGTGATGCAGGATTTCTAATACTGTATTGGACTGTGTGGCTACTGGGGACAGATTGAATGAGGAAGAAGCCACTCAGTTCTTAAAGGCATTGAACAGAGTTTTACCCAGAATGCAGAAAAGATTTCAGCTGGGGCTGATGTAGTTAAATCTGAAGGAGTCTGCAAATCCTGTTTCCTCTCCCTCAAAAAAAACATCCAATAAACAGAGTTAGTTGAGCCAATTCTCATCCATTTAAAGAAGATATGAAACAGCACAGTTCCTCTTCTCCATCATCCCTGAAAAACTTCTGCTATTACATGCCCAGGATTCTCCCTCTTGCTGTCATCCCCAAATTGTACTGTTCTTCCTGTTTTGTTTCCTGTTTTTAATGTTACTCTGCTATTTCTTCTCCTCCTTTTTGTTCATTCCTGCTTTTGCTTCTTGCTTCCAACAAATTGCATGTTTTTTCCCATCCTGTTCCTCTGCTGGTTGCACCATCCCACATGATTTCTTCTTCCCTAGAAACATCTCCCACATCTTTATTTCCATCTGTACTTTCTGTTTATGGTCAGTTACTCTCAGCATCCCAGGTGTAGTGCTGCTGGCTCAATACATTCTCCACAAAAGCAGTTTCTTAACCTTCACATTGTTTTATCTTCTTCTTCTCTGTCTTCTTTTTCTTCTAAACAAAGCATGTCCAATCAGATAGTTCACAAAGTGACATTTACTCTGTGAGTTTGTGAAGAAAGAACTTTGAAAATTTGCTGGAGTATCCTCCTCTCAACAGCTTATATCTCAAAGAGCTAAGTAGAGACAATTCAATTTCTCTAATGGTGGTTGTACAAGTAAGACTGATTTCTATTAAAGACATCTTCTTGTTGCCTTTCACCTGCTTTGGACAATTTCAGATTTCCTATGAGACTGGGATTCTGTAGTCAATATTGTAGTTATCACTATGTCTTTTCATTTTTTGTTGTTTTTTTTTGTTTGTTTGATTTTGGTTTTCTGGTTGTTGGTTGGGTTTTTTTGTGGGGGGAAGCGGCGGAGTAGAGGGAATTTGCAGAGATTCACATCAAGTGAAGATGGGCGATATGCCCAAGGGCATATCTTGCGGAAAAATTCTCCAGGTGAATGCATCACACAGAAGAGGGGTGGAACATCAGATAAAGAAATGACCCAGAGAGGATCAGTAATCTAACAGTTATATATGCATATACAAAATTCAAGATGACAATGGCAAAGGTAGTTTGCTGGCAGTTCTGATGCTGAAAAACCTTGGTACGAAAGGAACTGCTAAGAGAGTTTGTTCTTTTAGCAGCAAAGGTATTTATTCAAGCAGTGCTGGAAAGCTAGCCAGCTTGTGCTGGACAAACTAGCTTTGAATCAACAGTGCAAAATGAGCCATTTCATACATTTCACTACACGATTACAACATACAATTTTGCATAGTAATAAGATTACAACATCTGATTATGCATATTAATGATTAGGCGGAGACTAGGTGGAGTCTGGGTGGAGCCTTCCAGAATCTTCTTTTGGCATCAGGATTAGGTGGTCATTTCCAGTCTTCAGTCTCACTCTAGGGGTCTTTAACTCCTCTTCTTCACCTTGACCTCTTCAGCCTTCATTGCTCAAGACCTAGTCACTGAAGCTTACAGAAACTACTGGCTTAAGGACATTTTGCTCTATTCAAATGTCTACATTGTCATGATTAACAGCAGTAGGTTGTTTGTATACAGTTTTCTAAGATCAGGTCCAGTAGTTTGAATAGAACACATCTCCATGGTCTCTGTCAAACTCAAGCAAAGCAGGTGCTTAACAGCTTCTATCAATCTGGCTAACCATCTCTGGGGTTCATCCTTGTTTCAGTTTGGCTCTTTCTTTTACTGTTGCCCAGGTCTCTATCCATGAGTCTGACTTTTGGTAGGTATGATTTGTGCTTGATTTTGGCCTAAAGAATAAATGGGGTTTTTTGAAAGTTAGAGTAAAAGTGGAACAGTCATGTTGACACAGGGATATATTCCAGCCTGTTTCACCTGGGAACAGAGTTTACTTGAGAAGAATATTCAGCTGAGGCTGTTTGTAGAGCTCATCAAAGGATGTCTTGCTCTTGTGACAGCAATAGCAATCCCTTCTCCTGTCAGTTCCCATTAAGTCAACGACAGTGTAACATTTCTCTTACTATGAGTGGCACAGATGATAGAAACTGTACTTTTTAATTAGGAAATATCATACATGCAGACATAAGTCTGGGCAGGAGCTCTGTTCAAGGCTTCTTCATTTATGCTGCTGCCCCTCATTTGTCATTCTGTTTGCATCTACTCTCTAGTCTTGAGCTGGCCCTGATTTGAGATATGGGGGAAGGTGAGGTTCTTTGTGGTGACAGGAACAAAAGTTTAGATTTAACTAAGCTTGAAGTTTAATTTAAGTTTTCCTTTAAAGAAAAGTGTAAGAACTCAATTTTTTTGCTGAATACAATAAAGCATCTTGATTTTAGGAGCACAGGAGAAAAATAAGGTCATGAAAAGGTAGATTTGCAGAGAAAAAGTATTTGTCCTTTTTTATGGTAACCTATTGATTAGGGCATGCATCCAGAGTGTAAGAGATCTGGACACCAGCTCCTTCTCACATTAATATTTAATACTTATACTAAAGGAAAAGTCATCTAAAGACAAACTAAAACCTGATACAAGTCCACTGGCAAGACAGACCCCAGGGCAATGGGAGACTGACAGTCAAATGTTGCCACACAGAAGAATGAGTCAAACCTAGGGCTCTTATATCCTGGCATGTACTAAATGTCAGGTTACTAGGTAAAGGAAGAACATCTTTTCTGCTGATATATCCTACTAAGGTTTGCCAGTTCTTCTTTTTTTCTTCTTCACCCTTGTTAACTGCTAGGTAACAGGTCAGGAGAACGCTTGAAGAATGAGGCCTGCACGTCTGAGAAATATTAAAGAAAAATAATATACAAAGGTTTAAAACATTGACTCTGCCCCTGCTCAGTACTGTTGGGTAGTGGTTTCAGAGGTATGTGGACAGATTATAGCAAAAATAACACCATTGTGATTCAAATTAATGCAGTATGTTTCATGGAAAATGAAATCATGAAACTCAATGGAAAAGCTCTCTACTAAACTTAAAAAAATCACTTTAAGAAAACAACCAGAGAAAACACATGCAAAATAACTAAAGAAAGTGCATGCAAAATAACTAAAGGCAGTATTAATTCAGAGTTTAGGAATGATAAGCATTTGCCCATTCTTTTATATAAAGATGTGCATGTGTATATATATATATATATATATATATATGTAGTTTACGACATATGCTTTCAGCTATGCTTCTTTTCCCTCTTCTGTTAAGTTTCTTACCAGTAGAAAATATTCTTAGTTAGAAAGTCTTCCTCTTATATATAGTATATCCTATTCTGTATTATCAAGCAGAATTGCTACTGAACAAAAAACTAATATACATGTTTAGACTTGCAAACAAGCAGATGTGATCAATCAGTTTGAATGTATCCATAGTAATCCTTTTCCTACTTTCTAACTCCCTAAACAAAATTTGACTCCTTGGTCAGCACCAGGCATAGATACTTCAAAAACAAACAGGAGCAGACAGCTCAGCTCCTAACTCAGATACGGAGGCAGAATTAACCTAGACTTGACTTCATTAGGTGCAGAGAAAGCAGGCATCTTAAGTTAGGTAGCTGTTTCCAGTCTGCTGGAGCAGTTAGGTCAACTGATTCCTCACTAGAAAGCAGCAGATACCTTTCAAGATTTCAGAAAACGGGAAAGTATGTCTAAATTTAGATAAATTTAAGGTTCTTTTCCCTGGGAACCTATGAAAGCAGATCCACCCTTCTACTGACATTACTGGGAAATGTAGCCTCTGTGGCTGTAGGATTAAGTCACTCATATTGAAGTTTCAGGCAAACCTAAGTGTCTATGTTAAACAGACTGTTTTTAATACTTTGTTTCGACAAGTTCAACAGTTAGAATCTGGGATTCAAAGACACACAATTTGACCCTATAATTACTTTTGAGTTTGTGGGCTGATAGCTGGCATCAGAGCAATCTACATTTTGCTATCAAAATACTCTTTCAGAGGAGACCACAAATATGCATGAAGATGGAAGGAAAATAATTTTCTTTGGGTCAAATATTCTGAATTACTTGATAATTGAAAAGTTTTGTAAGAAATCCACCATGTTAATTCTCTTGTTATATGTACATCTAAGGATGTCTGTGCAAAAGAAATTGTGTTCTCTGTATTTACACTGTAGGATTGATCTGCACCTCTTTACGGGACTTTACAGCAGGGTATTCACAAATTGGCAGCCTTCCCTACTTCTTCAATGAGCAGATATTTAAAGAGAGCTCAGACAAACAGCAATGTAAGCGAAATTCTTCAGGAAGCACTGCTTTACCTGCAAATACTGCTTAAACTGCAGCAAACCAATATACAAGGAGAGCTTTCTGTTATCTGTAGTTTGCATTTTGCCCAAACATGGGCCAAGAGGAAGTGGACTGGAAAGCATCCCAAAAATTGGGAGCATGGAGTACAGGATGTTCAGAAATACATTCTTTACTTGGAACAACAATTTAGAGGAGTGAACCCCTTTCTCATGCTGGTTGAACTTCTAATTCATGAATCTGTTGAAATTTGGATACTGCAAATACTCAGTTTGTTCAAATACTCAAAATGTTCATGCCCACTTGATTTTAAGCACTAGCAGCATAGCTGAAATCAGACTACCAACATGCCTGGAGCTAAAATTACAAAACCTCTTTACAGAGCTCTGCACACTTGCTCGCTACGCCTTTTAAGTGAGCCAGTATATAATGGTGGTGTCACAGGGAGGACGTGGGGCACGGGCAGCAGCAAAGGCTGCAAGTAATAAAAAGTGCTTTTCTAATTGGCTGCAATAATGTTTAAATTTTCTAATAAATAACATTCACACACATCACAAATAAGCCCTAGGTGAATGTTCCAATAGAGGTATTTATTTGGTATACTGAACAGATTACATTTACAGAGTTATACTGCACAGCAGGGAAATCACTCTACATGGAGTGACAGGGCAACGGCCTTATAGCCATCCAGTCCCCTTTATGGCAAAGCACTTAGGCACGTGAGTATCGATTTCAGTGGAGCAGCTCGAGCTTAGCATTACAGATGTCTATTGCTGAATTGGGTTGTGGAGCAGTGCAGAAACCAAACAACCTTTAGGAAAATATTTATAGGATCCAGGTGGGGTGTGATAAGCCTACATTCAAATGAAAGAGGAAAACTGATTGCATACCTCATGTTTCTTAATATTATCCCTTTATATTACAGATATAACTGTCAAAGGATTTATTTTTTAAATGCGTTAACAATTGCGTTCTGCAGAATTGAAAATGTGCTCTGTCAAGAGAAATACACTCGCAACAATTAATTCATTTTTTAATTAAGAGATTTTATTCTATTTGGTACCTTAAGCCATGCAGCTGCTAGTGTTTACTACATCTCCCTGCATATGTGTGTTTGGCCCTTACTTCTGTCAAAATGTTCTCCTCTGAGTATTTCTTTTTTCCTGTTCTGTGCTGGGATGCATGAGGGAAGAAGATGAAACCTAACTAATATTGTTTGGTAATATGGTTGTTTGCAGTTTATACATTCTCTGGTGGATTTTATTATAGCTTCTGAATTTTTACTCATTAGTTTAATGGTGGTTATTTTGCAGATTTCTTTTATTCTGTATTTTTTATTGAAACCTTATTCACAATACCACAGTGACTTGAATATGCTCTTCATGATGCAAAATTTAATTAGATACTAACTAAGTAAGTGGTCCATTAAAATATTATTCAGATTGTTCAGGGAAATATTTTGGTAAACATTTTCTTTGGAAGTTGACTTTTTGGTAAGGGAAATTGAAACAAACAAATGAATGCTGCTGTTTATTTTGTCTCTCAGCATGCAAAGGGTGAGATAGTGTGCATCTGAATTACATCTCCATTTGCAGTGGGAGAAAGGACCTTGCCATTAGAGGAATCATAGCATCCATTTATTATGCAGTTCAGGTCTAGACTGCCTATACTGTGGTCCATCAAAAAGTATTTTAGGGGAAAGATGCTCATAATGAAGCAGGGAGCTCCACTGTTTGAATGATTATGATGATGATGCACTGCAGTTGCCAAAGCCACATAATACACACTGCTGGAAAATGTCCCCCCAAAAAAAACTGAGCAGGAAATAAAGATATACATTGTGTGTATTTAAGTATGGCTCCATTCACTAACAAGAGAGGCTTTAATTATACATGGGTTTTCACAAACAAGTTAGTTCAGAGAGTGTTCAATTCACAAAGGTCTCTTTCTCTATACTCTGGGCTCTCTGTTCTAAGCAGTTTTGCAGCTATTGAAACAGCTGCACAATTTTTGATTTGGTCATGGATACTTTTAATGTGCACATAAAATGAAAAGGAGAGGGAGGGAACATTTCTTTGCCAGCTCCATGCAGAAGAGTGAGCCAGCTTGGTATCTGAAGAATATTGAATAGGTCTGTGCTGACCAAATGGAGCTGGAAATCAGAACTCCCTAAGCCACATGCACAGTCTGATGTGAAGCAGTTTGCCAAGTGGCACTACATCCTTTGATGGCAAAAGGAAAGCAGAGAGGCTTGTTAAGTAGAGAGGTGAATGGGAAGAGGAAAGGTCAACTGTCAAAAGGTAAGCATGCAAAGTAAAGGGATGTGCAGAAACTTCAGAAATACAAGGGAAGAAAGTGTCTCTCAAGACAGTGTGCTGAAACCTTTAGACAGGCATCTGCGGTCAACGGTGTCCGTCATACCCTAAACTAAACTATTTCGGTGCCACGAGGCTCCTTTCTTCACTCAAGGACTCCTTGGCAGGAAGCATCAGCTGCTTTCTATTGAGGTATGGCCATAGGGAAATACAGTCAAAGTTTTAGTTGTGTTCATGTACACACAGAGGAGGGAAACCTTGCTGTCAAGGAAGTGTGTTTAAATCAATGCTACAGATAAAGGGGAAAGTGTAATAGGAGTCAGAGCTGCAAACCAGAAGTCAACAGGAATTATTATTCTTTGATGCTACCATTTGGCAGATTAGTAACCCTGCTGTGGTAGAAGTTCATCTGGAGTTGAACTGGAATACAGGTCAGGGTCTTAGGAGGATATGGAAGAAATGAGCCCTTCAGCATTGCCAGTGGGATATATATATTTTTTTGTTTTTTTTCTGTATTAAAGGATATCTTAGCTAGAAAAGGAAGCCAAACCCAAGTGACATTCAGGGTGTTCTGGATGGGAAAGTTGGTCATGTCCAGGAAAGACAAAATGGTCTCAAGATACTTTAAAGCTGAAACTGGTTTCTCAAAGAACTAATCAATTGGTTTTCTAGTGGCTGCAAAATCTGGTAGATTTTCCCTCAGCGAAGCAGATGATACCTCATTTATTAAGAATGTCTGTCTTCAGGCTCACTTCCTGTGTGAGTTGCCTGTAGTGTCAGTACTTGCATTGCAACCTTTCTGTCCTCTGGAGCAAGAATAGGAACTCCTGCCTATTTCTATAACCACTTAGTTCTATAACACTTGCAAAAATGTAGCAACTTATCAAATGGAGTTGAAATTGGGCAATGTATTTGCAATTATTTTGATGAGGAGGTCAGATAAATAAGCATATGTGTGTGACAACATATACATACACAGATGATCACAGAGAACTATCATATGAGTTTCATACTATTGGGAAATCAGACAAATTATAACATTTCATTCCAAAGAAAATAATTATGTTTGTCTTTTGTTGGATGACAGTTTGAGCTGCTTGAAAAGTATCAGTAAAACTGTAATAAATAAAGAATTTCAGAAATTATTTACATACTTTAAAATTGTCAGGCTTTTTTTGCCCCAAAATATTTTCATGACTACCTTAGTATTGCCAAATTTGTGGTTCTTAGCCCATTCCAAAATGTCAGTGAAAAAATTAAATGTAAATGTGAAAAAAACTCCACACCCCAAACTATATCCTCTCTAAAATAAAGAAAAAAAAAAAAAAAAGAACCTCATCTGTGGATCTATATTTCTAGACAGTTTTTCCTCTCTCCATTCCCAAGCTGTAATAGTTGGAGTCCTGGGGGATCAGGATGTCTTTCTGACATAGAGATGGAATGCAAGCTGCAGTCTCCCTATGTCCCCTAAGATAAGTGGACAAGACAGCATCATTTCTGGAAAAGGATTTTCCCCATTTCCCTTCCTTATCTTCCCCGAAGTGAGTGTGGAGACAAACAGCATCTGCGGGAATTTGTGCCTGATAGCTGTGGGAGCCATTGAAACTGTTACATCCTAGAAGGCATTCTTACTGTGAGAGCCAGGCTGGACAGGAAAAGACAAGAAGACATTGCAGGAAATGGAGGTGGAAGAGGTGACTGTTAAGCCCCTGCTACCCATCTCAGGGTCAGTCCCTCCTTCTCCCTCTCCTCCATGCAAACACATTTAGCCAACTGGCATTTTCACTTGAAAAGAGAGAGCAACAGTTTTCTCTCATGTGCACTGTTTCAGGTTTCAGCAGTGCTTGACTTGTGCTCCTTTTAAATGTGCATATTTTATTCAGAAAGCTTAATTGCCAGTTTTTCCTATCCTACTGAAGCAATGGACAGGCAAAGTTAAAAAAAAAATGCTAGCAAATTGCCACTATCAAGTAACTCTTAAAGCATGAGGAGCCACAAATTCTCTTATTCTCTTCTGAGCACCAGCAGTTGAGGACTATGGTGAATGGACAGTGAAATTGTGTTTTAGTTGCACTCATCAGTGTCAGAGAAGGGGGATTCTTGACCTTATCTTACTTTCTTTCTTTGGAGCTTAATTAGGTTAGATCAATCTTTTTATGTTGTTTTTTTTTTTTTAAAGAGTAATGGAGTAACTGACTACACAAGAGACAATGTCTATTGCAATGTGTTTTGGACAGGTCTCCCCAACACGGATCTTTGTAAAGCATGTGTGATGCTGCAGGTGACATGCCTGAGATTCCTGTTCATGATTCATCAGTGGCTCAGACACAGCTGTGGGATCTTCCATCCTTCTCCTTTCTGCTTCCCTCTTCCTCCCTGCCTGGCATAATTCATCATTGAAGACCCTCTATCCACTCTTTCTGGTACCTAGTGCTGCAGATGGTCATTATTCTGTCAAACTTGCTTACAACTGAACAGTATAAAAAAGTGCCTGTTCCTTCCTCAAACCAAAGGGGTTTCAAGAAAGGAGCTACAGATCAAATGAGAAACTTCAGAGAACTCAAGGACATCTCAGTTACAACTGGGGTCCTTAATTAAGGCCTCTGGTCAGGTGCCTTTACAGGAAAAAAAAACAAAAACAAACAAAAAACCTACAAACAAACAAACAAAAATCAAAACAAAACAAAACCACAAAAAAACAAAACCAAAAAAAAATCATCATATGCCACTCATCTTATACTTATTCCTATACACTTTACCAGCAAAATTATGGCTGTGTGCTAAATACATGTTTTCATCTGAGTCTAGAGCAGATGGTTTCTACTGCAGGTTGGCATAAGACACTTCTGCAGAAGCCAGTGCTGCACAGACTATGTAGGTTCCTGTTGAGTCTCATCCTACCTGAGTAGTTTGGGATCCTATCATAAAATACTCTCACTATGAGGTCAATAGATTATTTCAAAGTCAACAGTTATTTCAAAGAATTTCAATGCTTCTACCCTGTTAACACCTCTTGCAGAATTTCTTGTGAGAGATCAAGCTGTTATAGGAACATGGAAACCAAGGTGTTGATGTGGATACTATTTCAAAACGCAGGTTTTTGTATTAAAAGTTAGACTGAGTTATAGGGAAGGTCTTGAAGGGAAAGAAAGAAGCATGAATCCTTTGGCAAAGTCACCGTGCTTCATAACCAGTTTATTCTAATGACTTTTGAACTCAAAAGATGGAGGTGTGGGAAACTTTCTCTTAACACCAATAGGTCAGTATTCTCCTGTGGAGTTAGGGAGACATGACATTGGCATGCGACCATGTTAGGCTACGGGAAAGACGAAAGGGCTTTGCAAGCACGCACTGCGGTGCTGCCTGTGTATATACTTTAACATACTGCCACTTAGTGATAGGAATGCAGCATGGCAAGGCGAGATGAGCTTGGCTACCAAGAAGGTGTAGACATCGGCAGTAAATCAGCTCATTTATTTTCACTCGGCTGGGGGTGGAGACACAGGGATTTGATCTGGTTTCAACTGGATTTGGTTTGTTTTTTACACAAATAGTTTAGAAATAATCTTTTACTTCCTGTCATCAGAGTTTATAAGGCTGTTAGTGGTTGAAGTCAATGCACTTCTTACGTTAAAGACTTTTACTTGTATATTTACACACCTTCTACATTGTTTCAGAGATATCTCTCTCATGCTTTGCCTGAAGCCTATTTTGTATTTAAAGATGTCTTTGGACCTCATGTGTAGCTTCTCTTTGTCTTATCGAATATAATGAAAATTAGCCTCAGAACCAGGACATAAGAACTGAGCTACTAAATTTTGTCTTGGTTGTATCTTGAGTTCCAAGGTATATTCTCTGGATTTTACACTGTGTGAGCTTTCCAAGAGCATGAATATCCCTTGTAGGAGGCAATGCCAGTGATGTAAGGTTTCCCACTAGTTGTTAGTGTCCTGAGAAGGAGATAAATTACTCATCTTGGTTCAGTCACAAAACAACAGCCACAACAACAATGAGAAAAAAATAAAAAAACAAACAAATGAACAAAAAAAATCTGCACAAACAAATGAAAATTTAGGACTATTAGAGTCTTCCTGATCTTTCAATCCAATGCTAAGGATGACTGCGTAGGTGACTGGGCATTGTCTCTGTCATGAATTTGACAAACTGTACATTAAAACTGTTCCTTCATGGGCTCTGCCCTCATTTTTTTTCATGTGGGAAACCTTTTTTCTTGTTGCTGGAATCAATAGAAGAAACTATTATAATCTCTCATGTACATTTATCATGAGCAAAATTTATTTGATGACATGGCTGAAGCTCTTTTATTTCAACCAATAGTACCCTGATAGCCTTCTAGAAGGCAGCCTTATCATATTTTGGTCCTTGCTTAAATCTCTTAATTTCCTTTCTAAATGTAGGCTTAGACCCTGTCTTCTTGTCTCTTATGTTAGAAAAATTGTATTATCATTTAGAAAAAGATTAATTTGGAAAGAGAGTTTGCTACTACTACAATGTTGTCTCACTGGTGAACAAAATGAGAACAGGTATCAAGTTTTTGGGTAATTTCTATCTCTTAATAGTTATAGAAATTATAGTAGTTGAAAGATCTCTTCTACTGGTGATTGCTTTGTACTTTCCCACCATTTGCAGTAATAATTGCAAAAGCAAGTGGTGGAATGTGAGGTTTTAACCCATATTTTATGAGTCACAAATGGGCTCTAAAAACACTGCAGTCTTGCAATTTCATCTAGAGATAATTATTAGATAATGCCCGTAGTAAATTATTTGCTGCTCATATACTTCCTAATATTCACTACCCACAGGTAATTATTCCACCATTTTAAAAAGAAAGTACATTAAAAACTATTAGCTATCACTTTTAAGAATTGTACACACAATGAGCAAGCCATTGTCCCTACATTGCAATCCAAGAGAGTCATCAACTGTAGGGTATTGCTTCTTCCTCCCTGACACATCTCAGTAGAATTGCCCTGGGCTCACACAGGTGATCAGCAACAGGATCCGAGGGAATGGCCTGTATTTGTGTCAGGGAAGGGTTAGGCTGGATATTAGGAAAAGGTTCTTCATCCAGAGGGTGGATGGACTCTAGAACAGACTCCCCAGGGAAGTGGTCACAGCACCAATCCTGACAGAGTTCAAGAAGTGCTTGGATAACACTCTCAGGCACATGGTGTGACTATTAGGGTGATAATTTGCAGGACCAGGAGTTGGACCTGATGATCCTGGAAGGTTCCTTTCAACTCAGGATGTCCTATGATTCTATGATTCAGACTCCTAGGCAAATTTTTTTCAGTAAATACATCTACTGCATGATGCCTCTTATGTTTTCCTATTAGGATCTGGAACCCTTCAAAAATAAAATAAAACATCCTTTAAAAAAATATATGACATTGTGTAAAGTCCCAAAAGAAAAAAAAAATAAACCAACAACAAAAACCAGCTGCTTCAATTCTGATTACCAGTATCAATAGCTGAGTCACATTAATGAAACTATACTCATTCCTCAAAACTGAGGCTTAAGGAGTTCCCCTACACTGAAACCACCAAAACTAGTTCCCTGTTAAGTTGGAGCTGGGAGTGCACTTTCCATTAGTGGATACCTGAAGAAAGTAAAGTCCCAACCAAATCCAGGGAAACCCTGTATCATCCTTTTTTGTTTGAATTTCTCCTTTTTCAACAAGATTCACTGCTCAAGCAGATACCCCATACTAAAACTACTGCTGGCAGATGGAGGGGACTTGTCAGAACTCTGCCTGGAAGCTCACAAGGCATGCTGGCATGGTATCTGTGTTAGCATCTCTTTAATGAGTACTTAAGTCATTCCAAATTTTTTAAAAGACTTGTCATTGTTTCTCAAGTAGATAAAAGCATCATTAGATTTCAGGCTACCAATGCTGCCTTCTTCATGAGTTAGGTGATGTTAAACACCACTAAAAATTGATAAAGAATCAAATCGCTGCCTAATTTACAAAATAACAGTCAACAGACACCACATTAAAAGGCTGATCAAACTTCAAAATTATTGCAGTGTGTTTATTTTTTAGATCATTTTCAGTCTTTGAAATGTCAAGTGCAGTGATCCTTCTGAGCTGCAAATGTGAATGAACACACACAGCATTGTCATCCGCTTGGAGAAGAGTTGAAAGCAATTGCACATGGATTCATTACAGAACTTATACCTGTTCTGCATAAAATTCATGAAGAACAATGTAACCAGCTAGCCTCAGTTCTGTAAGTTCTACTGACTTTTGAGAAGGATACCTACCTTTTGCCTAACATTTATTCAGGCATGTAGTAAAGCACCCTCCTGACCTTTTTGTTGCTGAAACTCTGGAGCATACAGCCCCCAACACACATTTAGAATCACGGAATCATAAAAAGATTTGGGTTGGAAGGCACCCAAAAGATAATATAGTTCCAACCCTCCTGACATGGGCAGGGACACCTTCCACCAGACCAGGTTGCTCAAGGCCCCATCCAACCTGGCCTTGAACACTTTCAGGGAAGGAGCATTCCTAGATTCTCTAGCCTACCTGCTCCTCTGCCTCATCACCCTCACAGTACAGAATTCCTTCCCAATTTGTAATCTAAACCCATTCTCAGTTTAAAGGCATCCACCCTTGTCCTATTACTACATACCCTTCTGAAAAGTCCCTCTCCATCTCTCTTGTAAGTCACCATCAGGTACTGGAAGGCTCTAAGGCCTCCCTGGAGTCTTCTTCAGGCTGAACAGCTTCTCAGCCTCTCTGAGCTTGTCTTCACAGGAGAGGTGCTCCAGCCCTCTGGTCAACTTCATGGCCCTCCTCTGAACTCTCTCCAATAGGTCAATGTCTTGTGTTGTGTTTCTGATGCAACTCTGAAGCTATGTATGGCAATACACTTATAAAGCAAAAGGCTAAACTGAGCTCCCCACAGCCGTGTTTGAGTTCCAGAAAAGAGCTGAGCTTCTGCAGCCAAATGTCTTTACAAATGAGGCATGCATGCTCACCAATTCTGTGCATAGAAGTAGCTGGGAAACTGAGGAACTCTGAGAATGTGAAGCCCAGTTTATGGGCTCCGTAGAAACCTACCTTTTGGGAATTGTGATGGCTTTACATGAACATTTCCACTGATTATACAATTTCTTGAATGGAATTTCTTGAATGGAATTTCTTGAAATATTCTGGCTTTTACTGGTTTTCTTGCATAGGCTCGTGGTGTACAGTAGTAAACATCTGAGCTTCTTGACCCCAAGTGAGTACATGGGAGAAAGCAGAACTAAAATTATACTGGAGTATAGAGGGGGAGAGTGTGATTTTATTTCTGAATAATTTGACTTTTAATAGTTTTCTGTTGACTTGAAAAAAAATGATTAATTATAATCTCACACTAGACATAGACAAGTACGTGGTGAATTTTAGAGAGCCATAGAATCATCGAGGTTGTAAAAGACCTCCAAGATCAAGTTCAACCTTCAGCCACCATGCCAAGTAAACCATATCAGGAAATGTCACATTACTCATTTTTTTAACACTTCCAGAGATGGTGACTTCACCTATTCCCTGAGGAGCCTGTTCCAATGCCTAACCACCCTTTCAGTGAAGAAATTTTGCCTAATACCTGATCTGAACCTCCCCTGGTGCAACTTGAGGCCATTTCCCCTTGTTCTATTGCTAGTTGCCAGGGAGAAGATGCTGATGCCCACCATATGTGACTTCATCTCAATTGTAAGGATAGAGTGGAAATTTTTTTCCACAGTTGAATAGTGCACTATGGTTTCCCTGAATAAAGTGGAGTAGAAATAATTCATAACAATGTCAACTATTTTATGGTATGGAAAATTGTAATTTTTTTTAGGTCTGGTATCCCATTTAAATTGCCTGCTATTACAGATGGGTTAGGAAATTTTAAAATTATTATATGCATAATACAAGACACAACTCGTTTCCTTTAAACTAATTCAAAGAACTATATTTTTGATCAGCCACAGAGAGAACAGGTAGAGAATTCATTTTAATAAACATTTCCTAAAAACTGTGCTAGCAAGACTAGAATGATGCATACAGAATGAAGGATACAGAATTCTGCCTTGTCAGATCTGAAAACATCACAAAAACTTGTTATTAAATGTGGTTAATAGATTGAAGATACAACATTTGTGACACTGTTGGTGCTAGACAGGAAGATTATGTTTAAGCTTTTACCAGCAAAGCACTCGAAAATCTGTTTAAATCTTGATGAAATCAACAGAGGTTAAAATCCATGTATAATGTTAAAGATGTGCCTGCCTTCTTTGTTGAATACATATGGACTTCAGTATATGACTTTCTGAACACGGATATCAATGTGAATGTCATTTCAATTATTTTTTTCAGGAATCATAATTACATTACAAAACAACAGACTCAGTGGATGTGTAGTTTTGGTCCCAATGTGCTATCATCAATAAAAGTTTACCAGAAGCAATTGTCTCAAGAGACTAAAGAAAGAAATATTTTTTGAGGCATCTCCAAATAAAACTGTAATTAGTAACCATTAAGTCAAGTGTCTGGAATAAAAGATTCATTATCACTACATTTAAATAAACAAAAAAGCACGAACAGTTTTCTTTCTAAAGTGAAGGATTAAATTTATGACAATTTTACCCTTCATTTTGAGCTGTTGCCACTTCTTGTGTTTTTAATCTTAAGCATTTGTGCTTCATCCCACTAGCAAATATTCACATCATTTTGTTCTGGGAACCCTTGATACCAGCAATTTCTCCAGCATGGATTGGAGGGCCAGTTTTTGGTAAGATCTGATATATAAACAGACAGACACATGTTGAGCTGCCTCTTACTCTAACAGCATTCAGGGGTGGAGACACCACAACCAAACCCACTTTACTGGCTGCCACATCACATCCTCTAAGGTATGGTATGGTGTCCTGGGCTGAACATATGTCCCACGTGCATGTGAAAGATTTGCATGTTTTGATGAGATTTGCATGTTTCGATGTGTCTGAAACATTGCACTGAAAACTTCCAATCAGTACATTGCATAATTTAACTCTTAAAAACTTCCCCCTTTGTCATATTTAACATATCTATCCTCTCTTGCAAGCTCCATGCATTGTCTCCATGCAGACCCACAGTTCAGAGCTGCAAGAAGGAAGCCAGCTTGGCTGGAGCAGCCATGGCCAGTGTACTGCACAAGTACACTTCAAGCAGTGGGTCTTGGGGCTTTGGGCACTCAGCTCTTTCTGAGAAGCCTTTTCTTTCTGTGGCTGCCCCAACTAAATTTGCTTCCTTCTTGCAACTCTGAGACATGTCAGGAGCAGTAGAGATACAAAATGTTCAATGTTGTTAAACTAGAAATTGGACATTTTCTGGAATTAGGGAAACAGAGAAGGGACTTATGCAGAAGTGTCCTCATAGCTCAGTTAAAAGTCAATCAACCATGTGAACACAGTTCTATTGGAAACTAAGCTTCATTAGTTCTGGTGCTCGTGGTATTACTTGTTTTTAATTAAATTACTAAATGAGGAATTACATCCAGAGACTGCACTGATACTGTAATTGCTTCCAGTGATGAAATTCAAATTTCAAGCCGTGAGCTTCTGTAATACAAATGGATCCTTTCTCTAGCCAGAATGTAAAGCTGCAGTCAGTTTAAAATAAGGCAATAACTTTATTCACAGTAAAAGGACTGTACTGGCATTAGTGTCGTGACCTTTCCAAATAAACATGCATTTAAACAAGCACTCATATCAATGCATGAGTCACAGAGAAACCAGAGCTAAACTTGTATAATAATAACAGCCATCAGTTTTCTTCAATTATAATCTGGGTATGAGACATAAGTATCTGTTTTTACAGATTCAGAGTTTGCAAAGGTAGTAAGAAGTGGTATGAGCACATTTATTCTGACCTCTGTATTAAGACCAGCTGTAGAACTTTAGTCAGTAGTTTCTACATCATGTATCATAATTTATAGTTGAATTATAGCACAGTACTTAGGAAAGAGTTGCAGGAAGATGATGCATCCTCTCCTTTTTTTGTCCTCAATGCAAAACATCCAGTAAGGCAGGTTATTCCAAGGTTATTCAAGTTATTCAGGCTCAGAAGCTGAAAATGCCTGTGTGCAAGTGTGAAGCATGGATGCAGACATTTATTTGAGGGAGAACTAGCTGAGCATTGTTTTTAAGAACACATCAAATCTTCATTTAAGAATGTCATATAACAGTGAATTATCGTATAAATTACCCTTGTTAAAATTTACCCACAGTTTGAAGAGCTTTCTATTTATGTAGAATGTGTCAAGTCACTACTCCACCTTTTTTTTTTTTTTTTTTTCCCCCCAGACACCATTTTGCCTTACAAATCCTGGCTCTCTCCCTGCTTGTTTCCTTAAAGATAGCTATTCAAATTCATTAAGTATATAGCTTATCAAGGCACTAGTCTGTGTCATGTTATGTGATAAAAATTTCATCTCCACAGCACAAAGGTGCACAGATGAACAATGGTAAGTGGGGCAAACCCAATTAAAATCCTGCCTAGTGACACCCAGTCCCATCCCAGGAGAGATGTCAGCCCTCGAAGGGAAGCCCATCACCACCACTCAAGGGGATCAGGTCTCCAGAGCACCTTTTGGACTAAGGGAGATCCCTTCCTAGTGGCACAGAGCATCTTGTAGGATACAAGGGAAGAGTGGTGTGGGATTTCACAGGACTTTCTAGGATGGTCAGTGGAGTAACTAGCTGGTGAGTAAGCAAACTGGCCCAGGAGCTAGGGGTGTCTAAGGAGAAGACCAGTGGAAGAACTGACTACTGGAAGCACCATGAGAGTCCTATCTAACAGCTGGACAGATCTTGTGGTTTGGCTGAGAGACTGGTGTGTGGGTGAAGCTCCAGGGGCAATTTACTGGACAGGCTGCATGTCCAAGTTTAGCTGCTGGAGAGATTCACGTTGTATATATATCTACATTTTTCCCACAAGCAACCCTTCATCTCGATCAGCCAGAGACCAGGATGAAGCCACGAGTGCTATTTGTGTTTATGTGTGTCTGCCTGTGCTGATCTGTGTGGTTGGGCAGGTATGTTTGTTTATACACATGTATTTTACATGTGCATTTGTTCACATGCCTGCTGGGAATACATCCCAACTTGCCACTCGCTGAAGCTGGGCAGCACCTGGAGCTGTGGCAGCCTTGTCTCTTTGGGGATATCATACTTGGCAAACTCTATTAACCTGTACTGACATTTTGACACATTTTACAAATATTGAAGACTTCTGGATTCACTTTGATTTAAAGACACTACACATACAGAAGCATAGCAGCAGTGACCTTTGTTTTGTTCATGTCAAAATGTTCCTTTTTTTATTCCTTTACTAATGCATCCCTTTACTGATTCTGCCATGTCTACATATTTTAGTTTGAAAAGGTATCTGGCAACTTACTTTATTAGAATATAAGGACTTCTTTCTCTACATTGGTGAAGTCCATCCAAGTTCAGAGGTATATTCTGCCAGACAACTATGAAATTTTGCTGTCCCTTCAGCAGCATGGTGGTAACACTGCACTGGCACTGCATGTGGACGGAAAGCTGTTGAAATCAACTGTGTATGGCATACACAGATCCCACCTATTTTATTATTCGTATTAACCTCAACTCATTTTCATTTTGTGTGAGCATTTTGATTCAGGTATAAGGCAGTTTTTTATTATATAATATGTTTTATTATTATTCTTCCACCTTACACCTCAAAAGGTCCCAGAGGCCTCCATTTTTACTATTGACTATTTGCAGTGTTTCAAAGTAACCATGGGGTGCCTGTCCTTTTTAGCATCTAATTACACTTTGTAAGGGCTTGATTACCAAAATGCATTAAACAATAATTAGATAAGGATAATTTACATCCAAACAATAAAGTTGAAAAGAACAATATAACTGGTAATTGGCCTTGACCAAGGTAAATAATGTCCTGTTTTTTATTTACATTTGGTTTTCCCCATAAACTGCCTACTGGGTTGTACAGAAGTAAGAGGCTAGCAAAAATCTGAATCCCCATCCATCAGTATTAATCTCACACTTTACTGAGGCCCCATCCATTTATCTTTCCGACACAAATTAGAAATTCAAGAGTTTTAACAAATGAGCCTGCAAATGTAAACTTATTAGGCCATATATTTTTTACTACACACTGTGCAGTGCCCTCCACAAAGCTGTCCCTTCAGAGAGTGTTTTCCTATTTTGTGTTATTGATGGCAGCTAACTAATCACATTTTTAATGTTGTCTTTGGGGAGGGCTGTTTGAGTGAATGTGCAAACTAAACTACCCAGAATAAATCTACCTTATTAAATGCTTGAAATTATGTGTCTTTTACGATAAAGAAACTCTCGAGCGTTGTTACATTTGCTAACCTTCTTTTTTGCAGAAATCAAAAGACCAGGATTAATTAAAATAATACATCAAAACAGAGGTTTGTACAGAATGTGTCTGCGTGTGAGAGAAAGGCCAAGAAAAATTGGTTAATTGGTCTCTTCATTCCTCCTCTCTTTTTCCCTATTGAAATGTCTTTAAAAATTGCTTTTAAACTAGCCTTTTTTAGCTAAATGTTGTAATTATCCATGTATTTGGAGAATTTACTAGTGAACGAATCAAAATGAAAACCTTGAGACACAGCCCTCCTCCTGTACTTGTCACAAGAGTTTTTCAAAGCTCCTTCATAGCAGGGAGACCCTCTGAACAAAGCATTTCAGATTTTAATAAATCTGGTTATTTTACTGATTATTTTACTGAATTCCTGAAGGTTTCTGTTAAGTGTTACATTTACTGGTCCATCTGCTTTCTTTAAGGCATACTTGTTCATATGCCTTTAAACTGGTAACTTTAAAGAAGGCTGAAGGACTAATCCGAATGGCATAGGCTTTTCTGTAAGAACATGTTTAAAACCTTTTAATATACACAGATAAACATCTTTGACCAATGACATCCATGCTGTTTTATCTCATCCTTCTTAGCATTTAACAAAATGATGTAATTACTTCAAGGACCGTTATTACTTTGCTAAAAGACGGGTTAAATCATTTTAACTAATGAACAGTAGAAATCCTAATTGCCCTTTTATAGCTCCCTTTTCAGGAGCAAATACAAACATGGGTGATATCTGGGTTCTTATCTTTAAAAATCGGGCATATTTTCTGTTTCGAAGATCTGAGCAGTGAAGGTGGTTTGGTTGATGGGGACCTTTAAAACTGCTCAGTGTAGAACATTTCATAAGTGACTTCTATAGAAAAGGCAGAGGACATTTTCTGGTGTTTCAGATAGGCAGGAAATTAAACTTAAGGGCTAATAGTGATAGTTTTACAAAGCAAGGCAGGGAATGAGGTTCAGTTTAAGCTTCATGTGCGTAACACTGCAAATGCCTCTTCTGCCCTAGTCACCATTTAAAGTCAGTTTCCATTTGTAGCAGACATTTTATAGAAATGGTACCATGAAAACAAAAATTAAGCACCATTGATAAACAGCCTAAAGAAAAAAGACATTCCACACAGGAGAAGAAGAAGCCTTGGGAAAAGTACACAGACTTTGGCTGTTTTCTCTATTCTTACTAAAATACTCCAGTTGTTGCAATGGACCAGTCGGTCCACTTCTTTTTTTCATTAGACCTCAGACTCTGCAGTATTTAGTAATTTTTTTTGATTCTTTTATATCAACTGTTTTTACATTAAATATATATATTTTTGCAGCTGTTGTCCAAATCAATCTGCTTATTAGATGAAGTCACATTTTTGGCAAATTACTTGAAATTTTGATATTTTTTTTGTTATTCATATGTACCAACTGAGAACCCTGTAGATAACACTACAGTCATAAAATTATCCAGCAGAATTTCAGAGCAATGAATATTCTGCCATTTCAATACAATATATATCCTATAAATAGCACTCTAATGGATATGAAATTACAAATACTGTTATGTTGTCAAAACCCTATGGCTTGTGCTATAGAGGAGGTCAGGCAAGATGATCATAATGGTCCCATTTGGCCTTACGATCTATGAATTTCCAAGAGTTATAGATATAGTTTAAGTGCACCCTCAGCATGAGTTGCCTTATTATTTAGCAGAAACAGGGAAAAAGTAACCTTGTTCATGCTTATACTGTAACGCAGTAGGTCACCACACATTTTACCCATAGGGTAAATAAGTTTTCTTTTTTTTATATAAAAAGAACAGGCAATTTAACATGTCTTTCTTTGTATATACCTGCAGACCAGGGAAATGTGTATGTGTAACCTGCTAATCATTTCTCTGTGTGCTTATTCTTTTGCATTTAGCTATAGTCAAGAGCTAAGATCATTGGAAGTGGATCATCTTTGTATAATAAAATATACAGGGAAAGATGGAGCAGTTGTCTCTCTTAAATGCTGCTGAACTTACTTGCATTCGAAAGCAAAACAAAAAGCAAGTTAATGGGAATTTGTTTATTCCAACAGTCAACCTAAGAGACTGAACTGAGAAAAAACCTTTATTTACCCAAGCAGACCCGGGAAAATGAGAAAATCCCCATGAATTACATGACGGTACTTAGAGAAGCAGAGGAGATTGTTTTTAATCAAACAGCAATAGATATCTAGTTGAAGGATAAATGGAAAGTGTACATTTTATTAGAGCTGAGGGAATATGGCAAAACACTTTTCACTTGTCCAAAATTTTAAACACGTTTCTTGCCCTTGCTCTGTCATGTTATCTGACTTGCCTAGCAAAACATTTTATGGAAAAAGATATTGAAGGATATAGAATTTAAAGAAATTCTGCAAAGCCGTTTCTGAAATTATAAATCAGACATTTTCATCAAGAACCCAGTTCTGAGAGCTGCATATTCACATTTATTTAGGAGACATTAACTCAATGAAGACAGTTTAGAACAAAACCTCTTTACAGAAACTGCCTTTAAGTACTACTGTCACTGGTATTATGACTGCAAAACTTACCTGAGAGCAAATATTTCATTTTCTGGCTGTTGTATTTGCTTCCTTCCATTCTCCTTTTCTCACACTACTTCAGAATAAATCTAGCAATGCATGTAACTAAGTTCAGAGAGAAGCAAAGGAGGTAAAACAAGGAATGATGAGTATTTTTTTTCTAATGAATGCAAAAACTCCAGGATTTGACAGTAAAATTTCCATGTTTTATTAAGGTAAATTAGAAACAAAGCAAGACATTATTTTGTATTGCTTTCCTGTTAAAATCTAAGGAAGTTATCTTACCTGAAAGCATAGCACTTTCTAAGACCAATGTACTGTACACATCCAAATACTTAATTCAGTTCTGCCAGTTTTAACGTACCTATGAGATTTTCAGATCAAATCACTGCATGGTAAGATAACAGTTTATCAATAAAAATTAGCCCCACTGTTGAAGTACATGGTAACTGGGGAAATTTTATTCTTCTCTTTGTATGAAGAAAATGGATTTTGAAAACAGTATCTATTTTCTTGAGTACATAAATCCTCTGCATCTTTAGTCACAAAAATATCTCATGACATTTCAGCTATCGGGATGTATTTTGCAAATGGGAGAAGATGAGAGGTAATATAAGATTCACTCTGGCCTATCTTGTTCAGGGTTACTCAGAATAACCTCAAAGATGCGACAACATTTTGGAAATCTGCAAGCGATCTTTTTGGTGTGGTGGACCAAGAGCTGCTACTTCATTGATTTTCATTACCAAACCTGTTGGCAGTGTAGTTGCAGTTTGTCAAGTATAGAATGACATTTTTTGTTAAGTAACTAATTTCTTGAATTTTTGCTGATCCTCAGTTTGATGCTGTGGGTCTGATATGCTAATGAATAGTCTCTTTCAAACATGTCTGTATCCTGCTTTTCCAAATATTTTATTTTGAAAAAATGATTTGTGTATTTTGGCAAACTTGAGAAAGAGGGAAGGAAACAAGGTCAACTTTGGAAAGCTGTTAATGAGGAAGGAGATAAAGTAGTATGACACAAAGGAAGGATATGGAAAAGGAAACTGTCAGTATTCTAGAGTTTACAAGTCAAATGTAGGAGAATAGAGTACAGAACAAGTTATTTCTCCAGGTGCATTTTAATGACAGTAGAATTCAGCCTTAAAAACAAGGAAAAGAGCAAAATTTAATGGAGAAGGACAGTGTACTCCAGCATACTGATCTGGGAATGTTATGATCTGATATTGCTGCAAATAAATACATCAAGCTTTGTCAAATGCCTTTAAGAGTTCAGCCCATTTAGCCTAGTGAGGTGAAGGCTGCAACATCATGACAGCTGTTAATGAACATTCCAAGGAAGTAAACATCCTGAAGTGGAGAGACATTTAAAACAAAGAACAGCTAACCACAATAACCTGGATGTAAGTCAGTTTAGGCTATAAATTACATAATTCTTAATAATCAGAAAAAAATACTTTTTTTTTTTATAACCATACCAGAGAAACAGTTGGAAATATCCTACAGTTTTAAAATACCTTTTGATCAGTTTATGAAAGAGATTATGCCATTCTACTACCTCTGTTTTCAATAAACTCTGCTTGGCAAGAAAGTCACTTTAGGGACTTTTTCCCCCTTCACAAAATAAATTAAATAAAATTAAAAAGTATTTTAAGGGAAACGCTTTTAATTTTTTTAACAATATTTCATCCATAAATGCTGACAAATTATTTTTTTTATTTGAAAACAATTATTTTGATATTTTAAAACTGCTAGAAAATTATAAATTGCCATACATCTAAATACCAGCTTTTTTTTTTTTTTGGTTGTTTTTAGAAGCCTTCAATGGTCTTCATAGATTTCTATTGACTATGTCCATGTTATCATGCACCTCCCTAAATGATGACACTTATGGTCATCCAGAGTATAACCAAATAATGCCAATACCAAAGGGATGGATGATTTGAATACATAGATGATCTTAATTTTTGTACAGATAATTGTCCGAGGCTCCTCTCGCATGGCAAAAAAAGCAACGTGACATTCAACTGTTTTAATTGGGGACATTTCAGTGTAAATCATAAGAAATGGTGTGTAAATTATAGAGCTAAAAGAAGATGTTCTGAAATAGAAATATGACAGCAGTAATAAGTACATTTGGAAAGCAAAGTCAAAACTCAGAATTTTGAAAATCACAATAATTTAAACAATACTTCATCCATGATCTTCCAATGCCAATTCAAAAATGGGTCTTAATTTCAAATGAATACAGCAATTCTGTCATAAGCTGTCACAAAATACCGAGGAACAAGAATGTGTTTTTATTTACCATTCCCATTTCAGAAGAAAATACTAGTCTTCATTCTGAAATAATATATCTCTTCCTATATAGAATCAAAAGCAAAAACATTTTCAGGGTTTACAGGAGCACAAGATAAAAATGGCAAAATGCAAAGGTATATACCAGTAATAGACTGCAAAATCAATTTAAGAAGTGCAACTGCAGTTGTCTTTCCCAGGTTTTTAATTATGTGTTTGTTTGCCATGGTGGCCTAATTTAGTCAAGTAGATGAGCCAACATTAAAAGCTGGTAGGAGAGGTAAGTAATCCCCAGGGTGGGCTGCTTGTGTAGAGAGTTTAAAAGCTACATGTACAGAAGCAGAAGCCAAGGCAAATTTGAGAAGGGGGTCTACATGATAAACAGTGAAAAGCCAGCAAATCAAATTTTTCACAATTAGTTGAACAACAACTGTGACAGGTTCAGCGCTTAGCATTTTCATTTGTGTGCTCAAATTTGGTTATCTGTCCTCTTTTATGCAAATGTGATGTGACAGGAGAAGCTGGGAGCACTCAAGCAGGCCGATCACTCACAACAGGAGCTAGGTCTGTACAGCTGAGAGGTCTGGATTAAATGGACTGAGTGCTGATGGATAAATGACATAACCCAGGCTGAAAGCCTCATGAAGTGATTTAGAACTTCCACAAGATGATGCCCAGAACATAAATTGGACTTTACTCTCAAATGTAAAAACAGAGGGGACAAAAACATCAGCTTCTGCTAGTAAATAACCATGCTTGTAATCTAACTAAATCCAACATGCTTCTTGATTACTAGAACACAAAACTTGAGAAAATTACCTCTAATAATTGCTCATGCACCACCATGTAAGTATACAACTCACTGTGGTGTTCTGTGCCTGCATGGGAGACCCAGAAAGCTGATTAGGCAATTAAAGCATTCACTCTGCTTTGACAGATGGGAGCATGGCTGATGAAATACATGTACAGACACAGAAAATATTTTCATAATGTACTTACAAGTAATTTGGCATCATAAATTATCAGGTCAGAGAATTCTATTCCGCTGAAGAAGGTATAATAATTAAGGTGATGCATTGTGCTAAAAACATACTTACACACGAAGGGCTAAAGGACGAATAATCTGCATAGAGCTCCCCCTATGTCAGTTTATAGGAAACCTAAATTCCTATAAGTAGGTGTGCCGAAAAAGTATCGCAGCTTGCCCCTTCAATTACACCACTGCCTTATTACTAGCTTAATTTTTAAGACAGCTAGTAATACTTAGGAATAGAACAAGAGACCTCCACATCTTACTGAGGGTAGAAAAGTTTGAATAAAATTGCCTATGTGCATTTCAGCTTGAAGATTGTTATTAATTTTCTTTAAAACGTTTAAAAAGGTTTTTTCTAATTCTGTATCTCACAAGACCATCATGTATCTTTATACTTCTCATTGAATCCAATAGTTACTGTGGTCTATATATTTTTGATTGATAAGTGCCATTTATTTGCCCATTAGCAAAAGTACTAGGATTTTTTTTTAAAGTACCCATTCCCTCTTTTAGCTTTAAAAGACATTTATCACTAGAGAGGATGGATTCCTTGCAGATCATTGTTGTCAATTGTCACTCCTTTTCCAAAGAACAGATTTTCCTTGAGGCTCCTCTGTCTACCAGTGGAAACAGATCATATTACCTACTTCTATTGGACAAAGCTTGGCAACTCAGACACATCTGAAGTAGTGAAATGAACAGGTGCAGCATATATCAGAGGCACTGGAACTCTATTGTGGGCACTCTCGCATTGTTAGGCCTTAGCACCACAGAGACCCAGATCAGCTATCACAAGACAGACCATTTCCAGTGGAGAATGTGGATGTGATTGTCCTGTTTTGAAGCCTGTGTATGAGCGTTGTTCCATGCTAGTTGGCCTTAGTGTCAGAAAACAGTCCCAGCCATGTTTTTTACTAGTATTTCTGTAGACTAGGAGGCTGAGTATCAACACTTCGACAGGGAACAAGACACTGAAATAACCTATGTCTCCGGTGAGTTTCTGCTAAAAGCAAAAGCTACAGAGACATGCTGAAAGGCGATAGTGCTGAATAGGTGGCAGACTAAACCACAGCACAACAGCATGACACGAAGATATTTGGAAGCCACTACACTCTACAACCTTGCTAAATCTCTAGGCAAGTTACTAAAGGCAGAAGCAGCTGGTGTTCCAAGAACATTGATGGGCTTTTCTCACCATTCATTTGGTTGTTGAGGTAGAAGAAAAATTCAGAAGGGCCTGAGGTATCCGCATCAATTTAAAATTTCAATGTCTTTGCAAACAAAAATGTGGAATTCATGCTGAGGGTTCCTAAAGCATTGTCCCCATAACCACTAAACAATACTAAACAGAGTGGCTGGAGAAGCCTACTCATTCTTTGTTCAGACATTTGAAGAAAAACTGCTGAGTTCTTCAAAAGCCAATGTGTATTTTTGTAATAAACACTATATTTGGTATTTGGGGATATTTTAGAGTTTTGCCTATGTACTGCTATCAGCTCTGAGAACTCTTTAAATTGAGCAGTAGATCCTTGGAGATAAAAGTAGAAAATTACTTTTGTGATTTTTTGGATTCCAACAAAGGCTTAAGATTACGGTCAACCTTTCCTTTCACATAAATATTTTATTTTTGAGTGATTTTGATTACCTGACTTTAGAAAGCAGTCATCAAAGCATGCACAACCTCTCTCAGGTAAGATAGTACTAGGGATGGCTCCTTACACTTTAAATGATCAGAACAGTTTCAAATCGGTTTAAATAAGAAAGAAGGGCAAGACAGGACCATCGATTCTTTGTACAACCGGACAGATATCTGAAAGGACTTAGGCACTGAAATGTTTTGCACTGTAGAAGTGTCCACTTCTAAAGGTTCAACTGATACAAGCACCTACTAATGTAACTGTAAGAACTTAGACCAATATCCCTCATCTTGTTTTGTAGCCACGATGGCGAGAGGATCCTCTACTCCTGTATCATGACAATAACTCATCAGCATGCAATTTCCCACCTGAAATTATGATCTACCCATTAAGTTGGTCACGTAACTGCTTCCTAACTTGTTCACTCAGGCAACAGGTTAAACAGCTTAAAAACCAGGAAAGATTCATTACTTCACTTGTTGAAGCTAATCTACCTAACGTGGGCAAACAGGTTTGAACACACAAACACTGTTTGACTGGAAAATAGCAACTGACTGTTAACACAACATACTCCATAGGGATTCATAGCAAGGAACACTGAATTCTGTGATCATTAAACCATCTAGAAGCACTCGCTAAAGTGAGGTTTCTCTAAACTTTTAGGTATCTTGGATGCAACTTTAAAGTTCCAGACAGAAGCCTCTGTGAAAGCACTAGGCAGAGAACCAGTAATTCCTGGCCCTGTTCTGTGGATTTAGTAAATCTTTTATAGCATGTCTGGTCTGAAACAAAATAAGATACCCACACGTATGGCAGGGAGTGGGTAGATTGCAGGAAAGGAAACATGCACATCACTAATTGTTTGGCTAAGAACTTGAAACCTCAGCTTCCATTTGACTCAGTATCTCCTAGAATTTTAGTATCAGTAGGTTATTTCACCAACACCCAAAAAAAATTAAATAAAACCAGCCTTTCTGCTGTCTTACCTAATCATAAGTCCTATAATGCATGGTACATCCCTACACTTCTGCTCTTATCCCACCTGCTTGGTTTGGACTGGCTAAGGTCCCTAAATGCTGTCAGAATTGTCTGTGTTGCCTGACAATGGTTCAGCTTGTCTACACAGATCCATTAGACAAAATGGTCTCCTCCTGCTCCAGCCTAGCCTCAGGGCTGTTTTACCCAGCTGGCAAACCTGAGTTCTCCTAGGAAGTGAAAGTGCAAGCACTGTGGCTCTGCTGCACAACGGTGACTAGAGGAGGAAGCAGCTCCTCAGTAGAGCTTGCTGCTACTGCATTACCATCAGCACTGATACGAGTCACACAGCCTTTGACACAAAGCTACTATACTCACAAAAAACTAAATGAAGATCCAAAAGGTCTGACAAAATTCTTTCAAGGCTTCTCATACCTTCTTTGGAGGTGAACCTTGACTGATCTGAGACTGCCTTCTCCCCTATCAGAATTACTGAGGAATTTGCCAAAAAGAGTCAGAGCTCCCACAGCAAAGTCCCTGTTTGTAAGGCTGTTAAAAATACAAATGGGTACAGAGACAGCTCAAGTGCAGGGCCACGTAGCTTTCAATTTAGTGAGTCACTGTAGAAGCAGAGGAGCCCAGTGCAAGTGCAGTGCTTCTGTTCTCAATTGTTCTTCTGACCTTCTGCGGAAGCACTTCAACTTCCACATTCTGCTCATTAAATGTTTTGTTAAATGTTTTGTCCTGCCTCCTGTAAATCAGGGGAAGAGAAAAGAAAACCAAGACCTGAAACTAAACATACAAGAACAGCACAGTGGTGACAGTTTTTTCAACGAAAGCAGCATGGGTTGAACCAGAATCATGGAACGAAATCTACTGAAACCAAATCCTCATTCCTGCCCCAGTATCCCCCACCGGTAATGTCTTTTTGTCCATCTGGTGAAGTAGATTATGAAGGTAATTCAGTTGCACTATTTCATTTTTAAAAGCATAGCCCAGCTCCTCAAATACTACATTATCACATAAATACCTGCTGTGCCAAGAACAGAGGATGGGCAGGACTAACTGGCCACAGTCTTGTCTGATACTAGGATAAACCAAGAGTATTTATGAGAATATTTTTCACAACTTAGTCCTAGACATCAAAGAATTAATACTGCTTTATCTAGAAAATGAGTTCCTGAAAAGCGCAATAAAGTTCAATAGTTGGCAGAAATTATTCCACAGAAAGATTCAAAAGCTAAAAGATAGCTCAGTATTTGTTAATTCAGGATGACTCCAGAGAGTAATTCATAAGCTTCTAAATTAATATTTTTAAGGAGGTCATAAAATGTGAACTTTAGTAACTGCTACAGCCAATCAAGCTGTCATCAATCTCACCCTAGACTACTAACACACTAGTAATTACCTACTCAAATTACTTTAAAAGTTTAAAAAAGCTTATCCACAGACAGTATTACAGCATAATATACTGCTGTCTTAAACATGGCAGTGTAGTGAATGCTCCTGGTTAATCTTTTTATTATTTCAGATTCCAATTTCTGTAATTTGTTCTATATTTCTTCTATGTTTTCCTGGCAAGCTGTCTTCAAAAAACTCAATATGTACTAGATTTGCAGAGTAGGGCCAGTAAAGAGCAAACACATAAGTATTTTTAATAGAGGAGGATTACAGCAAATAAGGATGGAAAAGAAATAGTACTTACTTTAAACCCACTTGAAAGGATATCTAGAGATAATTCAACACAGAAACAAAAAAAAAAAAAAAATTTTAAATTATTTTAATATTAAAGTCATCAGAACATAAATTTAATGAAGACATTCAAATATTGTGGGAAGTTCACCAATACAAAATTGCAAATACAGACAGAACTAACCTGTTAAAAGTTAACAAGATCTAATGATGGCTTACATTTCTTAATTTTTCACTATATATTGACAGTAGAAAGTGCTGTTTCATTTTGCTATACTGTCAAACTTACATAACTTCTAATAGAAAACTTATTTTTTACTTCAGGTCATGCAGTAAAAGTCTGTGTCTTAGTTTGAAGGGAAACTAAGATATTTTATTGGCCAAGAAATAAAATAATCGCTCTTCTTAAATTTAGAAACA
>JAWWEW010000001.1:68990224-69005908 GCA_035583185.1 Anabacerthia variegaticeps
TAACCACTGTAGTTATGCTAATGCATTGCCTCCAAGCTTTTGGAAGGAATTCAAAAGGTTTGAAACTATAACAGTCTGCTGACCAGCACTTTGCTTCTGCCACCATAAAGGCTAGCACTATTGCTCTTTACTCTTCAGCCTCGTATTTTTCAGTAACAGAATATTCTCACAGATAAATTTGTCTACATCACAGCAATACATCTAAATACACAATACACAGGACATTGTTTCTGGGAATAAAGAATTTCAAATTGTAAAACCAGAAAGCACCTTTTTCAGATTCCAAAAGGTAGTTTTGCAAACTAACTGCTGAAATTTTACCACGGAAAAAAACCAAACAAACAAAAAAAAAACACCCACACAACCAAAAAACCCCAAGCAAACAAGCAAAAAACCCACAACAAACAAAACCCCAACCATCCAATCAAATAAATAAATTAATAGCTTGTAGGACCCCCACAGTTCAAATTTCTCAATATTAGAAACAAATATTCCCCAATTATTGACTTAGTATTTTAAAAGTAGACAGACTTCCTTCCCAAAGATACTGAATAAGTACTCTTATAGACAGCAGCAAAAGCAGATTTCTATTCTCTCTGTAGAAAGACTAACCCATTTAAAATATGTTCCAGTAGATAAGTAGTTACTGCTTCCAAATTGAGGCCAATTCAATTACTAGAACAATGTTTGAAAGCCAAGTTTTCAAATATGGGCAGGTAACATTTCCCTCTCATGTAAGAACTTGTTGGAAAGTTGGTAAAGATTTCAATTATTCAGATATACAAACTTCACTTTTCTGAACATCTGTACTGCAAAATTCTATGCTGTAGCAAGGCTTTCTAAACCTGCTCACTTGCTGCTTACTGGATATTACTATTTTTGTGTTCTTGACAAAACTTCTAATTCCACTTAACCTTACACAACTTTTTTTTGCGTAATACATGAAGGATGGTACATCCTATTGGTGAGTTTTGAAAACATCAGCAATGAGAAAGGTTAAGATTGTAGAACTGTGCAAATAAATAAAAAGGATCTTTACACTATTCTCTGTTTTCAAAGGTAAAGTATTACAACAAAAACAACACAGAATAAGTTACATATGCATCCTGCATGGTGCTGGCCTAAATGTGATTTGTGTGATGGACATTGGTGAGCTACAATAGTAATAATTTGATGTATTTAACATGAGTCTACCATAAAGCAAAGATAACTGGCTAAAGTGGTAAAATTTGTTTGCATCACGTTAGGCCAGTGATTTCCTTTGTTGTTTGTAAAAAAACCATAAATTTGTGTGCCATTCTGCCCCCTCCACTTTCCAGCAACAAGTTTTAGCTTCCCATTCACTGCATATGCCCTATTCCAGAGCACAAATATTAAAGATTAATTTTTATGGAAAGCTTTGACAAACAGGATGTAGCTGC
Source organism: Anabacerthia variegaticeps (assembly GCA_035583185.1). Classification (NCBI taxonomy): domain Eukaryota; kingdom Metazoa; phylum Chordata; class Aves; order Passeriformes; family Furnariidae; genus Anabacerthia; species Anabacerthia variegaticeps. The sequence continues at coordinate 68,991,646 of JAWWEW010000001.1, forward strand.
CTGAAGTTTTCTATAAATTCAACTGCAACCTATCAAAAACTAATTCAACTCCCAGAGCAGAAGAGAAGATGGATACATGCCTCTTGCAATACAGAAACATTCTTCTGGTTTTTATTCAGATTTAAACACCTGGAGTCATGTTTTATCCTTGGTACCTAAATCCAAAGAGAGATACTTTGTTTCAGTTCACACAAACAGAATTTCTGCTGACATAGTAGGGATGTATACAGGTTTTTGCAAGAAATGCAAATATTAGCATGAGAACTGAAACAGGAAAAATATCACAGAAGTGCTGAAATGGGAACAAATTCTCTCCAGTTTTTGTTTCACTTATGTAGCCATAGTGCCCTCCAGCAGCCGAAAGAGAAAATACAAGGCTTTCTCTACAGGAAAAAAAAAATAAAATTCAGAACTAGGAGGGTTTGTTGGGTTTTTTTGTTTTTTTTTAAACCCAGAAAGAACATTTTGCAAATGTGAGGAAGAATATTCCTTCATGTTGAAACAGGGTACTTTAATGGAAAGGACACTTCTTTTGGCTTTTATGCAGCAGAGCTCTGCAGAACAGGGAAGCTCTGTAAAAATGAGAGGTTTAGTACCCTAAAGGCATTTCTGGGATTCTGTAGATCTCAACTACACCATACATGCATTAGCAACATGCACACAATTTTGGCAAAAGGACAGAAGTTTTTACATGTATAGATCAACATACATTTTTGTGAAGTATTTGTTTTCTCTTTGGTTCAAGTATTTTTATTGCACTAAATTTTGTGTGAGATGGAGAATAAATTATGACCTTTAAAACCTAAGAAACTTTTCTCATTTCCCTAGAGAACAAATTATTGGTTAGAGAGAAGAGTTTGCATGCCTTAGAGCTTGGAAATATTCTGTTTAGCTGCAGATCATTACAAAAATATTTTGAGAAGTTCGTGTTTCTTTTCCCTTTGCATTTAAAAGAACACTTATCTTGAGAAACAAAAGTCATTCTTCAGCAACTGGAAAACGGACAAGTGCACTGAAGTCTTAAGGCCTGTAAACAATATTTTTTATTTCAAATAATCTCCATAACTTGTCAGAAGGAACTGTAAATACATTTGCAATTCTCCCTCCCCTTTCTTCTAAAAGTACGTGCTACATGATACAAAAAGACCTGATTTTTTAAAGAAAATTTTTATCTATCAAATTACTATAAAAAAAAATTATGTGAATTTGCCACAGGAAAAAAGTAAAATACTGTAGAAGAGTAAAAGGATGATTTTACTCTCTCTGAATACAAAAGGTCAAAATGAAACAAGTCTACTGCAGATGTTCTTCAGGAAAATTAACTTTTCTGAAGAGTACATGCCTCAGATTCCTTTCTCCCATTTGCTGATAGGGAAATACTAAAATCCAGGTCAGCTAAAGCAGGCATATATGCTAAATGTGGTCTTCCAGTCTTTGGCAGAGAAAAGTGAGAAACCAAATTGGTCTGTACTGCTAACAAAACAGGAAGGATCTCGTAATTCAAAAATTCAAACTGTAACATCAAAACTACTACAAAATACCACAGGGTCAGATGAGATGATTTTCAAAGACATCAATGGCTCTCAGGATTACAAACTTACTGCAAGAAGAAGAAAAAAAAGTTAATCTTCACTCACAAAGACCAAGAACAAAGTACCATCATTCAGGTAAGTTTTCCCATTAACACATATAGAAGGATTCTACAAAGTGATCTAAGAGAAAAAAAAATTTCTTGTGCAGTATGTTCTTGAAATCCCTCTCATTAATGTTCCAATTAGACCCCAAAAGAATTAAAAAAAAAAAGACTGAAATCACTGAAGTCCATTTTTGTTGCAAGTATTTTTTGTATCTACAGATTTAAAATATGGTTCGAAATAAAATGTGCAAAGGCATGTTTAAATAAAAATAATTATTATATAAAACTACAGTATTTAGGCAACCGTATGACAAGAACACTAGTGTGTTTAGAAAGGTCTGCACTTTCTCTAAGTCCACAGAACCTAGGGTTCATTTTCCCCAAGGATCAGTTTAGAGTTCTACTGGCACAACTGAAAAAGATAATCTTGTCTTTAATCTTGATCATGCACTTTTACTTTGTCTGACTTAACAGGTTCATTTGAAAGTAATCAAGTGCAATGACATCAATACAGTAAGAAACAGCTTCACTCAGAAAAGTATGAACAAAAAAATTGTTTGTATATTCACACTTGTTTTCCTCATATTTCTGCTGTTTATTCCAGTTGTTATAACCTTAATTTGTTAACGGTAACTTACTTGGCTAATTGCAATAAAAAAATAACTAATATAGGATATTTTACTATGTCTTCTTTAGTTGCAACATAAAACAATAATGTTGAATTAGAGCAAATTATGTGCTTCACTGAAGGTCTCTGCCCCTTCACGTTACTTTGTGTATTTGTACAACTGTAGTGTATGACTGGTGGAAGAAATAGAATAAACCTTCCTCCCTCCCATCTATTTCTGGTGAGACCTACTAGTTCACAGTTTAGTTAAAAAAATACAGGGAACATCCAAAATTACTTCTTGAGTCAAAACCAGATCTTACACATCTTTTTGTTCTCTTTTATGCTTATGCAACAACTGACAATTACAAATTATCTGTTCTGCATGCAAATCCTCAAATAAATGTAGAGTTCTTAAAAGTCACTCAAAGGCTGACAAGAATAGTAAAGCTGAGACAGTTTGGGGTCCTCTTTAGAGTTTGGTCAATAATGAAGTCAGATGTCACTTAAGCACAGTTATGCTACACTGTCCTCAGATACCTAAGTTACCCAGATAGCATTTTTTTTCACTTCTTTTCTAGTTAAGGAATAATAGACTGTTTACAGTGTAGTTCAGAACAGAAATCAATTTTTAAGTGTCTGAAGTTACATGACTACTTTTCAATGTGTACTTTTTCTATTTAATAGACATGCTCAGATTTGGTTGCAAAATAAGTCCCACACCTTTGTGTTTTGGTAATAAATACTTTGTACTTCTCTTATGGATATTCTGAGTTGAAATAAGGGAGTTTCAAGAGAAGAAAAAGTGTATACAGTACTGGCCCTAAGTGATGCTTCACAGAAGTATTCTCGTTACTCTACTGTTTTGTAGAGATTTTAATATATTCTGAATTAGTGACTCCCATAGTTCATTCAAGTGTTATTTAAAACAATATTGCCATTGAACTGCATGTCAGCTCACATCTTATTCAAGCCCTTTTAGCATACAAGTGGAAAAGAAAATACCTTCTTAAATGTTTACCTTTTCTTCCATGGAAATTTTGAAAAGCTGTCTGAGGAAAACCAAGCCAGCAGGATGTTCAGTTTGTTGATTCAAACAAGGAAGGATGCTGCTCCAGCTGACAACAGATTTCACTGAAGGCTATGTTAGTAAGGATCTGACTGAACTGAAATGACAACAGTTTGCTAAGGTAGTAGCAAAAAATGGAGGGGAGAGCAGAGCTAGACGGGGAATATGAAGAGAGAGCAAGCCAAAAAGAAATCAAACTAAGAAAGTAATTTGATAATGACAGAAAAATGTACAGAATCCGTTCAGATTGCAATGGGGCCACTCTTTCCTTATGCTCCATGGCATACAACCACAGATTGGTTTTGACTGAAACAATCATTTGGGGTTGTTTTTAAAGCGAGAATAAACCAAGCCATTCTGAACCAGGTGTTCTTTAACGACTCAGTGTCACAAGGTAACAGCATGGAGACAAAATACACACCTGGAGAAAGTTATTGGGAGGAAGGTGGTAAAAAGAAATTTAAAAGGTTTTATCCCCTTACCAGTAGATCAAGGTGCAAAGTTATTATGAAATGAATCCTGCATGGACACATTACAAGGCTGAATTCAAAATAATCAAGCAAACATGGAATACCAGTTTTTAAATGATGTTATATGACAATTTCAGATGATTTGTAAGAAGTGTCCATGTAAAAAACATACTGACAGTTGTCATTAACTTGTGTTTTGACTGACTGCAATAAAAAGGTAGGTTTGAGCAGCAGACAAAGCATGCCATAGCATCACCTTAAGGCAGCATGGACAGTCTTTTCCTGTGCTGCACCTGTTCTCTAAGACAACACACAAAAAACTTCCATGTCCTGGACTGTCAATTTGGCACCCTTCAAATGTACTAAATTATTAAAACAGAAAAGTAGGAAAGCTTGTATTTAATTCAGTGAACTAGAACAGCTCATTCTGAGCACTGGATAAAAAGGTTCTTAAAATACTTTATTTTGCCTGAAATTCAGTGTAAAAGGAAATCAATTTCCCAAATACAATTCCTTATGGCAAAATTTAGAACTTACTGTAACAAGCATGGCAGTCAATTGTGACATTTCAATGTGAAACTAAGACTATACAAAAATCTTAAGTGCATATTTTTTGCAACAAGATATGCATACATACACACAGGGGCAGAGGAAAAAAACCAAACCAAATTAAACAAAAACCCCTCAACAAAAAAAACCCAAACCAGGATCCCGGTCTCAAAATCCCTTCAAATAATCGAAAAGCATGAACAAAAATTCTACAGGTGGAGCTCTTCTTACTGGAATGTTACTATTTCTACTTTCTTTCATTCCTATTTTGGAAGTGACAAAAAAAGGTCAGGGACATGACTTATACTAGTCCTCCCCCTCTCCCCAGTAAAAGAGAAAAACATGGAGTAAAGAAAACACCCTGTTAAACTCAAGTACTATCACAGAATATTCTGCATAGGAAGGGACCCACAAGGATCACCACATCCAGCTCTTAACTTAATGGCCATACGGACTCACATCCATCTATTTGATAAGTAAGACAGTGGTTTTATGATGCACTCACTAATGAATTAATGGGGGGCTCAAGAAAAAATTAAAAACAAAACAATCCCTCACCCCCTCCAGAACAAAAATAAACCCCATGACTCTAATAGTTAATAAATGCATTTTCTTTTGAAAACAGTCCTGCAAAATGCCACTTAACAAAAACCAAGTCTTTCTGAGACATGCTTTACTGCAAAGGACTAGGCAGTTCCCTTTCCTAAAGAGCAGAGAAACTTCAGACCTCACATAACAGAATGACCTGTTAGAAAGAGCCAATGAAGTAGTTCTGTGGAGTACACTAAAATTTCATGTAGGTACATTTTTGAATTGTGAATATATGCTATAGTGGGAACTTAGTATCTGACAAGTGTTACTTTTGAAATGGAAAAACAATCATAGAAACACAGGAATGTAAAAAATGCATTGGCATGCGTAGTCAAATTTTTTGGACTATTACATACCAAATATTCCACTTCTCCTCACATATTTTTCTAAATTATATTTCAGTACTGCATGTTATTTTTGTGGGACCAAATTTCCTTTTAAAATTGCACAGTGCAGCATTATAGAAAAAATTCCTTATTGTTGGAATATTAGTCTATTTACCATCTGACTTGCATTACTTTCAAATTCAGAACATCAAAAATAGTTTTTATGTAGAGTATACCTGTGTGTTAATGAAGATGAAACATGATTGGAATTTTTTCTTTTTTTTATGTTATTTTAGTATAAGTGATAGTGATTCAAGCTCCTTTTGTGAACATGGGGGTGGGGGTTGCCATTTGGAATGGTGTTTTTTTCTTTTTTTTTCTTTTTTTTTTTTTTTCACGAAGGACCATTGCCTTTGCTTTTTTGGTTATTGCTTTTTTTTTTGCTTTTTTTTTTTCTTTTTTTTTTTTTAAGACCATTCCATTTCTTTATTTTTTAACATCTTAAAGTCATAAGGACTTATATGCAAAGCAGTCATACACTTTATCATTAAAACCCATAGGTAAAATACGTACACAAATCCAACAAAAGGCTAGTACATAGTAAAGCCTAAGCATACTACTATGCAATATTATGAATACATAACTTTAGAGACTTCAGTTTAGTACTGTTATCTATTCATCTCTGAAAACATTCACAAAGATTTTAAATGCAAATTTTCATTCCGTATCTGGAATAGAACAAAAATTATCTATGTTATAACAACTTTTGGTCATTCGTGTTTGACCAATTCAGTAAATTACAAAGAACCCAAAGAATTCCGTAACTTTCTGTAGAACTATGTAATAAAAACATTGCATATGTTCCTAGTATGATGTCTTTAGCAATCATTTACTGAAATGTAACTCAAACATCAATCTCTCAAAACGTATAACTGACCAGCTGCTTTTTTAATCTATATCTGACTCCAACTTCATCACAAAACCCCTTTTAATACAAAGATGCAGAAGTACATTAGGTAATACTAATGCAACACAGGTGCAGTTCTAGCATTGTCACTGATCAGTTGAATCATCTTCTCCATGAACGAGATTCATTCTCCTCCTCCTCCTCATCATCATCCTGAAGCAGCGAGTCATCCACCAAAGATTCTTCCTGAAACTTCAAGAGATAAACATGATACTGTTACATCAGAAAATATTAAAAATCAAAAGGCAAAATACAAATCTGATACTTGTAATTTGATAATAAAAAGATTTCAGTTTTAATAGGTAAACAATGCTTTCAAAAAAGTATACCATATGCATATGTACTATATACACATATTAGTAAATGGCAAATGAAACTTTTCTTTTCAAAAGACTTCAAAATGACCAGGACATAGGCACTCAGTCCTAAACAGCTTTTCTGATTCTTCAGCACATTATTCATGCTGAAGCTGCATGAAACTTAAGATTCTATACTGAAAACTAACGGGGTTTTTGTACATTCACAGTAACTACATGCCTGTTTTCATCCAAGAGCTTAATCCACCTGTGCCACACTATCAAAAAAGTTTAACCTGATACCTTTGATTTTGACAGCTTAATCAAGCTTAAAATCAATATAAAAATTTAAAAGTTTGAGGAAAGGAGACAGACAAGCTTTATTACTGTATTTTCAATTCCTTTCAGTAACAATATAGTAACCTGACAGACTTCAAAGCCCTTAATATTTCAGGTCAACAGTGACAGGCTGCAGAGAGCCAAAGTTAAGGGGAAGAAAAAAGAAAATAAGATGTTTCAATTTTTATCTACATTTAGACAGTGGGGTATATATAAACTATTACATCTTGGAACTGTTTTCATGGTCACACTTAACACAGCAAACTCTGAACTAGCTACAGAAAGGACTAAACCACAAGGATGTCTTCCTCGAGCAAAATCTCTCAGTTGTTAGGTAACAGTTGTGGTCTATTCTTGCTTAGTCTTCTTGTCCCAGTAATTGCAGGGTTATTTCTACAGAACTTTCAAATTCAGTAAGAGATGTGCAGGCTGATTTGTGAAGTCAGGAAGTCTTCTGGAGAGATAAGAGGCTCCAGGCTGAAGCAAGCCTAGACCTAAGCCTTCTGTCTCATAGGTTCTTTTACAAGGAGAGAAACTACTATATTCAGTATTTGGCATATGGAAAGCACATTTTAAAAAAGTCTGTTGACACCTTACCAGTATGTCAACATAAGCCTGTGCAATCTAACTGACTAAAATAGGGAAGCCTTTTGAGGCCTTAGATTCTTCCACTGGTATCTAGATGTGGAGTGGGCTAAAATACATCAGTGCAACAGTCCAAAAGGAGGTGTCTTGGGCAGTACACAGTACAGAACTCTGGTGCACTAGGCTCACTGACAGTGGAGATGATCAAAAAGACCCAAACAACTCCCATATAGGAGGATAACTACAGGAAGAGAAAACGACTGAGGGAAAGTATGACATTATTCCTCTATCTTTAAGTATCCTAGAGAAAGTGAAGAGAGAATAATGGTTGTCTTTTTGCTGCAAGAGCAGGGAAATATCAAAATTAAACATGTATGTGGCAGACCCAACAGAAAGATACGTATTCTGGGCAGACACAGTTGAACAGTAGCAATCCCTTTTATAGGACATGACAGATGCTATTCAGATTCCAAAGTAACCAGATAAATTCATACAGTAAACATATATCGTGGGCTTTCAACTAGAAAGACACATTTCTGACTCAACAGCTTACTGAACTGCAAATCACTGTTAATTAAAAGCTTATCTCTACTTATATGTTTTTTACTCTTCCTAGGCATCAGCTGTTGACCCAGTAGTCAACTCTTTTGTCAGGCACCCAGGTGTAGTTGGCTATTCACAAGGAATTTCCTGAAAAGCTCAAATCCAAAAGGCTTTCTTCTTATTTTCATAAATGGACTAGGAATCCTGTTTTGTTATTAATCTCACTCTGTTGAATGATCTAGCTTCCTTTTTTCTTTTTTTGAAACATCAAGGTACTCAGTTTCACTCAAGTCCTATGCCTGCTATTCCTCTTTAGCACAGTACTCCTCAGCAAAATTATCTAGTGGAAATACCTCATGTAAAGAAATTTCGTGAAGGATAGGAGGACTAATTCAGTTGTAAAAAATCCAAATAAATTCCAACCTTATCACAGAAAGAAGACAGGAGAGCTACATATATTTGGCTTGTTTTGAAAAAGGGAAAACACATCAATCATGTAAAATAGAGTATCTGTAAACACGGGGCCAAATATGATTCCAGCAATGCTCCTAACAAAAATACAGGCAGATAGCTATTTTTATACTACAGATTTGTTATTACAAAGATTTCAGCAAGCAGACAAAACCAATGAACACCTAAGGGTTTTGATCTGAGATCAACTCCTAGATATTTGTCACAAGAATAATTAGCTGAGGAATGACTGCCAAAACAGTCCAGAAACAGAAGTTAGACTGCATCATGAAATGTTGCCCCACTATTCCTACATTAGCCAATTAAGGTTATTTGAACAAGGCTTTAGTATCTTTCATGCACCATGATGAAGACTAAGACTCAGCAGAGGTACTTTAGATGTCTGAACAAGATCAGTAAATGGTCTGAATTACTCCTTCACCTGTATCCTGCAGGCCATGTCTCTCTATAAAGGAAAAACAGAGTCGGAAATTTGATTCTCCAAGAAATTAATGTCCAAAGTAACTGCCACAAACCCATGTTTTGGACAAAATACCCAATCTTTCTCATGCAAGTACAAAGCCATCCTTTTCATTTTCTAGATATATCCTCTAGTTTCTTATTGCCTAAGGAATGAAACATTTCAGCAAGGAAAAGTACAGTATCTAGCCTAAGCCACAAAAAATTTATTTATAGACAAATCCACTTTCTGATATAAAAATATGAGTTAGATTCAAAAACAGAAGTGTGAATCAACTTTTTTTTTTTTGGAAACAGCTATTTTATCTTAGAAAAGAAGAATGAAAATAAAAAAATAAAGAAAAAGTAAGCTTACTTCTTCTTCATCGGGTTCAGCTTCTTCTGTTTCAACAGCTGACATACTAGCAACAGGCTTGTTCCATGCCAACTTTAGCTCTTGTCCTTTAAAACGAGATCCATGAATTGCAGCCTAAAACAAGTTTAAACATCTTAGTTATACATGAATTAACAAAACGAAGTCCAAAGCAGCAACATATTCATACAGAATTAGTGTCATTAATAGGTTAAACAAAACAACTTCATTCACTTCACAAGGAATTCATACATCCCTTGAGGAAAATTATCAAAATACATTCAGAAGAAAATAAGCTTGGAAAACCATAAATCAGTTGATGATGTGGGCAACAAATGAACTAGCACTTTCCTATTTTTTAATATTACCATGATGGGTGCCTCACCTTGCAAAGGTGGCCACAAAACTGTTAACACATAACTTAGTGGAAGAAGTAAGACATCCCACAAATGATTTAATATATTTTAAAAAACCCAGCAACCAAACAACTGAAAAAAAAAAAGCCCCTTTGTGATTACAATTTAATCTACTGGAAAATGTTCCACTTCCTGTAAAGCTGTTGTAATTGAAATGTAAAAATTTTTAACTTATGGGATATTCATGCCTTTCTAAGTACCAGCTGCATTAAGTGGCTGCTTTGGAAATAGTATGTTCAAATTAAAGTAACATGAATGAGCATAAATCAGCGTTACCAACATTCCGAAATAACCGTCATGGTCACAAAAGATTTATAGTACAATCTGAAAGCACAGCATAATGTGAAATGTAGAAACAATTACATGTTCAATGACATCTGAACATGAATTGTGTGATATTAAAGTCCCCAGGTATAAATTTTAAATCTGTACATATAAATTTATGATAAATTTAAAAGATTCTATGCTTATTAAAATGCAGCTCAGGAGCTTTTTGTCCATGGTCTCATCACAATGTCACACAACTAGAATTTGTAAAAGTACTTATACGTACATTTAGGTCCAGAAACAACTTGTAATCTTTGGAAGAAATTACTGCTACATAAAAATGCTACATTTTACAATAGGGAATCTTCCTCTTCCTTCCAGGCTAGAACATATATGAAAATAAAGCCTATGTCTATTTTCATTTAAGAAGATAAAATATTCACTGTATTTTCTTCACAATTGGCCTCACTAGAAGTTTTTAATTATTACGCTCTACAATTTCTCCAACTGCCAGCCTTAAATTCTTCTTCAGTCATAAACACAGAAATTCCAGTGGAAATATGTTTAATATGTAAGAATATCTTAAGGAAAACACAGATTTTACCAGATTTGATTGAACTCAGTTTCGTAACATTTTCACTTAAAAATGAAGGTGCAATTAGACACAAAGTCATTTGACAATTTAAAAAAAAAAAAAAAGTCAGAAGTACATAATGTTAACTTCAACCCTTCCACCAAGCACATGATCCTCCTCCCCCTGTCCATAACTTTTTTTATTCTGTGCTACCTTCCTTTTCAGGTGCTTCTTGTCTCTACACTTGTATGTTTGGTTCCAAAATACTACCATTCCCTACTTTTTACAAATAGAAATTGAGCTAAGGCAGAGATGATGTTCAATGCCAATTTTCAGGCAAAACATGTTCTAAACATGTTCTAACATGTTTTGCTGATAAACAAGCATCTTTATCAAGATACTGACAAGATCCTTGTAGGTAATCATACTCTCTTTGAATAAAATAAAGACTTTATTTGGATAGCTCATTAAAACAGATTATTGTTCTAGGTGACCTATTTTTCTTTTCAGGGAAGCAAATGTTCCTCTGAACTACGTCAAAAAAACAAGAAATTACAAAACGAAGTATCTAATGTCAGGAAGCACCAACCTTACTTCAGTTCACTTGTGAATATACTAATTACAACAGTCTTTATCTGCTAACAAGTATTTCTTATTCTCCACCGAACTTTTATTCACTGTTGAAATGTGTTCCTTCGATACAGCTGTACAATACTGGTTTTCCCTATCAGTCAGCATCCATTACATACCATTAATTACTCTTCCTTCTTTAAAGAATAATTACAGTCTCCTACAGTTAGTGCTCATCACAGCTATACCTAAGAATTTCACAAAAAAAACCCTCTGTTTTTGTAAATATCTTTGGCACACAGATGAAATTATTTCTCAAAATACGTAACTATAAACGATACTTTAAGTGCCCAAAACTATTGTCTCCATTTGCTTAATTTGCACTATAAATACCAGTATTTCTGTCAATCAGGTCACTGGTGTCTCAAGAAGAAAAAGAAAACAGTTTGGTCAGGCATAAAATTTATGGAGTTCAGGTAAACTCCGTAAGATAAAAGTTTGTACAAAACATAAACATAAAATGAAACCTTTTCATACAACCGCACCATAAATATGAATCCATTCTTTCCAGCGTCCCTATTATTTTCAGGATACTCCCTCCCAACAGCGATGCAATCATTTTAAAGGAAACAAAATAACTTGCAGAACAACTATGTTCATTATTTTGTGCAAGTTCACATAATGCTTACACACCATGGACCAAATAAGGCAAGAGTCCCACTGAGCTAAATGTATAAAGACTTAATGATCCATATGTAAGGATGCTGAATTACAATGTATGTCAACTCTGGACTTTAGTCTCTAAAAGTTACTTCTATAATTCTGTGCTTCTGTAATTTCATACATTTCTAAAAAGGGCGGGGGGGGGGGAACCCTATCACATCAAATCACATTTACACTATCACAGGTTTTCAGGCAAAGGTAAATCTAATCAATCCCAAACAAAATATATAGGCTCACTCTGCAGGATGTCCATGAAATTTGAGAAAAACTGGGGGAGTATCAAGTCTTCATGTGAAAAAACTGGCAATTAAATCAAGATAAACCAAGACATCTAACTATCAATTCCTAAGTGGTTCTCTTAATTTCTCTCTTACATACTGTGCTTCACTTTAAACATCCCAATTTCATAAATATTTCAGTAATATGCTGTTCTGACGATTTTTTTTTAATTTAAACTTCTGTGTCAATATTTTGAAAATAACTAGCAATATTACATTTAATCAGATGAAGTATAACATAACCAGAAAGTAGTTGAAGGTTGCAAAATATTTTCAAGAAAGACTATACTTACAGCTTCAGCTTCTGCCCTTGTTTTAAAAGTAATCACCGCATGGAGAGAAGAGTCGTCTATCTGGCAATCTTCAATTTCACCATATTGCTTTTGATTTAAAAAAAAATAAAAGTTTAGTAAAATAATTCCTCCACCTCTAAAAATGCAGTCCTAAATCAAATGCCCTAAAAAACATAGAAAATTAGAATAGTATTTCACAGTCAATGCCAAACACAGTATTAGTCTTAGCCAAGTTACTCTTACTTGTGTTTCTAAAACACCAAACCACTCTACTCTGTGGATTTCTTAATTCCTACAGGTATAAAGTAAAATTGTGAGAGAAAGAGGTTGTTCTGCTTCAGTCTTTCTCTTCAGAAGAGATCCCATTAACCTATTAGGAAACTGTTCCACAAAAAGGTTTGTTAGAGGAAGGGACTGCAGAAAAAGTTTTACAACTTATCTGTATTTCAGCATCTTCAGAACCTGACCCATCTATTCCAGTAATGGCCGCTGCGGTGTTGCTACCTTTAATGCTGCCATCACTGAAAGCTGCAAAGCCCAACAAACACATCTGTGCATGTGGACTGCACTTCTGATGTGTACAGAATTGTGGCATCATATCACAGAAACAGAAATACAGCTCAGACCATTTCCATGGAATATGGAGAAAGTTTAGAACTTCAAGCAAACCTGTGACCTGCAAAATTAAGTAATTAATTCCTTTTCTCAGTGTTATCCTACTAAAACTGTGAATGGAATAGTATTTGTTGATGTTACTAAGTTTCTTCATGATCAACATTTTTGCCTGTAAAGATTCTAAGTTTTCTATTCCTTGCAATAAAACCAATGCATAGGAAAATTAAGATTTCAGTAAGAGAAGTACATAATGAAATGAAAACTATGAAAGGTGACCAGCAATATTTCATTTAGCAATACTGCTAAGACAGACTACATCAAAATGCTGTAGATTAAAAATACCTTTTTTTTTTAAATACACATCATTGAAACTGGACACAGAAACCTCCATGTGGAAGGCATTACTTCATTTTAAAGTTCCACGTTCTTAGTTTTACAACAAAGATTTGTTAAGTAATTGGTCAAATATTCAATCCCTGACACATCTCTATAGAAAGAACTTTTATTCTCTTTAAACACACACACAGATATATATATAGGTATGTATAAATGTCTTATGGGTATGACGGTTCCATTTTTGTTACCCTAAATAGGAATGATGCAACATACTTAAGGGGAGTTATATATATATATATATGTACCCTTACCTATGTGCATATATAAGTGGTTCCTGGAAACATGACACCTTAAAAAACCCAGTATAATAGCAGAAGGGGATTTTTGTTCTAACTTTTCCTGTAGTTGTTTTGTTTTGAATTTTTTATTTATTTTCAATAGCAGAGACAGGTTCTTATTGGCTCATGTTCTTTTGAGAAGCTGCCTGCATGACTGCCAGACAAGAAGTATTAAGTACATTGGCTGGAAAAGAATTTACAGGACTTACTGGCTCCTGGACTTCTCCCTTCAGAGAGGGCCACTGCAATTACATGTTGCAAAAAAAAAAAAAACAAAAAAACCAAAACCACAGGAGAAAGGGGGCACAGGCACAGATTCACATCATTTATGTCACTAGATATTGTTAGCACTGATTCAATAAAATAAACATTTGCTTTTATCATACTCTTTATTTAATAGAGGAAAAGGGTTTTTTATAAATTTATGTTGATTTTTCACTTTATTTTCAAAGAAAAATTTGCTAAAAACTAGGTATGTCATTTTATATTTTTAAGACTGAAAACAAAAAGTAGAAAAAGCTCTGACTTCCTAGGCTTAAATAAATATAAATAAACATAAATAGACAAATGTCTGGATGCCTTTCTAGGATCTA
>JAWWEW010000001.1:69005930-69088139 GCA_035583185.1 Anabacerthia variegaticeps
TTATGTTGATTTTTCACTTTATTTTCAAAGAAAAATTTGCTAAAAACTAGGTATGTAATTTTATATTTTTAAGACTGAAAACAAAAAGTAGAAAAAGCTCTGACTTCCCAGGCTTAAATAAATATAAATAAACATAAATAGACAAATGTCTGGATGCCTTTCTAGGATCTACATATAACTGCACAATTTTCATCTTGATTCTTAAATTCAGAAAGTCAGGCAAAAGCTGAAAACATTCAATGAAAATTTTCATTAGGTACTTATTAAGATAATTCAAAAAAGATAAACACACTGCAGGTACTGAAAGTTTGGTGCTGAATCAGTCTTTGTTCTCACCATCCCTTCAGTTATTTTATCTTCTGTACCTAGAAATTTGTGAAAAAATTACATATATCCTGAACAAACAAATATTAAGAGCCGTTTTCCTATTCTTGTAAGGAGAAAACCCAACAAGCCTTGCAAATGCTATGCATTTACAATTGTAACTAGTCGAATTGTGTAATTTTCCTGTTTCATCTTTTTCTCATGCACCCTCTGCATATCATGTTAAAGATTCACTTCTAAATAATATTTCCAGATGGACTCAAAACAAGTCATTCAATGGAAGAATGTCATCCAAAGAACAAAAAAAAAAATGAAATTGTGACATACCGCAAAATGAGGAAGAAGATCTTCTCTATCGCTTTCTGTAAATGCAGAGATTTCTAATGCCCTAGGTCGATGATCCACAACTGCATGCACAGGAACTCCTCTGCCTCTACCCCGGCCTCGTATTCCTCTACCTCTGCTACGTGATGCGCCCCGACCTCTTGCATGAACCCCTCTACCACGAACTGAAGAAAGAATCCCTCGTTTGGCAGCCTAAGATGTTTATACAGAAGATATTGATATATTAAAATCCATAATCTACATATTTACACAAAACTAACGAACACATATTCTGATTTTTCCTAAAACATATCTCCAAAAAAAAAGCCCCAGAAAGAGCAGTTTGCAGGTCTTAAAATAACGAACAGTGAACATTTTAATAACATTCAAAAGCTAATATTGCCAATTATTAACAGACCAAAAAAAGGATGGAAAGAGGAAAACAGAATCATGTATTAAACACAGATAACTATAAGCATTAACTCATAAGAAAAAGGAACTACAGTACAATTGAAAATTCATTATCAAAACTTCTTGATATGGTGTCTAACAACTTGATTTGTCCCTTGTGTTTCTTTATTTGTCTCTGAAAGTTCAGGCAAGACTTTTATTCCGACCGAAACTGATGCAGCAAAAAACCTTTTGGCCACAGAATTGTGAGGTATGAAACAAAGGCTTCTAACAGAAACCTCCAAGACAAAATATTCACTAACATTTGGCTCTATGAACTTAATAATTTCCATACTCACAATACCTGCGTATTGCATTTAAAGAACTTGCACTCTCCAAGAATAGTCAAAAGCTCAATGACAGTGACTGACAGTCATTTAAAAAATAATTTGCAAAATTAAGTTTCAAAAGAGCTCTTTCAGGTATTTAATTTCCATGTTTGTAACTAGAAAAAAAATCCTTTTAAACCCAAGTAAATCTGCCCTATAACTATGTTTACAACTCAAGCAGTGATGGTACTACTTTTAACACATGCCAGTGATATCACCCATGAGATGGTCATCTCTATTCAACTGGCTTGGTTTATTAACAAAACTATTTTCAAAATTACCGAAGCTTGCATAACAACTTGGTTTTAAAGCAAGATTTTAATGCAACTTCACCACATAAATGTGCACTGTATTTATATAGAGTTATATATAAGACATGACCAAACTTCATTAAAACAAGAGGGATTTAAGCGACACAGCAGCCTGCTTAACAGTAAAAAGAGGTAAGATTATCATGCGATTTAGGACAGTGCAATATAACAGAATAGCACCCCAGCATTCATCATTTCTCAAAATTAGACACAGATATGAAGAACTTTGTATGGTCATTTCAATTGTTTTTTTAAAAGCCAGTACTTGAAGAAAAAGTATGTTTCTATACATTGAATACTCTTTGAAACATTTGCTTTTGTTAAATCCTCCTCTTGAAACCAATGCCATACCAATGCTGTAATATTACTTTTAGCACCTCAGGCTTTTTCATTAATCTCATTAAGAGGATGCTACCAACTTATTAAGAGGATGTTAACACTTGAGAATAAAAGATCAGGCAGTGTTTTTAACTCCTCTGTATTAAACACAAAATGATCTACAGGCAACAATTAAAAAACACTGCATGCTCTCAAGGAAGTATTACAACCACAAAGCTATAAAATCCATGCCATCTAAATAGTTATAGAATTTAAATAGATTAGCAATCAAAATTAAAGACAATATTATTTCTGAATTCCACCAAAGGAGAGAAACTGGGTTTTTCCAGTATTATTGCCAAATGCCTCCAACTACATGTAATGTAATACTGTACTCTGGAAAAAAGAAGTTTATGATACAATACACAAGCTAATAAACATATAGGAAAATATTTGATTAAAAGTTAATTGCTACAAGACAAGAGGCAAACATACTTCCAGCTGTAGCTCTGTATATTTTCGTCTTAATTCAGTAACTTCCTCCCCAGCTTGCATCTTCTTGTATAAATCCAGTTCAGTATCTAGTAACTCTTTCTGCATCTAAGAAATTGTTACAGTAAATTATTAGTTCCACAGGTCACATTCTCTACCCAGGAAACAATTTTTCAATAAAAAGCTGAAACTTGGCAAGTATACCGCTTATTATACTGGATTTCCACACTGAAAAAGAAACCAAGCACATGCTTAGGAGCCTTTGTGGCAACATAAAACTTCCACGTGCAATAGTATGTTCTGAACTTTGTGACAGCAAACCTTATAAACTACCACGCAAAGCCAAAGCCAATGGAATTTTTTCCAAACTAAAGATACACAAAGTAGAAAATGCAAGATTATATGGTAATGATGATAAGATAAAAAGAATTCTACAAAAACAAGGCAGTACAAATATGAATGAATACAGTATCTATAATCAGTATAGAGAAAAACTATCGAAGTTTATTACAATTCCATAACGTAAAAGCACAAATGGCAGTTCTGTTCAGACTGCAGAAGAAAAAACACAGAAAGTAACAAGAACTCTGCTAACAAAAAATTGGTCTCTGATGCATCCAAAGTTACCTTCCAAAATCTTTAAAAAAAAAATAAGAAAGTTCATAAAATACATATGAAACTTAAAGGTGTCTCTGAAGCCTAATTTAGACACGTTCTTAGCAACCACCGAGGTGCATGGAAAGACTTCATGGATTTAATTTGAAGTTCTGTTCCAAATTGAAACTTATCTTTTTCTTTTCCCTCTTTTTTTTTTTTTTTTAAAATGGGTGAAGAAGTACCCAAATGTTCCGGTGCCATCACAAATAACAGATAAAATTATAGATGACTACGAAACAGTTTACATTTACATCCATTGTTTCAAACCCATAACTCATAATATATTCAAAGGCTGGATGTCAAGAGATGAAGGTTTCACAGTTATGACAGTTGGAAACCAAGTATCACCACTGATAAAAAAAGGGTGGGTTTGCTTCTTTGGTTTTTTTCCTGGAAGCTTTAAAGGAAAAAAAGCTGGATGACTTAACAAGCCACTTCAACCTCAAGCCCATTCAGCCCCATTTTTCAATTATCTATAGCAACGACTGAAAAAATCCATTATCTCCTGTTCAATGGTTTTCCAAGTTTTCAAAATTGGAACCAGTGTTTCTCTCAAATCCCACAGCATTGCAACACATCAATGACATGGCAAAACAAGCACTTCTGAAGTTTAATAATGACCATCAGTTAGCACTCACAGAGCAGCCAATGGTGTAATAAAGACTTTTAGGATTTATTCTCATTGCTCTTAGTAAAGACCTCTTTTAAAGAGCTGTGCCAGGTCTCTAGAAGAAAATACTTTCTTCAAGATACACCAAAAGGCAGCAAAGGTTTCTCACCCAAGGAGCAAGAGCTTTTTGTAATATGAATGAAATGGAAGACTGCAAAAATAGACAAAGATAATGGAACAGTCACATGGGCCTCGTCTTTCAAATCTGTAGGTCTTCTTCAGGGCCATCCATGTTTTAAACAGTAAGAAAATGAAAGAGAACCTAGAGCAAAGTCTTCTAGAAAATTGTCAAAGTTATAAACTTTAACTGAAGGCTCTGTAAAATCCCCACTTTCACAAAAGTCAGATGGGATTGATTTTTTTCTCTCTTTCAAATGTTAACAAAACAATGCTCACAGACAATGCACAATATCCCCAAGAGGAAAGGTGTCAATAAAATCAACTTCTTCTACAATTTGAATACTTTGTCTACTATGAAGTGGGTTTGCTTAAAATGTTTCTTCATTTTCCATATTACAATCAAAATGGAAAAGCAGCTCAAAAACTTCACTAAAACTGCAATTCAAAATTAGTATATTGCCTCATTTTTGCTTAGTGAAAACAAGAATCACATAATGAAGTGGTGAACCAGGCTACCAAGCGAAGGATGATTTGGGGAGAAGAGATCTCCAGATCAACAAACCAGGTTGAAGGGGTACCACCTCAAACATACACATTCCAATCCATATTAAAGAGGCAGGGGGAAGACCTTTCTTTTCTGGAAAATCAGTACCTCTCTGAAGAGCTTATACACTAATATACACAACATGTGAAACACAGAGAAAGCACTAGGTGTTTGCGTGCAGCTACAGGGCTACAATCTCCCAGGGACTACAGAAACATCGCAGAAAAACTGACACAACTGGAGTGGTACAGTGGACAGAGTCTCTTAAGAAGGATGAGTCAGAATGGCAAGGAGAAGGAGTTGCCCTTTATTAGAGAGTGCAGTATGAAAACGTCTCCATGTCCTGGCTGGTACATCAGTTGGTTGTGTTTCCCTTCAGGAGGATCTTGACATGCTGGAGAAATGGGGCAGGAGGAGCCTCTTCAACAAAGGGAAATGCCAAGTCCTGCACCTAAGGAGGAACAACCCCAGCTACCAGTACAGACTGGGGGCTGCCCAGATCAAGAGGATCTGAGGGGTCCTAGTATCAGAAAAGAAGTTGAATGTAAGCCCTCAATGTGTCCACGTGGCAAAGAAGGCTGATAGCCCTCCTGGGCTGCATTAGGAAGAGCATCACCAGCAGATTAGGGGAGGTGATCCTTCTCCCTCTAGTCTGCAGTGGTGAGGCCACATAGGCAGGATGATGCCCAGTTCCAGGCTCCCCAGCATGAAGGAGACATACTGGATAGAGTGTGGTGAAAGGCCACAAAGATGATTAAGGGATTGAAGCATCTACTGTATGAGCAGAGGCTAACAGATCTGGGATTGTTTAACTTCAGGAAGAGAAAGTTATGGGAGTCAGGAATCTTACCCATGTATATAATTACTTAGTGTGGATGAGTAAAGAAGACATCTAGACTCCTCAGAGTGAAATTTGGTGATGGAATAAACCAATTCCCAGAGATCCCTTTGAATCACAACCATTTTGAAAAATTTCATGTTACCAGAGTCTTTTCTTGTACATTTCAACTACTGGTCCACACTCAGCATAAATGATTGCAAGGAGTTAAAATGCTGCATTGAAGTTTTCTAGTAAAGAATTTAAGAAAGTTTTCATTAAGCAACTTGCTTCTTCATTTCTATTTCTTGATTCACTTCCTTGCATGTAATAAAATCTGCAACCAACTGTTATTCTTGGATCAAAACTGACACAAATTATTCTTTTCCTCTTTAAATTTATGAAGCACTGTTCACCACCAGCAGAATATTTCTCAAAAACATGAGGCTTTTAACAATCAAATGCAGCTTTAAAAATGTTGCAAATTTCTAGGACTTTTGTAGTTCCAATTAACTCTATAGACAGCTAACATCCTTCAGGCCTCCTAGAAATATTTTCTCACCTGACAACGTCTATTCTCTCTCAAAGATATGAAATTAAGTTCACTCATCTCCAAGAAATAATCTTATTATAGGAGTGTCTGAATTCTGGGATTATCATCCTTAGTTCCCTCTCTAAAACACAGTACAGTATTCCACTGCACCTGAAGTTCTTTAAAGAGGTATAAATGGATTTCCAAAACTACAATTTATGCCTATTTTCAGGACAAATATATGTTGCTTAAACTTTTTACTTACAAATGGTATAAGAAACTACAGTGAGTACATAGTTTCAGTAATTTTTGCTAATATTTCTTTTCCAAACTGTACATCATTGACACTGTAGTTACTTTTAATGCCTATATTTCTACATAAAGCAAAGCAGAAATTCTCTTTCAAACTGAAAACTAATGACTCATTTAAATCAAATCTGGGCTGCAACATTTTTTAAAACAGTATCCCAAACATCCTAAAAGAATACTAAGCATTCTGAACATTTAAGAACTGAATGAGAAGAGCTAGAAAAGACCTTTTTTATGGCAAAATACACTGTACAAAAATCTGCTATTTTATTAGTATGCATTTCCTCACTTGATAATGCAAGAAAAGCTTCTAATATATTCAAAAGAACACTTACTTAAAATGTTATTTCTCCAAGACTTTCTTAATTCTTAATCACTGTGATTTGTTTAGGAACAAATACTTTTTACAAAAAGCAGAATATGGCATTTTAAGAAGGTAATATAATTGCATCTTTAAGCATTTGGGAAAACTGGTTACTAGTCATATACCAACAAGAATGGTAACAGAGAAAAAAGTTTTCTAACAGGTAAAACCCAAACATGGGCAACTATATCAAAGGAGAACCGACCAGTATAATCTTCTTTATCAGAAGGTTAATACATAGGCAAATTTCAGTGACACAAAAAGTCACCCAAAATTATATATCGGTACAGTATGTTCTGTGTATTAAAACTGACCAGAAGGTATCAATGTCACCTAACTACAATCCTTTCACATATGAAACACTGTTTTCATAATTTCTATTCAAAATTTAAGAAAGCAAGTAAGTATACAAAAAGAAGTAGATAAGGCCAAAGAAAAACAGAAGACTTTTGATTTTTTTTTTGATTTTCCACAGCAACACCTGTGTAACAGCAGATAACTTTTTAGACAACAGCATGGTATTAAAATTAATCGTGTTCCTTTGCACAAAAGACAAAACCAATCTCACTTCAAAAAGGACTTCAAAATACAACCAGTAATGGCTCTAAATACTGCTGATGTGACTGAATCTTTTTATTCTGCTGACACAAACATGTGGATTCATCTTATTAAAAGCTGATCAAAACTTGAGTACCTGAGTCTTAGTTTTCATGCTCTTTAAAGGAGTCCCTCCTCCTGGTGATACACCTTTTAATTCATCCTTTAACTTGGTAATGCTATTAGTCAAAATTTCCAGTGTCTTCATGATTTCTGCTTTGTCTTCTGACTTCATGGCTTTATTCTTCTCCAGCTTTGAAATCAGCATCTGTCCAATTAAAAAAAAAAAATCTTTTTATTCAGCAACTACTATTACAGATCAGTTTTGCAGTACTCATTATAACTAAAAGAGAAACTGAATATTGCATTTATTTTGCCACGATCTATACACTCAACATATAGGGCTCTTAGCAGCTTGCATTAAATTATTTGTCTGAATGTCTTATTTATTTCCTAATGAACGTCTGATATTTCCATTTCCTTTGGACGGATTTGCTCAACATACTGAAATGACTTCGAAATTCTTATTCCATTTACGTGACATTTTGACCTTTTTCCTCTTCTTAAGGCTAAGTGCAGTCATGCATACTTTTCTACATCAACCTCTCCTGCTCTTGTCAAACAGAACTCAGGCTTTCCCTCCTTCCAACAAACATATACATGTTACATCCAAATTAGGCAATTTCAACTAAAATTGCACTTGAATTGCATAAGCTCATAGGAATTTTTTAACCAACTAACAAGACAAGTTAGAATAAAACTCTAAACTTAAAATAATGTGATACCATTCTAAGAGAATGCTTATTTTATTGGCCTTTTTTTTAGCTCACGCTTACAAATTCTGAAATATTTTGAAATTAACTGAGATTCTACAAATGAATTTCTCACTGTCTTTAATGTCTTTTACCTTCTGTGTTTCAATGTGCTTCTCTAAGATTTCTTGCTTCTTTTTTCTCATCTCTTGTTGAAGTCGTAATGCCTCCTAGAAGCATGAAAAGATTACAAAAAGTTTCTAGACTTTGAAATATAATGCCAGAAAAATAATATATTATACTTGACAATTACACATTAGGAACTTAAATAACAATATAAAAAGTAGTAACAGAAACTCAAGATACTAACAGGAAACCTTTCCAATTATGTTTTAGAAAACAATGTGTCACCATATTACTGACAGTTCTAATTATCTTTCACAGATCTGTGCTGGGAAGAACTTTTTATTGTTTACATACAATGCAACACCTTACACAACTCCAAGGAAAGCTGAAAGGCAACATATTACACTGTCTCAAGAGGTACAGGTACAGCATGCAAGAGTTTTAATGTGCAAGGACAGTTATCTCGAAAGCAACTGTAAATCAAGTCCATCAATTAAAATACGTTCTCCAAAACTGTTACAAGCAAAAAGAAAACACTTTCTATTTTCTAAACTTCAAGTGTTACCCAAAGAATATCACCTCTCTTGCGTCTTACTGCTTTAACTGGGAAGCGACAAGTACTACTACTTAATCTGTCAACAACAGAACCTTGACACTGCAATGGGCATATCAACATGAACTGAAACTGGTCAATATGTGACATACTGAACTTGGAATGAGAAGCAAGATGAGATGCCACTGCTGCTGTGCTCAGCACCTACTAATGTTGCTTGTCAAAAACCAATTGCTTCTTGCACTCAAATACAGAATGTGAAAGTCTTAGACAGCATGATACTTGCAGCAAACCATTAAGAGCTTTGATATCAACATATTTAATGGAATAAAAGAGGAGAGGCACAAGATGATCAACTGGAATCACACTGGAAGTGGAATATCTTACACAAAGAGTGTAAATGCACAACAGTTATAGAAAAAGAAATAGGAGTAAAGTTTCTGTATGTCTTCCCAAATGCTGACAAATTATGCTGCATGAAATGCTACTTTTGCAATACAGTGTGCAATCAGTTTTCTGAAGGGAAAAGGGAAGATAAGAAAAGAGGGATGAATGCTAAGAAAAACTATGGAGAGAGAAGGAAAAGAAGGGAGTCCCACACAATCATGTTTTTCCACAAGTACCAGTATATTGTAACAGAAATCTCTGAAGGCAGGAAGGAGCACAAGATCACATGAAAAAAGAGCCAATCACTTCACACATCTTCAGTGTCTCCTCTCAAAAAAAACCCAAAAAAACCCCTACAGCTATTATGATGAGTCAATTACTTTGTTACAATTTTTCTGCCATTTTACAGGCATTTAGTGTTTTAACTTGAAAGGTAAAGGCTCTAATTCTGAAAAACATGTGTTGGGGGACAAATATGAAATGAAATCCCAAAATTAGAACTGATTTCTTTAAAGTCTGGACCAACACCAAAACTGACATACAGCTACAAACTGCTGGTTAAAATTCTACTAGACATGAATTACAGAAATTTATCAGTAGACCAAACTCTTTGTTTAACGACTATATTGCTTTCAGTACTTATGTCTGGACCTAACAGTACTGAACTCTGAATTTGTATTTTAAAAACAGAAGAATAAACATTGTCCTATATTTAGTTTTTTTATATTCTAACCCTGAAAAAGGAGCTTTGCTGGTATCTTTTGAAAATTCTAAGCAAGCTAAACTACAACAGACCAACTTATTCAGGGCCAAATATATTTTTGTTGCATTTCCTCTCTAACATAAATAAAAAAGAGAAAGCCCAGTACTACGTTAAAAAAAAAAAATGGGTGCAGGAGAACTACAGCTTAAAAAACAACAAAATGGAAAGTCATGCAATTCTCAATTCTCTGAAGTGAATAAACAATTTTGGTCACAAGTACAAAATACACTGAGAAGAGAAGCCAAATCCAAAAAGGCTTAAGAGAGAAGAACAGTGACTACACTATACTCCCTTTCACTCACAACACACAATTCATACCTCAACACGGAAATTCTGATTCCAGGAAAAAGTGTTTCACATTTTGAATTTCTACAGTTTTAAACCTGCTTACACTGCCTGAACATACACCAAAAAATAACAAAACAATGCTGAACTTTCTCGTCCTTTGTGGGGAAAAAGAACCCAAAACATTATAGTGAATTTAATCTTACAATCAGTTTCATCTATGCTCTTGAGATGAATATACATAGTGTTCTATCTCTAAGTCACAAACTCCCAGCCTAGGTCCATTTTATAAAGAAGCATATTTAATTTACCTGTTTTTTCTTCTGTGCTTCATTAGAGTCTAGCACGGAAGTGGAAACAACAGGCAAAGATTTCTGTGCTGCCTTCAAAGCAGCAGGGTTGTACACAGTTTTTGTCAAGCCAGTAGAAGTGGATAAAACCTATAGGAGGAAATCATTTTATTTTTTTGCCAGTGAATTTCAATCTTTTAAAAAACACACGAGTGCTTAAAAATATGTGTCTTTTCTTTTGTCTGTTTGGATGACATGGAATAAAACAATTTGGTGTAACAATCTGGAGTTTCTGAAGTTAAATAATTTTTGAAGAGGCAGCACATCAGATATATATGTTATAAACATCAGATTACAAATCCTCTCCATTGAGATTTCATATGTTCTTCCAAGCTTCAAATACATAAAAATTTACATATTTGAGCATAATTAAGGAAACAGAAGATTGAGATTTTTTGCAAGAATAGTTGTTTTTTGGTTTAAGTCTGAAATACAGTATTTCATGGCTGCATGAATTTTCCAAGAAATAATTCAACATAATTTTAGAGCATCAGGTCCAAAGTAGATAGAACAGTTCCTTTTCATATGCACTTTGTAGAAAGTAGAGCTTGCACAATCAGCAAGAAGTAATCAAGTACAAGGAAGTCTTCAACATCGTACAGCAAAGGAAGAGACTCCTATGTCTCTCTGTTCCCTTTCCTACATTTCTAATGAGGTATAAAATTTCTCCATGGCTTACTGAGAACACGGCTGCCTGCTTTACAATCCCTCAAAAGTATACTATGTACATCTCCACAACACCTGAAGATTTGGACTATTCTGTTTCCTTAAGCACATTTCTTAAAGAACATTTTGGCCATGCTGGTATTGAAAAATCCATGGCTAAGTCCTAGAGATAATAGAGGCATGATCTTGTCCACCTTGTAGCAAAACACAGATATTATGCAATTGGTATAATTTTCATGATTTTAAAAATACTTTTTATATACGTGGAAAATTGAAAGATGCATGCAGATTCTATTGGTCACCATGCACTCCATAAAATAGATACAATGCCCACCAAAAGGAGAAAAAGAGACAGCCAAGAAGAAACAGAAAGACAAAGAAGACCAAGAGATCAGAAGAATTTACAACAGGAATGCTTCATATGAACACTTTTCACTTCAGTGTGCTATTTATACTATTTCTTCCCACAATAAAGTGTTTTCTAGAGTAGGCAATGCAGAAAGAACAACAGTAAAAAAAACCCAAAACCTCAATGCATATTATGGGTTGTTATAAAAAGTGGTATAAAATGCTCTAAGGAGGCCATTACAAAGATGAAGGATTTTTTTCTAAACTTAAAAGTGCATTAAAGTATGCATGTCCCAGTCACACAGTTTCTATTAGGAAGTAGCTTCAGGACAGGCCACATCACAAAGAGAGGATCAAGCAAAGACAAAAATATTGACACAATCCTTTTGCCCTGAACTGTCTTCATGGTACAGTGAATCATACTTCTCCATCTCCTTTAATATAAGGAGAGATGCCACAGCAGGTGTACCTGCATCAACTAACAAGCAACACTAATGCCTTCTAAATCTCTTAATAGTATTAAAGAGAAGGAGTAGTGTGAATCTCTTTCACAAGTTTATGAATTACAAATCCCTATACAGATCTTAAAAGGTATTACAATAACTGTTTTAGCTCCTTTTTCTTCTGCTCTTTGGGAAGCATAGCTACTTCCTTTCTCATTGGCAAGTTCTTGTTAAACCCTGCACTCCATCAGAAGCAAAAAACTATCTAGGACGTGACATCTATGTTTTCTGACAGCAGTAAATCTTTTCATTTCTAATGGTTATAGAATGCAATCACTGGAAACTAAGCAGCTTATTTCCTTGTAAAGGGGCAGTAGTAGGTCAAATCAGGTCAATTCAAGTTTAAGAATCCTACCAAAAATGTCAAAACCAGTTGTTTCACAACTAGTCCACGGAACAGCCCAGCAGCTCATCAAAATCTATAAGCTCAACAAAATACTTCAACAAAGCAGAAAACCATTCTAGCATGAATTTACTCTTTGTAGAAAAGTGTTTCAGTATAACTCAACGCTTACAGAATGAGGAAAAAAAGAGGTATTTCCACTCAAACTGCAAACTAAAGCAGACTTCCTATTTTTAAAGTTAGCATATAGTATAATGTAGTTCAAGAATACACAGCAAGGTATTTATCTGCAACTAATTTAGGGCGACAAGAATGGAACTAATCAAACCAACAACAAAATACAGGCAAGAAGCCTACATCCCTGCATTTAGGCAGACTGCTCAGCTTGAAATGAATCAAAAAGACACCCTCTAATATTACAACTCAACTTCAAGTACTGTTACCTTTGTATGCTAAGTACAGCATAGTATCTCTGGAGCGAATTTTACCTGCTAGATTACACTTAATCCATCAACTGCCATACTGAAAAAGGGTTGGGGGGGCGGGGGAGGGCGCATGGGGAAATGCAGTGGATGCTTCATTTATTTCAGGTCAAGCCAACTCCCAAGAGAAAACATATATACCTAGAGAGAGGAATCCTGTTATGGGGTAAAACTTCCTTTCTATCTACAAGTCTTCGCAAATGAATGTTATAAACACTGTGAAAGTCTGTCTACTAAAGTGGTAAATAGATCTGGAAACATGCATTACAAACTTGGCTACTAAAGTAAACACATCAACAACTTTGTATTCTGAAAATAGGAACCACTGGGAAAAATACATAACTCATAACCACAATTCAGGTACACCTTTCCCACCTTACCTCTCTTTGTCTTTTATATACTGATTAATTTTCACAAGTACTGCAAATTGTAAAACCAAATAAGAGGGTAAATGTTTACAGCATCACCTCTTAAGGGGCACAGAAGTCCAGAAATGTTTTTATAGGACTGCTTTCTATAGTTTCACATGTTCTGTATATTTCTAAACAATTCAGGATTAGGGAACATACCTAGTTATTTTCATGACTGAATAAAAGGAATCTACTATATTAAAACAAAACCCACAGAATGGCAACTTCTGTCCTGAGTTTTAATATATTATACTTCCTAAAACTAATCTTTAACAAATGATTTTATTCATAGTTGTGAAACAAATTTAATATTGACACAAGGAATTTAATAAAAAAATCTACTGAAATTAAATATGAGAGAATATAAGACATTCTCTTACCTTTTCAGTTGTTGGAGTAACTGGCTTTGACACAAAACCCAGTCTATCCTTCACAGATAATTTAGTCACATTCTAAGAAAACAAAGCAAAATTACAGTTTAAATGTAACTTATTTTATGAATATTTTACTGTTTCCTGTGTAATTAGAAATATTAGCAATTTAGAAAAAAAAATTTAACTAATAAAACCACATACTTTTAAGCAACAATACAAGAAAAACATTTAAGCAGCTGATAAAATATCAAGCAATTGACAGACTGGATAAGACACATGCAAATTTGCAATCAAAGATTATGCTACATTTTTTGCAAGAAGTCCAAGACATAAGAGTTGGCAGAGGATTATCTGCACATGCCTTTTTAAATACACTACAGTTTTTGTGTTTTATAACCCGCTATTTGCAGGCATCAACTGCAGAAAGTTGTTGTCTGAATTTAAACTACAAATGTGTTCTGAAACATGGTGGTAGTCCTTCTTTCCAAAAGTAAAACTACAGCAGTGGCACAATCCTGATAATGAAATACTTCTAACATAATAAAAAATTAAAGGCTGTTTCTAATGGGACTAGCATGTCAAATTCTGTCATCATTCACACTGGTACTGTGGATACATTCGCCCTTTTATTAGGGGTGACATACAAATTCTGAAAACATTTCTAGATGCTGACCACTGGTCTCTAATGATTTTAGCTGTTTAACAGATAAAACATTAAAAAAACCAGATAGCTTTTAGTTCTTTGAATAGAAATACACTTTATTTTGAAATCTGAAACCAGCAATTTAACAAAACCATACTGAAATATATTCAGAGCCTTTTGTTTTTGCTTTTTAAAATAGTAAAAAGCTAGGATACTTAACAATTAGGTACTGTGCTCAGATTAAAACCAAACAACCCAAACCAAAACCAAACAAAAAAACCAAAACCAAACAAAAAAAACAAAACACAAAAAAAACAACAAAAAAACCCACACAAAAAAACCAAAAAATTAACCAAACAAACGAAAACAACACCCCAAGTATTGCACTGAGGAAAACCTTAACATGAAACCATCACTCATAATACAATTAGAGAAGGAAAAACAGGTAACTGAATTTCTTACTACAATACATACCTGAGTGACATCTGTATTGGCACTCTGTGCTTCTGCAGGTTCAATATTACTTGCAGGTACTGGACCTAGTCGCTCCTTCACTGATTGCTTCACTACTGGTAAACTAGGTTGCTGAACTAAGGGTTGTATTACCTGCAACACCGCCCCAGCCCCCAAAAAAGCACATCATAATATTAACAACAAAAGGCTGTTACATATATCATGCTATAAGTACACAATGAAATTACTGAAATGGCATTTACATTTACACTTTCTTCTAACATTCAATAGAAAAATAAGAAAAATCATGAGACTTATTATGTTACACTGAATGCTTGTGTAGTGTAAACTGCAATATCTATTTTGCATTTGCAGCTCAGAAAGGTGATCAAACAACTGTGCTTTATTTCTATTAATCACATCTATTCAGACTAACTTAGATTCTACCTGTTAGAACTGAATAAGAAGTAAGCAGTCTTCTGAGTCCTCTCACAACTCTTTCATCATCAATCATTTAGTTATGAAAAGGTAGAATATAAACTCCTATTAGAAAGTCTCACTTTTTACAGCAATATGTCGCTTTTCATCTCCTATGTGTTTAACTTGGACAAAATATTAAAAAAAGGATATAGAAACATGCAGCCACAGGACTGAAGAAAAAGAAAATAGAGCAGCTAATCTTTGAACCTTCCATGGATATACCCTGACATCTAACACGTTTCCTTTTTTTCTTTGACAAAAACATTAAACACTTAAGGCCAAAAAAATATGCTTCCAAGCAAGCTTATTGCCATATTTATGACCCTCTGGAGGTCACCTAATCCATTCCTCCAATGTAGGGCAAAGTCAGTTATACCATTACTGACAGTATCTATCTATCTAGTTCTTACAGATTTCCGATGAAAAA
This sequence comes from Anabacerthia variegaticeps, assembly GCA_035583185.1. Classification (NCBI taxonomy): domain Eukaryota; kingdom Metazoa; phylum Chordata; class Aves; order Passeriformes; family Furnariidae; genus Anabacerthia; species Anabacerthia variegaticeps. The sequence goes on from JAWWEW010000001.1 coordinate 69,021,434, forward strand.
GGTCCTGTCAGCTCTCTAGGCAAAAGCATTTCAGTACCTTTTGGCATTAGAAAATGTTTTTTTAATATCTAACCTAAATCTCTTTGTGCTGCCTTTTAAGCCCAGAATTTCCTGTTTTATCTACTTCAGATATGGAGAGCATATTATTTCTTCTTCCTGGCAGAGGCCTTTTATTTGATGATTTATTACGGTTGACTCCCACCATCTTTACCTAAGTACTCCCACTCCTTTCAGAAATTCTACAGTAAATATTTTCCAAAGTAATCCTGCTGATGAAACAGCAATGCTCAAGCAATTGTGCTGGACCAGACACTACTGAAGGGAAAACTTAAAAGCCAACTGACTTTACACTGATATAAACTCAAAAGCCTGTCTTTGGGGCCTGAGAGACAAAATCTGTTTGGAAACCATTATAAATACAGGTGAAATTAACTGTAATCAACACAACTTAAATCTTAACAAAAATTCAAATACTTATAGTTTGTGGAGAACTGTAAGAAAAGTTTCCATACTACTTGTAGATTTGATGCCAAATATTACTTTCAATGAAAAGGAAGCAAATATTCATGCTCCTGAAAGGTCTATGAATTAAAAATACCTGTTCACTGATGCAACAGTTTGATAACTTTTACGTTTTGGGGTAGAAGAACACAGAAGCATAGTACTTAGAATTTTACTTTCTTGTTCAAAGCTTTTCTTGTCACTGTGTGCCTTCTATCGCTGATAACAGACTCCTGCTGGGATGTGCTGAATGGCTGTTCTTTGTGAGGCAGGAACACTTAATACCATTCCCTGGTACTAAGAAGAATTCATTTTCAAACCATCAAGGTTAACTTGCTAAAGGTGGTGTGCTGGAAAGCTAGTAACACCACTAAAAATGATGGCACTATTTAAAATAACAAATATATAAATCAGGTATTTGGATATACAGAGTTAATACTTTAAGCTCGATAGCACAGTCAGCAAATAAGCTGATAGCATAGTCCAAGCTATCCTTCAAGCAAGGGGGAAATGTCTGCAGGAATGCAAATGTCGTACTCCACTGCCCTCTTCTGGCTGCAGAGAACCAAATCAAGCTTAGAAAATATATACCACTTTGAGTAGCACTACTTTAGGCCAAGCATCAAGGATGATAACTAGGAAGATAGTGAGATGGGTGTCATTAAAACTGCATTTTTTTAGATAAAAATCAGGGCATTTGTTACAAAAGAAGGAGAGAAAAGAAACTGCTAAAATGGTGAACAGCAGGATTGCTACGGAAAACTGAGTCACCAATTCTGAATGGTAACACACACCACCAAGAGAAAGGGAATTCTCAACTTAGAGCAGCAACTGAAAGAACTCTCTAACAACTCATTTATACATTATATCAGCATATATAAATAAGTGACCATTTCTTCTATGCCTGTTGACAAATCTGATTTGGCTTGCCACAGGTTATGAATTCACACTTCCCAACAGTAATTGCTGTTTTATTTCTTTAAAAGGTTGTGAATGCTACTATGAACATGAGAACTGCCAATAGGTGTTCCACTGCAAATCAATCAAAAAATGTGGAACAAAATAATTCAGTTGGAAGGCACCTGCAATGATCATCTATTCCAACTGTCTGGTCGCTTCAGGGTTGAGCAAAAGTTAAAGCATGTTGTTACGTCTCACTGTCCAAATGCCTCTTAAACACTGACAGGCTTAGGGTTATGAGCCACCACTCTAGGAAGCCTGTTCCACTGTCTGACCACTCCTCAGTAAAGAAATGTTTGCTCATGTCCAGTCTGGACCTTCTTTGATACATCTTTGATCCATTCCCACAGGTTCTGTCAACTTCCTCCCTACTTAAAAAAAAATCTCTGATCCCTTCCCACAAAATTAGCCCCTTTAGGAAAAAGAGATGAAAAAACAGCACCTTTTAGAAGAAAACAGAGATAGTTTTCCAAGAAAAGAAATAAAACTGCTGCCTTTCTTATGCTCACCAAAGGAAAGGAAATAGTCTATACTAATTAAAGCAAAATAGATATTATTTAGCAGAGAGTTGCATCAAATCTCGCTTCACGTGAGATGACAAAAAAGTAGAATTCTCCATAAATCACCAAAGGGCTTTCTTTAAATACCTTTGGTCTTATCTTGCTAATCAACCCCTCAACCTTGCATTTGAGATCAAAGAATGTACAATTAAAGAGTAACTTGTGGAAATTAATTATATGAAGTAGGCATTATTTCAAAAGGACTTAGTTTACTTGATACAAACATTTTTTTAAAAATGTTTAAAATATTCTACTTTACGTAATACTCTAGATAGAACAGACTTAGATCCTCTACCTTCTGCGTAGTAGTTTGGATCTGTGGTGTACTGCCTTCTCGATGCCAATAAACTTTAATAAAACGATTATTTAAAACTGCTTCTGTACTTGATATAGCTTTCTTTGCTTCTTCATGTGTGGCAAACTGAATAAGGGCACCTTCTGGATCACCTTGATATGCAACCTACAATTTAAAACAGAAGAAGAAAATTTAAAACATGTAGGATTTTCATTTGTATCTAGATTAGTATAAAATCATTACTTTATAGGCTTAGAAGCTTACAATTTAAGGACAATATGGGACATTAGCTAAATACTTCCCATTAATAATTCTGTTTGAAAAGCTTGGTGTCAAAAGCCACCTTGAAATTATGCTAATAAACTTCAAGAATAGTTAAAAAACCCAAACAAAGTAAAGCAAAATACCCAAACAGTCTATCATCAGTGTTTCTAATTGCAAATATGAGCAGTTGTTTGAAAGACAAAAGGAAGCATCCCTAAAGTAAAGAAAATTGCTACAAAAATACGCAGGTCAGTTAATGAATGTCCTATCTACTATCAGAGCTAAACCAGCAAAGTTCATTTCGGTTTTCCTCCTTTGGGCATTGGCACAGTATTTTAGCTTCAAGGCCAAGATTACACCCTTCACAATTAGAGCAGAGCTTGCAATATCTATATGCATATCTGTCTCTCTATACGTATCCATAACACAATTTTACTTGCCTTACTGAATCATATTGCCTGCTAATATACCCACATTTTTGGGCAAACTATAGAAAGGCTTAAGAAACATTTAATAACTGTTAAGAGATATTTAAAATCCCTCAGTGTTCAGACAGGCACAGAAGGTTTATTCTGTACTGCATCAGTACACACAGAAACAGTCTGTTACACCTTTTCATTCCAGCTCTCAGTGTAAACAGGAAAGTGTACAAAAAACCACAAGCCACCATCTGAACCTTGTTGATAATGAAGCACTGAGGAAGATCAGTGACTGAATAGCTTAGAGATTGGGTATGAAATACTGACATTACATATGCAGCCTGCAATATTTAACATCAGCCTAAGTTAGGCCCTAGTATTTTCATCTCTTTCCTATCTTTAATTGTTTGCTTATTCCTGTGGGTGACTCCAATAAGCCATAAAGTAATTGTAAAGGACAAACCACCACCACTATGGAATTAGAAAGCAATTATATCACAGGGATTGCTTTCTGGATGAGAAATACAGGTTTTCTGTATTTACAATTTATCTCATAAAATACAGAAGGTTTACGATATCAGAGCTAAAATTTGAGAAAATGGGTGAATAAAAAACCAATGCATCAATTGCCAATGTTTTAAAGAGTGTATCTTAAAAGTCTTATCTGTGAGAAACACATTTGTTCAAAATCATTTCTGCTTCTTCAATGGCAATTCCATTAAAAATGAGATTGTGTTTAACAAGTTAGAAAAATAATGAAGAGTTCTAGGGAACCAGGAAAAAACTAACTGGCGTTCTCCTTTTATCAGCTACTGCTATCTTTAAGTCAAAGCATACTGCTTTCTCTTTGTTGACTCTTACCTGCAAGTTGACTAAGTTTCCAAACTTACTGAAGTGCTCATTAAGTTTGCTGATATTGTTAAGTTCTGGGGGAACTTTCCTCAATTCAAGCTTTGTATTTTCATTTCCAAACTGCACCTTCTTCTGGAAACCAGGACTATTTGTTCTGTTAAAATTTTGCCTGCAACAAATAAAAATCAAGCCAGAAATCCATAGCAAGCTAGCAAACACAATGTTAAATTGTATACGCTTACACAGGAGCATGTGTGTATGAGACACAAAGATCTGCAGACTTAAAAAAAAAAATGCAATTTTAGAAGAGTGTAGAGGAGTACAGCACATAGGCCTATACACCTGCCATCTTCCCCACTGATATTCTCAGAATAGCTCAACAGATAAAACTGAGTGATAATTTACATTTTTATTTGCTGATGTCAGTAATTCCTGACTTCCACAATGCTTCTCTCCAAAAACTATTTCTTAGTTATTCCATGCAATCTCCCCACTACTGTTTCAAATAACTACTACTTCAAGGCTCTCCTTAGTCCCAGCAATCTCTTAAAATCCTTTCCAACTTCTGTCACCCTAGGTGACACCTGGTCACTAAGCACTGCACCCTACGTTTTTTCTCAGTTACATATCTGGCAATTCAAACTGAAATAGCAACGATAAAATTCACATTTCACAACTAAAATCAGTCATCTCTAACAACCATCACACTGCAACTTTCCTGTTTCTTAGATCATTACATCTTTCAAAGATGTTAGTATCACCCAAAGTAACTTCATCTATCTGTATACTGCCTTTGAGAGAAGACAGTCAAATACAGATCAGTGTGATTTATACCATCAAGTGTACTCACAGTTTAATTTGCTTGCAATTTATAGAGATACACATATGTTTCAGATTATAGTAAAGAGGTTCACAAAATTCCAACTATTAAGCCAACCTTGTGTTAATGGTCACTCACTTGTCAAACCAAGTCTTCTTTGTAGGAACTCCACCATCCCCTGCACCAATTGTTCTTTTCCTGGATTCAGCATCTACCACTATTCTCATACTACTTTTATTAGGAGGTTTTTCTGTAAACAGATGAGAAGATTTTACTTTTTTTTTTTTTAGTATTTGCTGTGTATTTGATTGTAAAAAAGTATTCTGCTCATGCTGAATTTGCACTGAAAAGCACAACTGTTATTTTGAAATTACTATGACCCTTGTTCTGAATCAAATCTTGGTCACAGACTTTTCTTCTTAACTATCAACAAATGCTGTGCCAGATCAAAATAGCTAATAGCATTCATTTTGTCACAGTAACATCACACATAAGGAAAACAAAAGAGGTGTGACAGAAGGCATCTGTCTCAAGATGACTGCACTCTGATTCGCAATGATTCACAACGTCCCATGCAATACTCTGAGGCTCACACCATTTCTGCTAACACCTCCTCTCTACTATTAGATGGCACACACAAAAACGGTCACGAGAGGAAATGCACAGTACTCCAGGGCATAAGACCTAGGAGCAAGATTTATGGATGGAGTGGGAAAGGAGTCACTTTTGCTGAAGAACAGGAATCACACTGGGGGACTCCTCACTGAAAATACACCAACAGAAACATAGTAAGATTAAACAGATACATACAAATGTAAATAAAAACCACATTAAAAATGGTTTTATCCCTCTTCCATTCTCATTTTCCATGCTGCTGCTTCTTCACAGGGCCACAGTAACTGTGAGGTTAAGATTACTCATGCACAAAACTGTCTGCTACCAGATAAAAATTAGTCCTTCCTCTCTGTAGGGAAAATCATCCTAAGATTCTGTTACAGAAATATTAATATTTTCTGTACAAAACATATACAAAGTGACCAGTTATTACTGCAAAGTGCAAACTGTGCAATACTCTCGCAAGAGATTTCATTTTACCTGTAAAAATGCACACACAAAACAATTATAAACGTAGTTCCCTATTCAATTAAGCGTCCCTTAATTCCAGATGATTTTAAAAAAAGCAGTTTTTACCAGTATTAACTCCCTCAATCTGCACTAATGTAAGAAAACCAGCTAAACTAAGTAAGTACAGCTTTGAGAGCATACCTCTGGGCGGTAGATCCATATCACCTGACGTGAGTCCTATCAAATTTGGTCTTTGGGCATGTACTCTATGTCTATACATAGGTCTTGAAGTATTTGTTATACTTGGAGCTTCTGGATTATACCCATCAGTGTCATACGTTTCTGGTAACAAAGAAATTGTCTAATTAAAATAAATTGCAGTTAAAATCCCTAAGGTTTCAAATATAATATTTCATTTCATTACAAGATACAGTTACAATAAAAGAGTTGTATAATTATTGTCATGAAAACTGTCATGCCAAGTTTTCCGCTTAAACATAACGAAAATACTACTCTACAGTCAAGATTCACACTTTGCATGTAAATTTTACTTTCATCCTGAACTAAGTCTGAAAAAAAGAATGTTAAATTACTGTCACAGTCTAAAAAATACAAACTTATTCTTCCAAACTATGAAATTATAATCTCTATAAAGTACAATATAATATGAAACAATGTTATTCTATTTAGCAAACCTTGTGGGCAAAGCCTCAGTACTACACCTGCTGTAAAAAGAGAGGGTGGAGCAGGAGGCGGCTGGTGATGAATACCCGTTGTAACAACAGTAGGAACTGAGCTAGTTGCTGAGTTTGGGGGGGCATCCATGCCAGCAGGCTGTAAGGGTGGAAGTGGAGGGGGTGGTCCTGTAAAAAAACAAAGGAAAACACTCAATTTATTATCCACTATTCTTTCATTACACCCAACTCATAATGAAATTGATCTGAAATGCTTTTAAAGCTATTTAATAAGAAAGGGGGTGAGAGGACAAGTGCAGACATAACACTGTACCATAAATTCACATGAAATCACCCTCACTAGCAAATGACTTAGAATTTGGATTACAAAGTATTTGAATCATTCAACACTTCTCCAAACACCTCCCTGCTACAAGCAAAATTTAATTGCTAACCCGATACTTATCTTTACCAACAGAAGAATTTCAAAACTCTATAAAAACTCAAAGAAACAAATTATATTTTTAATATAAAATAACTATTTTTAATATAGCAAAAATATTGTTTGCTGACAATAACTAACTTGACTGAAATTATTTTTCCAAACACTCAAGACGAAACCTTCAACTCTGATGGAACTCTTCTTAAAATTGAGGGGTTTTTTTTGTCTGGTTGGCTTGAGTCTTACAACAGGTAATGTGACACTTTTCAAAGCTAAGCAGTTAAGTCTGACCTTCAGTTTAAACACTGGTAAAATCAGGTTTTGGAAAAAGATATTACACTTACATATTTGGACTTGCAAATCAGATCTGAAAATAGCTGGTAAGGTAGAACTGATCACCCCAAAAAAATTACACTCTATACTAATAGAAATAAATACATTCAGACCTTACTTAAAGACACTATCAGCAGGAAATTAGAACAGTTTCAGAAACTCCCAAGCAATATCAAATATCAATTATTCCCAAATAATTTTACCAAGTGGGACATCTAAGTTAATAAAAAAAAGACAGAAAGGAATAATCATATAAAACTAACATAACAGCCTTAAAAGCACATAAAGGAACTGAATATTAAACTGGTATTTTATAAATGAGAGACAGGCACATAAGTCGTCATGTAATTTCCAGTGCTTCAGCTAAGGACTTTCCAATGAAAGAATAAACAAGCTGGAGAATTTTTCTTAGTTACTTTACAAGTTTAGTTTCAAAGTTAATCACAAATTACATTTTCAGGCGTGAATTTGATGAGGTCATGAATTATCTTTAAATTTATTAGTATAAGTAAAACAGTATCTGTTGTCGCCAGAATTTTCCCTTCTTCCATAATAGTGGTCCATTTCAGACAACTTCTTCTATAATACTCAAGGAATTGAACTTTGCCATGCCATTTTTTGCTTAAATACAATTAAAATATTATTCCATATTCAATACTCACATTTAGCATGCAAATTTTACAACAAACAACTCTGCTACAATCATCATCAAAAAGAATCATTTTGAGGTAAGCTATGCCATAATAGAGCATAGTACAATTTTCACACATACAGTTTGCATTCTTAAAAACAGCGTTTTGCACTGCATACAACCCAAGTAACATCCATGCTTTTCTACTAAAAAATGGGGTTTAATCTTTTAAAATCACCTGTTACAGGTGGAAGACTAGGTGGTAAGGGGCCTGGTGGTGGTACTGGAGGTCTAAGGTTAACAGGAGGAGGACTCAGAATTGGTGGAGGGGGAGGAAGTCCAGGAGGAGGTGGTCCTTCGACAACAGGGGGTTGTGCTGGAAAAGGCAGAATGCCAGGAAGATTCACATCTTCTACCACTACTGGATCGCTTCCATGATCAAAAGGGCACATGTCTCCTCTCATACAGAAACCCTTTTCTGAAACATCAAAAAGAACTGCTGTTAGTATTCTGTAGCTTGATTCAGAGTTGATACCAGACATCCTATGCCTAATGTGGCAGTTTGTAAATTAAGAGCTTCATGTACCAGCAGAAACTTAGATTACAAAATGAAATCGACCATTTAAATTCATTGTTAAGAGTCAGCACACACAGAGATTGTAGTAACATTCTACCAGAATAAATAAAGCAGTTCAATTTTTCTTGAAGAATTAATTCAGCACTGAATAGTAACAAACAGTGAAAGCAAAGAATGAAATCTAGATTTCATCACATTACCAAAATCACATTGTTTCTAAGTAAAAAATGCAGATACTGGGATTGAGAAACCTCTGTTAATGTTATAAAATTCCAACCTGAGAAAATTCAATTTTTTCCCTTTTGCAATTATTTCAGGAAGAATATTTTGCTATCATTTAATGCGATTATGGAAGAGGGGAAAAAATTGTTATTTACATATATATTATGGGTATATATGGATACATGCGTAAATATTAAACACATACAGAATTAAAATTAATATACATTGACTTTTTTTCTTTTACAGACAAGTAAAACATGGAAGCAAGTCCAGAGAAAGGCCACAAAAATTATCAGAGGGCTGGAGCACCTCTCTTACAACAAAATGCTGAAAGAGTTGGGGCTGTTCAGCCTGGCAAAGAGAAGGTTCAGGAGAGACCTCATTGCAGCCTTTCAGTACTTAAAGGGGGCCTATAAGAAAGATAGGGTCAAACTTTTTAAGAGGGCCTGCAGTGATAGGACAAGGGGTAATGGTTTGAAACTAAAGGGGAGTAGATTCAGACTCAATATAACAAAAAAATTATTATGATGAGGATGGAGAAACACTGGAATAGGTTGTCAAGGGAAGTGGTTGATGCCCCATCCCTGGAAACACTCGAGGACAAGTTGGACAGGGCTCTGAACAACAGGATCTAGTTCAAGATGGCCACAATCAAGGCAGGGGTGCTAAACTAGACGACCTTTAAAGGGCCTTTCTAACCCAAACGGTTCTAGATTATCTGTTTAGCAACAACTCCCACAAAAACAAATAGACACAATCAATACAAGTCAATGCAATGCAGGGCAAAGAGGTTTAAACACCTTCTGGTAAAACAGGAAGAAAGTTAAGTGTCCACTTCCTCAAAATATGACGTGGAAAAGCAGTATATATTACCTCATCTTCAAGAAGAGTTACATAAACACATAAATTGAAATATTAAAGAAAAACAGAAGCTTTGCAAAAAATCAAGTTGAAAACGTGAAAGTGTGCAGGTACGAAGAGCAGTATGATGGAACCAGAACTGAAGAGAGAAAACTTCAAAACAACACTACACTTTCACAACTCTAGTTATTCCACTGCACTGCCGTAATATACACTGGCAGAGTTACTCTTCACAAGTACCAGTCTGCCAACACTTGAGACTTCAGCCTCCCATTTTCCTTACATTAGAAAAACAATTCTAATCAGAGTTCTGAATGTAAACTGGCCTAGCTCTCAAAGATCTCATTGTGGTATACAATAAAAAGAAGAAAAAAAACCCTCAGAAAAACATTTATGGGGAAATTTAAACTCTCCTGAGGTTGGTTGTCTGAATTTAGCTAAGACACTGCCAAATGCAGTAGCCTCTTGTGCAGATTTTGGCACAAGACATTCAAAATGAAAGCATAAGATACAGATAAGTAAAAGAAACCCAGGCCAGTTTTAAGAAACATCTACTCAGAAAAAAATAATGGGCTAACATAAGCCTATGAAATTTCAGCTCCAGACCTTCCTAGTTAAAAATTTTCTCTTAGATAGGATAGAATAAAAACTGAAGAGATTAATAAGGTCAATACTACCAAATACCGTATTTGGCTGGAACATGACATAAGACAGAAAATCTGGGTAGAATTCTTAATAACTTTTTAATATATACTATTTTTCATCTATATAAAATAATTCTCGCAACTAAAAAGAATATTCAAACACTAATAAAGCAAGCTGTCTAAATTTAATAAAGAGTGGGACAAAATTTGCATTCAAGAATTGTGTAATAGAAAAAAACCACTGCATCACAGAAGATCAGGAAAAGAAAGGCAAATTACCTCAATCTTTTCATAATGGGGCCAATCACAGCTGCAGGAAACAATTAAGAAACTACAGACTTACCGTCATAATCTCGACAGCGCTTCTTTGGCAGAGGAGGTCGTCCATAGGAGTTGTGGTCCAGCTGCTCTTCATGGAACTCCGACCAGCTTTCAGTAGTGTTATTTCCATGATGAGCAGGAGCAATAACAGTAATAGTACTGCTCAGTGTAGGGACAGGGTAGTGGCCAGATGAAATATTTGTCACAGAAGAAACTGGAGTATAATTGTTCTCTAATGGATCTGTTCTGTCCATGTCATATTTTGGCTTTCCCAAATCTCTCTCTGTAGTAAAAAAATAAAAATTATACTGAATGATTCCTTCTGCACATTTTCAAGAGAAGCATCCACTAACTTGTGTAAGTATCTTTACTCAACTTGAAACATACACAAGATAATTGAAATATTTTACAGGTTGCCCAAAGTGCCTGCAGAGTCTCCACCCTTGGAGTTATTTATAACCCAACTGGCCCTAAGCAACCTGCTCCTGTTTATTTCCTTTGAGAAAGGGTGTTGGACTACATGACCTTCAGGGGTCTCCTCTAACCTCAACTATTCCATGATTCTCCATTGCAAAGGTTTAACCAAAAAAATAATAATCTGAGAAGTGCATAGTCAGATACTGGGGTGTTTTAATAACTTATATCCACAGTAGAGCAGATACCCTATTTAGCTTCCAGCAGAGTACATCTTCTTTAGTGATGCATATATTCTAAGAACTTTGGATGGAAAGTTCTTCTGAATAAAGGGAGGCAATAACAAGAAAAGGGTAACCATCACTTTAAAACACTACAAAGTTACAAAACTTTAATGTTTCAAGACACTGTTATTGTCATATCTTCATTTTATCTTCATTTTATGTTGCACTCAAATGCATATATTTATTGCATGCAAAGCTTTGTCACAATGGGTGAAATAATTGTGCTTGACACGTGTGGAATATGCCTGGGTAGATACAGGAAGTAAAATGACCTTTTATTTTGAATACATACAAGCTATTGTCTTAATTTTCTGACATTGCCACTAAATAAACAGTAAATGTCCTGACTAAGAGAGAAGTTACGTCTAAGACAGGAGAAAGATACAAAATGACTCCCAAAGCTCGTTTTCAATTTCATTAAAAACTATTGAGGGAAAAAGCATTCTTCTCAGCTGAAAAAATGGCTCTGTTTTTAAAGAAGTTTAATTCTAAAAACTACCGTACTGAACCCTTAAGTCGTACAGATATGTGCACAAATACAATTATTTACTGTAATTATTTCAGCCCTTCTCTATGACACCGAGGAGGGGACAAGACCAAAAGAACTGGTCTGTACTGTTCCACTTAACAAGTCATTTGCTGCTGAACAGGTAATCTCTGCCAGTTCTACCTCTGCAGATAACTAATTTCTGTATCTCCCCAAAGCAGATTCCAAGCTCCCTAAAATTTAAGGAAATGGAATTACATAGGATTTTTCTTCCTCTCTTACAACAATGCTTAGAAATGGCCAGCATAGTCATCTCAATACAAAGGTATTAAAGAAGAATGGAGGGAAAGACAGGAAAACAAGCACTGAGAATACAGTCTCCTAAGCCTAATTTCCTCAGAAAACAAACCTAAATTTCAATGAAGAAACAAGAATAGAGGAAATTGTAGTCCATCGTGAACAGAGCTTCTAAGCTTAGTGCCTAAATTTTGTAAGACACATTTGCAGTTATTTTAAAGATCAACTGTTGGTACCTCTGCTTCGTGTTCTGCTCCGGCTTCTACTCCGGTCTCGATCACGGTCCCGCATTCTTTCTTTGCTCCAACTTCTACTTCGACTCCTGCTGTAGCTCCGACTCCTTCCTCTTCGTCTGTTATATCGATCCCTATAGGAATCTCTTCTGGGAGGATTTCGGTCATAATCTCTCTTCCGAGAACGTTCATCTTTTTTCCTTTCATCACGGCTTCTAAACACAAAATTCATCACAAGAACGATGAAGCCATAATTTAAAATCTTAACTCCCATTAAAAGCTTCAAGAAATGGCAATAGAAAATAAGAAAAAAGTTTAAAAATTTATCTAATTATGGCTATTCCCTTTTTCTCAGAAGAATTTTAAAACTGATTTGGTTTATTCCTTTTACTTTTACCATCCATAACACTTTAAAACATATATAAATTTCTGTTTCTGACCAATCATGCATCTTCACCAAGTAGGAAACACCAAGAGTTACTGAAGGGAAGGCTTCTAAATTAAAACTCAAACTCAATACCGAGCAGAGTAAGTACTGTAATACAAACCACAAATCTAACATAAAAATGAATCGTAAAACTCAAGCATGATACCTGTGCACAACTCAAGAGACAGGTTACACTGTGACTTACATATTCACCATTTATTTACATATGAACAAGAGCAATAAAAGCCTTCTTCTTAAGCTTATTAGGTGACAATACAGAAACAAAATATTTAATTTAGTAACACTATCATACAAGCGGTTAAGAAAAATTTATTACCTGGTATCTCTGTAGCGAGAACTTGATTGAGGAGGGCTGTGATTTAATCTTCTAGAGAACTTCTTCTCTCGCTCTTCCTCTTTAACTATCTGAATTCAAAGCATATTCATTAGATCAAAACATGAGTACATTAAATGCAGACTTCTGCAAAGCCAAATAAAATCAACAACTCAAAATGCTGAGCAAAGTCAGCAGTAAAACTGAAACATTTAGCATTTAACATAACTGAAGAATCTCCATAACAGATTTCTATTTCTAGGAATATTCAAAGCACTGTTTGAGAGACAATAAAGCAGAATAATCCATCCTTATAGTGCTGCACCGAAAATACACCTGCACTTGCTATAGGTGGACAAAAAATCCTTACTGATGTTTTGGGAGATTTGTGAAGGTATGCATATCAAAAAATTAACAGCAAACTCTTTCCTTCATCAGGGGTTATATAGGCCAGTTCACACTTAAACGCTTTCATGGAGGCAAACCTAGGTTGCTGTTGAAAAGCACAAACCTACTCTTCTGGCTCAATGAACAACAAACACTTGGGATGGAAGGGTATCTGGATCAAGTAGCTGATGGCATGAGGATTGCCATTTTAAATGGCAGCAAAACTACAACAACCATCTTGAGCAGAGAACTAATCTAGGTTGTACTGTAACTCCTACACTACTCAGGAACTTCCTTTACCTTTGCCTAGTCAAAACCACTTTGGTTTACCTTTGAAGCAACAACTTGTGTTTAGAAAAACTGTGCAGCAGTGCTCAACGTGCCAGGCACAAATTTTCTGACATGTTTTAATGCTGTCATGTAATTTGTGGGACTATTACTATAAAAAAGGAAACATTATGATGTTGAAACATGTAAGCAAATTACATGAATGAAAAAAAAATATGTTTATTTAAATTAAAAATCAATGCCCACCTCTTCTTTTTTTGTCTCTTTTTCTTGGTGCTGAAAAAATTCTACTTTCAGGCTTCCTGATGATGGCTGTTCTGGTGGAGGTAGGTAGCTTTTTGTATTCACAGCATCAAACAGTTTTTCCACAAATATCTGAGTTTCTACAAGTTAAGAGCATACAAATATCCGTTATCCAAAACCATGAGTAACATTTGCTTTAACAATAAATACATAAAAAACAAAAAACCAAACCAACCAAGCAAAACCAGCATTCAGCTAAAAGTTAAAACAATGAAGCGTATTTTCCTTAAATGCTCTGTTCCTAATGTTATATTTAAAAAGGACATTTATCAAGTCAAGAAACACATCAATAATAACAATGTTTCAAAAAGGCTTTCAACTCTTGAATTAATGTTTCTTAATGAAACATCTGGAAGAATATTTCTGGAATATATATATACATATATATATTACAAATATATGTATGTATAGAGCTTCAATACTTGCCCAAAGAAGTTGTGGATACCCCATCCCTGGAAGCATTCAAAGCCAGGTTAGACATGGCTCTGGACAACCTGGTCTAATGGGTGGCACCCCTGCCCATGGCAGGAAGGTTGGAACTAAATGATCTTTATGGTCCCTTTCAACCTAAACCATTCTACGCTCTATGATTACTAACAGACACAAAACACGTACCTAATACATGCATACTGAGTTATGCACCTGGGGTTTTTTTAATTACTTTATGAAAATTGAATTGCATTCTTCAAACTAACGAAGAGATCAATGCATAATTCTATGGTAAAAGATTGTTTCAATTAATTGAACAAGACAGAACTTTAACTCAATCTTAATTGTTATGACAAAGCCATACCTTTCTGAAGAAATACATCCAGCTGATCAACACATAATGCCTTCAGTTCCTTTTCACTTTTATCCTTCTTTACCAAAGCCAGAACATATTTAGCTAGGGCAGACGGATCTGCATCACAACTGCAAATAGATTAATTAGGAAAAAAAAAGCAATTTAATTATAGAAATTAATGTCTGAAATCAGTATGACCAATACATATCAGGGCAAAAACGCTTCCTATCAGAGTAATTGAAAAATACTCAAGGGTGTTTTCTGAAACAAAAGATTGCTAAATATCACTTTTCAAGAAAACAACTGCCTAGAGTATTTCCTAACAAAACTGCACAGAGAACATCAGAGGAAACTAGAACAAAGTATTTAGAATGAAATAGCATCAACTGCCTGAGAGTATTAAAAAAAAAGACAATGAATACTTCCATAATTTCCCGAAGATGGAATTGGCAATCCTGAATGTAATACTGAGTGACTGTTAATGGGGCAGGGAGGGAAGGGAAGGAGTGCAGTTGGGGGTGACAAATTCAACTCTCAAGAGAGACTCTCCTAAATATACTTTTAAATAATCCTATTACTATTTACATATGAACAACATAAAAAGGAGATTAACTGAAAAAAGTTGGGTTTAAAAGCCTAAATTCATATATTATCACAGAAACCTCCATAAGAGGTACACTGAAAATGAAGGGAATTTTAGGGGATTGTTATCCATTTGACCTCTCAATTCAATCTCAAATTAAGTATGGAACACTTCAGTGTAGAAGCTGATGGATTCATGTACACCAACAAAGAACTTAAAATGGAGTAAGCCGCACATTCAGTACAACATTATATAACATAACTGGCATTTTTTTTATATTGTTTCACAAATAGTAATCTACAGTGAATTTTGTACAGGTGCTTTACAGAAAAACCTGCCAAGGCAAGTGAAACTACTGCAGAAAACCATTTCATGCTTCATAATTCAAAGACGGTCACTAATAAAATGGTGAGACACCAGTCTTAAACCATTTAATACCATTATTTCGCATAAACCAAAGGAAGACTTCAGGGCCCACAAAAATCAGGTAGGATTTAACTGATGCACACCAGTCGTGCTACAGACAGGTAGCTTATTTGGGTGGTAATCAAAATTAGTACTAATGCTTTAAAGAACCACAACAAGAGGCAAAAAACTGCAATGATGTATCCTAACTGTACATTCTGTCTAGTAAAAATAAGTGAGAAATAGACAAGTCATCTGTGGTCAAGCACTTGCACTGAATATGAATATTACACAAATAATGTTCAAGCACGTAAGTCGAACAGTCACACTGAAGGAATAAAACAGAAGTTCTAAATCTCTTCCGCACTATAAATAAAATCCAAATGATGAAGCTTAATTATGAATCTGAATGTTGATCAATGGAATTACATGGATTTTGGACATTGGGCAGAAGAAACCAAATCCATCACCTAATCCATCACCGTATCACATCACTTAATTACCCTTCTCAAAGAAACTTATCTCCTACACAGCAAGCAACATCCCCCATGCAAACATATTCACTACGCAAAGGAAGCTGATATGTCAGCACTCATCCTCAGGAGATTTTATGGATAGCCTGGGCCCAGCACAGTGCCCTGAAGTTAAAGGTCAGAGCTTCAAACATAACTCAGCAACCTCTACAAAGCAGGCAGCAGCAGAATTTCATGCTTAAAAGCAACTTGAGATGCCAGGAGATGTACCACAGAATTCTGTGTTAGTCTGCATTATTTATAGATACAAGACACGGAAGTTCACAAAATACATTCTAAAAGAATCCACGTACACTGAACAAACAAAATGAAAAGATATACTGTTAATCAAAAATCAGACAGAACACTGACTGAAAATTCTTCAGAAATTTTTCACATCTGGTTTGCCCCATTGAGATGTAAGAATTCTTTATCCAGAAGAAAATGATGTCCAAGCACCAGGTCAGTCATCTTGGA
Source organism: Anabacerthia variegaticeps (assembly GCA_035583185.1). NCBI lineage: Eukaryota > Metazoa > Chordata > Aves > Passeriformes > Furnariidae > Anabacerthia > Anabacerthia variegaticeps. The sequence continues at coordinate 69,038,090 of JAWWEW010000001.1, forward strand.
AGCACACACATAACCTACAGCAAGCAATAGGACTGCAGTCTCTTTTAATGCTGCTAGCACCTGAGCACACCAGCCAAGCAGATTATCCAGAAGCCCAATGTTGAACAGTTTTCACCACAGGCCACGACGAGGGTTTTCATTCAATGCAGGCCCCAGCAGGCCCTAAGACCAGTATTTCATAATTTCTCAATCCTCAAATTTAAAAAAATATTAACTTTTTTTACTGTTCCTTCATGCAACTTCAGTGGCGCTCGAGGAGATTTTCAGTACTCTCCCAGTTTCAAGCTGAATCATGCCTTGGAAAATTAGTGTGCTGTTTTCACCGTAACAGGAACACCATTTTTGAAGAGGGGACAATTTTCACATGATTGTCCTTAATTTTTCTTCTTTCTATTCTCCACAAAAATCAGATAAAACATAATGAGCTGATTTTTTTTAATTTCAATTTCTACAAATTTGGTTTTCATCCGATAATACAGTCAGCTGTCACTGTTCAAAATCTGCTACAACATTTTTAAATAAAACACATGGACTCAAAATTTAGTTTGGGAAAGAAAAAAATCGTTAGTTTAGAAAGTAAAAACACACTGCTTTTAGCTACTGCAATGTACTTTAATTCTTCAGCTTCTACAGTATTGACTATACGACAACTTCATATTCAGTTTAAATCAATTCCTCTCTCACGAGCAGGATAGAAAACGGAAAATCTTCTCTGGAAAGCCACTTAGATTTCAAAATGTGACAAAAAACCAAACTACAAACCACCAACATGCCCCCAAAAGACAAACAAACAAAACAAGCTGCAATAGCCCCACTTCTGAAAAAAAACCAGAAACTGAACAAAACACACAAACAAAAACACTAAACACAAACAAGGAAAAACTGTTTAAAAATAATGAACAATTAGTGCTTTCAGCCCTTCCTGCCATGGTGGCTTCAGAAATCTTAGCAATAGTGCCCATCCCAGGACTTGAATCCAACCATCCAAGTCCAAGATACTCTCAGGAAAATATCCTCACTAAAAATGTACTCATTGTTACCAAAACACAGGATCATTTTCTCCTGTGGCACTGTCTTAGCACTGGTCACTCTGAACGCAGGACAACCGCATATGAACAATGAAAAAAAGTTGTACTGAATTCTGCTACTATTCTTCAATGTGTACAGGGGAATTTCTAAAACAGGAAGAACTTAGATGCTTTCAAATTAAAATTCTGTATTTATTTTGGCTATTCAACAAATACTATTTTTTAAAAAATAATAACAGATGAATTACTCCAAATTGATACTAATTAAGCAATAATGAATACAATGACCTTTGCGGTACAATGAGATGGAGAAGATGCCTTTGTAAATCAACAGTATGATTTCATATGCTTTCTCTTCACTTTTAAAATTAAGCTGCAAATGATCTTTACATAGACAAAGGCTGACTTCCTTTTTCAAGCACTGACTTGAAACAGAAGTCTCGCCTTCTATATCTCCTGTTCAAAGCTTGAAAAAACCCACAAACAATTGATCTGTTTTCTCCACACTACTGTGAAGGTCATGTCTGTTCCTGGAAATAGTATTTTAGATAGATCAAGCAAGGTTATAATCTGACTTTTACTACTTTTCAAACTCTTCTAAATGCCTTTTTTTCAGATGATTCTAAAATAAAACTGCTAGCAACCTCAAGTGGTGAAAGAGAGGAGTAACTGGTTTCATGAAGTAAAAAAAGAAATTTAAAATTTACAAACCTGTGAATAAAGGTCTGCCTTAAAATTTCAGTTCTTTATAGCTATTAGAGTTCTGGACATCTTTAATGGTTTTGTTTGGGGGAGAGTTGGTTTTTTAAATGCAGTTTCTTTCTGTTTTTAACTTGAAACTGAATTCTGAAGTATTGTGTATAAATTTTCCATCCATGGGTTTAGTCAAAATCTGCTGGTTTGGATTACAGGGCTCTTGAGATTTTCTGATAAACAAGTTCTTATGTTCTCTAGTTCGGAAGTAGTTTCTTACAGAACAGCAGTCTTTGTGTGTGAATAATACTCAATATGCTTGCTCTGTGTTGTGCATACATGGATTTTTCATCCATTTTGAGTTAGCTTTATCAGTTATTCTAAACCTCTTTGTCTTGTATTTTATGCTCCTACAGTCCACACTGTTCTGTAACACATAATGCGAGATTAAAGGAAAGATGAAAGGCACCCATGCTGATGGCAGCAGAATATACTGTGTAGCACAAGGATTTACCATACAGTATATATCATACTATATTCTTGCAGATTACAAATTTAATGAAGTCCTTAATTGACAAGTCAGACAAATCAGAATACCACCAACACATTTCAAATACTCTAAGTTGCACTCAAAATTAAAAATAAATTTATATTTTGATTCTAGTGCTCACTGAATGATACATATTTTCAATTGTTAAATAACAAATAAAAATTAGGTTTGAATCCATAGCTAAACTTGTACATACACGCTGTGGTACATCACAGTCCTGAGCATAAATGCAACCTGTGCATTAAAACTGTGACAGTTTATACATAACTTCATTCTTATGCTAAAATCTGGCCACTAGGAAAACATTCACATGCCCTTAAACATAAAAAACAACATTTCCCAACTCTGACTCCCATTTTTCTAATCCGCAACATTCTGTACCCATGTGCTGCAAACACTAATAAGCATCTGTAATGATATAAATTTCTCCTCCTGTTTTCACTTTCAAGTTTTCTTTAGCAAACAAACACACACCAGCTGGCATAAGCAATCTGAATTCATTTTCACTGCAGCAAGTATATCCCAGTGTGCGCTACAATTAAATACCATAACATGTTTTCTTACACCCACTTTCTGAATATATATGAACATAACAATGCTAAGTGTTTTTACCACAAGTAATGCTTTTTTGCAGAGTCTGTACTCTCTACATCAGCGAATATACAGCATCTACTCCTCTCTGTTAAAAAAGGAGATTGCTCATGTAATCCTGCTTTAATCAACAATATTTAAAATGGAAGAATTCTCTTGCTACATCTATACATGTCCTTCAGAGAACTATATGGATACCTCCAACTGCTCTGCAGAAGATAAAAGCTTCGAAATGGAAAGTCATGCCCAATCAAATATCTTGTTCAATCACAGGACAAAGAGTTCACAACTGCAACAAAGCTCACAGAAAAGTTCAAAATCCTTTGTTTCTGATCTCATCCAGTTTTGCAGTCATTATCTGAAATTACCATTTCAAATAAAGAAGATAAACCAGAACAGAAAAGCTGAATTCTCAGAGTAACTTTAAGCCTTAATTTATTTTTAATAATGAATATTTGACAAGAGGAAAGCAATTTGGCAGAGGAGGACACACCTTTCTGAATAGTCTTTTCTTCTCATTTGACTACTTTGCAAATTATTACACACTTCTCAATCTATCCATTTCCAATACTCAGATTTACATATTTTAAAATATAAAATCGCTTCCGAGAACCCACTTTAACTTTTATAATCACCACGCAATTATAGACATAAGCCTTAACTTAAAAATGCAGTGTATGTGGAATACACACTAAAGGTGTTTACAAAAACATGTTACTGGGGTAGCTGTACATTCAAAAGCCCTTATTAGCACAAAGCTTATACTGAAAGACTGCTAAAATAGCTAAAAATAATTTTAAAAGGCATATAAGCTAAACTAGCAAAATGCCTTTGTACATATATATTGCAGAAGAATTTTTAAAGATATTGAATACAAATATCTCTCAACTTTTAAGAGAGAATAAAGACAAACTTTTAACACAGTATGCTGAGGACATACTTTGCCAGGCTAGTGCCCAATAAGGTCTTTCAGTATCAGTACAAAAACATATTCAAATGAAAGACAAAGCATGATGTTTATTTGAGTATTTTTAATGTAAGAGGTATGAAAACGGGTGATCTGAAAGACTGTTGGACTAAATATTCCACTACCAACTGAGAGATTTGGCCATATCTCCTGAACAGAGCTCTGAACTCTCCACCAAGCAAATAATGAACATAAGGCCACAATAACTTCTGTTTGAATGCTCAGGCCTACAGAAAAAACTAACAAAACACAACAAAAAAAAAAACAAAAACAAAAACAAAATCAAACCAAAACACAACAAAAAACCCCCACCACCCCAAAACACAAGAAGCCTAAATACCCCCCCAAAAAAACCCCAAAACACCACACTACATGATGAATTCTTAAGCCAAGAGAAGGAAGAAATAAAAGAAAATTTAAAACGTCAAGCAGACTCAAGAATTATAGCTGTGAAGCTCATAATATACTTGAAAAATTCACTTATTTAAATAGCTTACTAATATTGCCCATCTTGCTACTTTGCCCTCCTCAAATGTTTGCTACCATGACAAAGCACAGAACGCACAAATATAGGTAACTTAGGTTTCCCACACATATACAAAGCTGAATTCTTCTAATATATTAGCTTGAGGAAATGTCTGATATATCTAAGCCCAGACATTCTCCTCAGAAAAAAAACATTTCCAGTGCCATAAAGTTCTTCATGATGCAATTCATCACTTATGTCTGTTCTTAAAAACTGAATTAGCCACTTTGAACTGAAGCCTTAGAAGAGTAAACATTTCTGGTCATTTTTTTAAAAGTAGTATCTACAGTATTTAATGCAGATCTGGTACTATGGGGCTCTACCAAACACTACGGAAACCAGTTTAACAGTAGGATAATCCTTTATTTTGCTAGAAATCTCACTGCCATGACAAAACAAACTGCTGCTTAAATTTTACAGTTATTAGACAACAACTCAACCATTACATAGAAAATAAATTTGTTTTTTATAAGCTTTTGAGAAATATAACCTAATTCACCATTTTCTATGTGTTTTTGCCCACGAAAAAAAAAATCTAGCATTCCAAAGTTTACCCTCTGGTGAAAATATCTGGAAAATGTATTCAAATTCCCAAAGGGAAATACACATAGGCAGTATTTAACTATACATTATGTAACCTTTTTACAGCCTAGGGGGGTGGAAAAAGGGAAGCACCCAGGAAAAAAAATTCCTATGCTGTAGCTGTTAAACCATAAACTCTATAACTTGACAGTTTCCACAAAATGAACAGTTACTCAGGTGATAAAACGTGCTTGGGGGAGGGAGAAGACAGAAGACAAATTTCCACAAAGTTTCCTTGTAATGAAAACACTAATTCTCCATTTCAATAAATTTCATCCTCTTTATTTCAAGCTAATGCAAAGATTCTCAATTATTTTGGACATACTACTTTTTTAAGATGGTAAAGAAACCATGAGGGGGTTTTCCTCAGTTTTAAAATAAACGTACAAACCAAAGAAAGAGGTGCTGCAAGTCCTGAAACTAGTTCCTTGACAAACTATCACAGTACACTGAAACCTCAAAAGCATGTCTGAAGTCCTCCAGGCAGTGAATGGTCTTCCTATAAAGGAAATTACATGTAGGTGCATGTTATTTGTCATGCTCTGATCCTAAGAATTAATGACCTAGATTTCAAAGTCTAGTTTTGTTGACTGAAGATTAATTGCGAAAATACTGCTCAGTTCTTGACATTAGCCAAGATGGACATGGCTATGTTTAAAGCCTGAGAGAAATGCTCTGTACTTGCAGGGCTGAGTGGGTGCAGAAAGACTTACACTGCATATTGGGCAGTGCAGCTAGTCTAATTTAGGCAGTTGTACCATTCTGTTGTTTTGTTACTAAAAAAAAAAATATCTATAAAAAGCTACAGTGTTCAGTAAATAAAATGAATGATGGACTCATTCAGCAAGGTCCAACTTTTATCTTGAGGCGCTACTGTGGATGAGAAGGATGACTCTTGATGCTCACTTTCATTAACCCTCTAACAGTACTCTAAATGTAATAGAAATACATCAAGTAATGCAATAGCCTCCAATGATGCAATGTAAATTACAGATGTCATTAAAACAGTTCTAAATTACATTATACCCTGATCTGGCATGTTCATACAGCTGCAACCAGCAATTGGCAGCCTGAAGTGCCACCCCCAGATTCAAGACAGCTCTCATAAGGCAGAACAGCTGTCAGATTGCTGGCTGTCCAACACACATTTCAATGCAGAAAGCAAAACTCATCAACAGTGTCTCTATGACTTGCACTGCAGTCCAATTCACTGCTGATGTTCACTGTAAGAACACGAAAGATTTCCTGTAACAGGAATTATTTTCTCCATTTTATTTTCTGCTTTCAACTATAGCTAATAATACCAATCTTTTAATTCTGACATAGTAGTTTTACACAGCTTAGCAGTTTCTGCACCTTAAATCAGGAATGTCAATTTCTCAAACACAGTAGCTCTCCATAAGTCAGTTGAGCAGACTATCAAGTTTCATAACAGATGCAGAAAAATAACGACTGTTAAAAGCGACATGCCAATGATGTGCATATGTGCTTCATCTCAGTTATAAATAGCTTCATGCAAAGTGTTAACAAAAGTAAGTGAAATAAAGAGAAACATCTAAGAAACATCTTCTTAGGAAGTTTCAAGGGAAATGAGAGAAACCTCCTGGTGGGCCAATGAGTGTTATTGGTGTGCCACATTGGAAAAGAATGACAAGGTTTTTCATTTTAACTTATTTCTGTTCTTTCAATGTCTTGGATTATTAGCATATTCCTTGCACCACTATTAAACCTCTTTTATTTGCTAGCTTTCTTCAGTAACTGCATGAAGCCAAAAAAAAAGGGTTGAAAAGCATAACAAAAATAAAATAGTGAAGGCATAACTGAACACCAGAGTACACCAATTGTTTGCCATAAAATAGTCCAATGACAAATATACTCACAACATTCTTTAAACAATTTTGATTTTATTCCATCTGACCTAAGTAGTTACAACATAATGTTCACTTCCAGAACTAACCAATGCAGAAAATCTTTCCATCTCAATGAGGTATGCCTAAATACTGAATAAACGTTGCTGTAGATATAATTTCATCTTCCTTGCAAGTTTGATTTAGTACAGGAACAAGCCTTCACAAAAATGTAAATACAGTGAAGGGGAAAAAATTAAGATATGGGAGCCTTAATCAAGTTGAAAGTAAAATTCAGTGGGCCAGAGAAAGATTTTAATTAAATTTATTTTATACAAAGTAATTAAAAATAAAAAAAAAATTTCCACTGTAGATAATTAGGGCAAGGGGAAGAACATGACAATGTCTTAAAAGCAAAATGGTGAGTGTGGCATTAGCACAAAGAGCTAGTTTTTTCACAAGTAGAAATTCAAATAAATTCAAGGAAAAAGAAAAAAACCAAAACCTGAAGAAACCTCTACTTGAAACTCTGCCAAGCCAGAACCTGATATTCCAGCAAGGACTATATACACAGTTTATATAGTATCTGGAATGGACTTGCAGAAAAGAAACCCATCACAATAGATAGGGCTTAATGAGTGCCTTGTTAGTACAGAAACCAGAAGTGACAGGCATACAGTTATACTCCAAGCTTAACATTATTTTCCAACACTTGACAGAAACCATGCCACAGACAAGGAAGTGTGTAACACTAGAAACGAAGCATACTGCTGTTTGCAAGCAATGAGGATGACTGGCCGCAAATGCCTTCTTTACAGAGATTATTGGGGTGGAACATGCAAGATAGTTCTAGTGAAATACAGAGTAGCCACAGCACAAAAAAGCCTCTTGCCACTTTGTTTACACTGGTACTACATTTACATGGCTGTATCTGCAATGGTTCAGTGTGTATATTTAGTAGTTCTCTGTACACCAAACAGAGCTGCTCAGAGAGTTATTTCCAAAACTACAAAAGCAGCCTCTCCTTGGAGAACTGTAAGAAGTTACTAGAGACCCGTCACCACTCAAGCAGAGATGGACTGTGCAAATGCACCAGCATGGTAGCATTTGCAGTTTCTGCCTCACTGCAACAAGACAAAACTCAGATAAGGCCTCTTTGTATGGATGATCATGAAGGCTTTGCCACAGGCATTAGAGCAGTCCAAAACAAACAAACAAACCTAACAGACCACCACTAACACAAAAAATTCCAAGTCTTAAATCCTCCATCACCCTTCTACTCCTTTCTTGTCTATGGACAGAGTTTCTCAGAGGCACCACATGAAAGCAATCCAACAACCAAACGATGTCAAGCCCTTACAATTATGTAACACACTTGTTTCATTATACTACAAAGCCAGCATTTCTAAAACAGTTTAAAGAAAAAATGGAACAATTTTTATGGCTATTGCTATATTCTAATTCTGAAACGTTTCAGAAGTATATGAATTATGGCCTTTGGAATAAGCTATACATCCTGATTAAAAAATGCTAAATGCTTGGAAAGGGCAACTCGGAAAGTACATCATGTTCTAACTACTCAGCTCTACATAACTAGCACATAAATATAGGTCTATATATGAGTGCATAAAATTTATTTATGTTTCTTCTTAAATGCACTTCTGCCCTTAAAACTACACAGACACCACTTCCATAGTGATCTAATACAGTGGCATTTTTCCTTAATCTAGCTAGGAAATTAAGCTACATACCTTGCAGCTAAAGATTTCTGAAAGAGCCACTAGACAAAAACAGCTGGCACCTGTTTTTGTTTCATTAACAGGAAAAGACAAGTCAAAAATCATTTTCAGGCTATGTCAACAACTCCAGAGGATCACCACTTAGGGCCTCACTGTGCCAGTACTGCACCACCAGCAGCTGCTTCTTTAGAAGTTACTACACGCTGAAATTTTCATACAGCCAGAAGTTACAGCTGCAGGCATATTTCAGACAGCCGAGATCAGATAGCCAAGATCAGAAACATCTCCATCTGACTGCTAGGAAATGGTGATACATCTCCACCAATTCCAACATTTATTCAATAATGGAGTTACATAGGGCACTGCAGAAAACTGAATGACAGTTGAATGTAACAGTCTCTGCTGGTTCGTTTCCTCCCAAATCTAAAAATTCAGAGAACTCCGCATCCACCAGACCAGCAATTCCCTAGCTTGCCTCATAGTTTTTGAGAACAAGAACATTTGATCTGCTCATACACCACATTTAACTTCACAGAAACACGTTGGTCCTCTTAGGGAAAAAAAAAAATCTACACTGATCATAAAAGTTGAAAATCCCAATTTCACCCTTTAACTGCCGACTATTGCTAGCAGATCTCACGGTTTAATATGCAAACAGAGAAACTGCCTAAGTTTGTTCCAAGCCCCTTAACCAGCACACTCTAAAATAGTGACATCAAACTGGTGATTGTCATTAACAGTACATTCATGCAAAAAAGTATCCAGAGACTAATAGTGAGTATTATGCAGCAGAGGACTAGCTGGATCTATTACCCCAGAACACAACGTGCTCTGCTATTCGAATATTACATTAAACCAAGAGGAAGAGTAAGTCACCTTTCCAAGACTATACCTTTACAGGATGTTGCTCCTTTTTCCTCCTCAAAATAAAAACCTTAACAGTCAAACCTTTTATTACAAAGGCACTCAGTACACTTTGCTGCAGACCAAATTCAAAGTCCACTGAAATTAAGTTTAAGATTCACCTATTTCAGTCTGGTCCGGATAAGGCCCTATGCCAAAAAAGTACACCACTACCCCCCGCAAAAAAAACCCAAACAAAAACACAACCCAAGTGAAACTCTCCTAAAATATCACAGCATTTTACAACTTTTTCAAGCTATTCCAGCATAAGTCACACAAACTATACCTGCACATACATATACTTAACTAATGGCTATGGCATAAAGCAGACTCCCCCTCTCTCATCTAAACTTATCAGACTAAAACCAGCAGTGGGCAAACATCTCAGAGCAAAAGTTAACACCAGAATGAATTCAGAAGTTCTAATTCACTTGACTTAAACCAAAGCCCAGCAATTTAATTCAGACATGTTAAAGTAGTAATTAAGAATGACAAAATAAGTGTATGCTTGCATCTAAAACGTCTATAGACAACATACTTCAGAGGATGAAACCTTTAAAACTAAGTTCACGCGTTCATTCCGCTAAAATATCACTCAGAGAAGGAAGACGTGGACTATTTGCAGAAGATCCCCTCTTAGTCACATGAATATTATGTTTAGAGTCCACGCAGGTATTCACAAACAGGTTAATTGTTCTCTGGGGCTCCTACTCCCAAGCTCTCTAATGATACAATTTTTATGTGGGGGGAGGAAAACAAGAGAGAGCCGAATACTGAAAACAACGGAGAACGATGCGCAACGAGCCTACAGAAAATGCCACCGGGAAGACCCCAGACCCTGCAAAGCGTTCCAGCAGCACCTGAGCTGCCTCGGAGCAGGCCCCCGGACAGGGCGGCGGGCCGTGCTTACTAACGCCGCCTCTGAAGGGGGCTGAGGGGGGCACAGTGAGCTGCACACGCAGGCACAGCGTCTCCCGCTTTCCCTGGGCTACAAAGGGAAACACGAACGCGGTCGCTAGGGGGGGAAGCTGCACCCTCCGGAGGGAGACAGTCCTACCTCGCAGCCGGGGACGGCGGCGGGGGAGCGGGAGAGCGACGCGGCCCCTCCGAGAGGGCGGCCGGGGCTGAAGGGCGCGGGCCCGGCTCCTCCCGGGGCGCCTCCCGGGCCTCGCTGGCACCGCGTTCCCCTCCCCCGCGGATCCCCATCCTTTGCACGGGGAAGGTTTATCTCGAGGGGGCGGGAAAGGGAGGAAGGGTCGTGGCTACTCACATGGGCTCCAAGGTTTTGCTGAGCCAGGATTTCAGCGCCTCGAAGTTTTCTATGATCATTTTAACCACCATCCAGAGCGGCCCGGCCCCCCCGCCTCCCCGCCAGCACCGGCACCAGCAGCAGCACCAGCGGCGGGGTCCGCGTCGCCCCGCCGGCCGGCACTCCGCCTCCCGCCGCGCCTTCCCGCACTCCGCGCCGGGGCCGCGGCCGCCTCCCGGTTCGGCGGAGCCGCCAGGCAGGGGCCGGAGGCCCAGCGACACGGAGGGGGCGGGACCCGCCGAGCGGCCGCTGTTCCCCGCGGGCCGCGCACTCGCTGCTTCTCAGGCGGGGAGCGCGGCCCGTGCGGTGCAAGGCTGTGCCTCGCCGGAGGGCAGCGCAGGGCGGCACGGCCGAGAGCGAGGTGTGAGCGGAACGGAGCGGCCCCCGCGCTGCCAGAGCCACAGCGCCCGACGGAGCGGGCGGCACAGCCAGCCAGCGAGCGGGTAAGATGGCGGCGCCGCGCTCTCGCGAGAGAGGGCAATCTCGCGAGGGCGGGCGGCGCGCGGGGGCTGCCGGGAGGCGGGGCCGGGGCGGGGCTCGGCGGGAGGGAACAGGGGGAAGGCAGCGGGAGCGGGCGGTGTACACACCGGGAATACACTGGGAACGCGCGGTGTACACACCGGAACACACCGTGTGCTCCCGCTGGCGGCGGGAATGCGTGTGTGCTGCCTTGGGCCTCGTGGAAACCCTGCTGTCCCGAGCTACTGCGGTCACAGATCCACAGAGTGGGTCAGCTCGGAAGGGGCCTGGCCCAGCCTCCCTCCTGAGGCAGGGGCATCCCAGAGCACATTGCACAGCATTGTTTCCAGACACTTCTGGAATATCTCCAGTGAGGGAGGCTCTACACGCCATGGGCAACCTGTCCCAGCACTTGCTCACCTGCACAGTAAAGAAGTTCTTCCTCATGTTCAGGTGGAGCTTCCTGTGCACCAGGTTCTGCCCCTTCGCCTCTTGTCCTGTTGTTTGGCACCACCGAGAAGAGCCCCCATTCTCTTGACCCCCTGCTTTCAGATACTTCCTTATGTTGGTGAGGTCCCTTCTCAGTTGTCTCAAGGCTGAATAGGCCCAGCTTCATCAGCCTCCTCATAAGAAAGATGTTCCTGTCCCTTAACCACCTTTGTAGCACACTGCTGACCCACTCCAGGAGCTCCATGTCCCTGTTGTACTGCGGAGCCCAGAACAGGACGCAGAACTCCAGGTGTGGCTTCAACAGGGTTGAGTAGAGGGGCAAGATCACCTTCCTTAACCTGCTGGCAGTGCTCTTCCTAATGCAGCCCAGGATACCATTCGCCTTCTTGGCCACAGGGGCACACTGCTGGCTCGTGGACAGCTTATTGTCCACTAGGACCCTCGGGTCCTTTCCAGCAGGTTGGCCCCCAACCTCTACCGGTGCTTGGGGTCATTCCTCGTAATAAGCCCAGACCTGGACACAGCTGCCACACATTGATGCCCTCCTTGAGGGAAGAGTGTCCCCACGGCCACCTGTGTACCATGGGGAGTTGCTGCACAGCCAGTACTGCCCTTGCTCCTCCCATGCAAATCGCTATAAATGTTTGCAACTGACAGAAAAAAAAAAAAAAGGAAAAAATATTGCTTTCTTTAAAGAAAATATCAGAGGGGAAAAAAAATTGTCTGAAGACATGGGAGTTGGCAGCAAAGTCCCATGTCTTCCTGATGTGAGGGTCCCAGCCCCTCAGGGTGCACCTGGTGGGGAAGCCCAGCCCACCCTGTGCTCAGGCACTCCCTGGGCAGTGGGATGTAGGAGGGGCACATGGACTGGCCTCCCGAAAACCTGTTTCTACCTGCATGGGGCTTTCTCATGAAAAGTTATATATACTGCTGCTTTCACTGCTACCCGGGGTTAACAGAGTGGTGTACCTCAGTCAGTTTCCTGGGCTTCTGAAAACCCTGCATTGCACCTGAGCTCCCAAGCCAGGTGTTCTGCATAGGCAGTGAACAAAGGAAAGTATTTCAAGGAAATCATTCACTCTGCCTTTCTCGGGGTAGTGAATGACTCTCAAGCTGCTTGCCTGGTGTTCTCAGAGAGAGGAACTCACTCAGGTTAGACAGCAGCCATGGTCTCGGCTGCCGTGTCAATTTATGAGCATCCTGAAGTCCGACTGTTGTCACACAGTGTCAGGATAACAGCAGAGGGAGACCTAGGGAACAAGGATGGAAGCAAGAAGTCATTTTTAGATATAAAGTAGGATACCTGCCTGGTCTTTAGGCATGGGGACTCCTTCAGGGTTTCTCTCTAGCGTCATCCTGCCCACAGGAACCCACCACAAACCACTAGTATTTGTTTCTGCTTGAAAAAGTTCAACTTTACTTTGCTGCATCTGAAATGGTTGTTGGTAGCTATGACCCTTATTTTCAATTTTCCATGTCACTGAGAGCCACTTGACCTCAACAGAGACAGCCAAGAAATCCAGTATCAGAGACAGCTAAATGAGAGCTGCAGGAGGATAAGGCTGCCTGCACATAACTATTTGTGACTTGATTATCATCCTTGAAAGCTTGTTGAAAACTTAAGAGTGTAGCAAGCCAACCAAATAAACTACTAGCTTAGTAGGTACTTCAGTGAGGACATCCAAATTACAAGATATACTTCATTTTTCTTGCATAGTGGAGAATCAACAGCACATCCAGTCAGGAGACAGAAAATCACCAGAGCCTGAAATTTTTTGGAGACTGTTCTATAGACAGGTAAAAAGACCTCGGTCCACAGTAACCAGATTGTAAGTGAACTCCCCATGAACATGTGAAACAGGTCACTAAATTTGGGATTCTGAGGAGTCTCTGAAGGAAGAGGGACATAGAAGTTAGGCATTGCAATAAGAGTCTTAATTTGGTTTTGTATCTGGCCCTTAATCCTTTACAAAAGCCAGTGTCTAATGGAAATTGTTCAGACAAGCACTGCATCAGTACACTCTCATCTTTGTAACTACCTTTGATCTCTGGATATACAACAGACAGAAAGAAAACACATCCTCTAAGGCTTCCCCACATAAACGTATGGATATAATCACAGTAGCAACTTTTCTGTGTTTTATATTTCATTTTATGTACTGCTTTTTGGCCATTCAGAAGCACAATGATGTAAGTAAATTAAACTTGTGATCACCAAAATGTTTTCACAAATACATTTTATGGACTTGTCTGCATGTGGTAATTTTTGAACATTTCTGTCTTTATAGAAGTGTGCTGTTATCACAGTTCTGTGGTGACATCCAGAGCAACTGTAATAAATAAATAAATACATAAATAAATAAATGCTGACATTCCCAGTTCTAAAATCTATAAAACCTTATAAATATTTACATCCCACATCTTCAGAAGTGACTGCAATGTTTTGTAGCATTTTTCGGGCAATGTTCATTTCATTTCACAGCTGGAATTAGAGTACAAAATAAAACTATTAGATCTGAGGAAATAATTTCCTCTGAAAGATAAAGTGGCATCTATACATTAGATGGTTTCTATTTAAGACACAACATCTTTATGTTCTTAATAGCAGTTCTTAAAACACACAAAAAAATGGAGTAGTCTTTACTTAAACTTTACTCACACATGAAATCAGTACTTTACCTGAAACAGAATCATGAAGATCATGTTTCATTTAATGCAACATAATGGAGAATCTGTGCAAAGGATCAAAGTAATTATTAACTTCTACAACCCTGAGATTACCTCCGTTGGTTAGATCATGGTGTTAACAATGCCAAGGTTGTGTGCTTGATCCCCATATGGGCCGTTTACTTAAAAGTTGAACTCGATGATCCTTGTGGTTCCATTCCAACTCAGAATATTCTGTAATTCTGTGAATGTCATGTTTCCATGAGGCAAATAAGTTCCTATTTCTCCTGTAGCTGTTTGATGTAAAATTCACAAACTGTCCAAGGGAGAATAAAACAGACCCTAGATTTTATCCCTACCTGTACAATTAAAGCCCTGAAGAAGATAATGATAAAAAATGGATCTTTGAAAAGATTGGAAAGCAACAAAAGAAGAACTGAACATGCTGTCCTTATGTTTCAACAATTTATCACCTTGATTTAAAAATGAAGTTTTATTGAAGTTTTAAATGAAGTTTATCAGTTCCAGATGATAAATGATAGTGATATTCTGCATCATGTATATGATCTATGGATATCAAACATTTAATATGAACTAAGTGACTAAATAATAGAAATTTCAAAACTACAAAAAAACCCCACATATTCTGAGGATTAATATAAATGTGCATTTTAACATCAATAAACTAAAATATAAATATTTTTATGTAAATAAAGTAATACAGATCTAATTCTCTTATTTATTCATGCCTCAGAATTACAGATTCCTAAAAGGCCTTTTGGCTTATAAAAACTTTGTTGAATTCTTCAGAGTAGTATAGATGTATTCATATATAACTCCCAAAGTTCATAGGTTTGGTGTGCACTTAGTTTGTAGTAATCTTATCTAACTAAATGTAGTGACCTTTGACATCTAAAAACAATGGGTTGTATTTATTCACATTTTTATTGTATCACCTACTCATGTGAGATCTGAATGTGGCCAGTGGAGTTGGAGATATTGATCCTTCGTGACATTTCTTGAGATTTTATTTTCACTGTCTCCTCTCTAAAGCCATTGGACTTGTGCTCATAAACAATCTTTGTCAAAGTGTAAAGCTACCATTTTCAAGCGTTAAGGATTCTTCTTTGAAAGCTGACATTTTCTTCAATGTCCATAGATGTATTTTTAACTCAGATTTGTCATTTTAATTTTTTAATACAGAAACCAGTTCTAGAAGAAGGTCACTTTTAGGCACATCCATCTTTTTGCCAAACCTATCCTACCTTCATCAGTTAGTGTTTATGTCATACCGAAAGAAAGGTTAATTATTACTCTTTTTTATTTATTTGTGTGGGGTTTTTTTCTTTTGGTTTGGGTTTTTGACTTAAAGTGAGTTACAGAATTGATCCGGACCTGAAGACTCCCCCTTCCATCCTTCACAAATAGTAAATGTTTATCTGTTCTTGAGCGCCTGAAAGCTGAGGCACTTCTGCCTTTCCCCATAAATACATTTCTAGTGCTTCCACAGAACTGGTCAACTTTGTATTACTCTTACTTGACTGTGCCCCAAGAAGATCAATGTTTATATGAATGTTTAGTCCTTTGTTTTTTTACTGTTGACTCCTACATAGTGAACTCAATCAGAGTCATTACCACTTAAAAAACAGAAAGCTCTCAGAGCAGATGGTCTGTAAGATGTCAGTGTCTTCCTCTAATTTTGAAACCACAAAAATTGAATTGTTAAATAAGCTGTGGACATTTGACAACTTTCCTTCTCCATGGTCTTTCTGTACAACAGATGTAAACTTTGGGATTATGTGTCCCCCCTGCTTTCTGTTGCTGCAGTAAGCAGATAGGTGATATAGCTGGAGAAAAGGGCGCTACATGGCCCTGCTTTAGTGGGGGTTGGATCAGATGATCTCCAGAGGTCCCTTCCAACCTCAACCACCCCACAATTCTATGAAAATCTTTGAGCAGGGTGTCCAAAAGCCACAAGTGTTTGAAGTATTTGGAGTTGGTGCATGTAGGATTTAGCCTAAGATTGTAAGTCATAAAATGGAGCACTGCTGTTTTGAAATGACCGAACAGTTGTTCAACAGGTTTTCTTGAAAGCTAAGGTCATAACAAGTTGTTACAGTCAAAAGTCAAACCTAAAAACTCTGTGGTTTTAATTGTTGTTTAAATAGAAAGACCAGTAGTGGATATTTAACAGAATACATGACACTTCTGAAGTCACACTATGCTAAATCTGTGTTGTGTATCTCTAAATGGTCTTATGTTTCAAAAAGTAGAAAGGGTCAGTTTTGTAATTCAAGGTGCTGGTGTTGTAGAACCTCATTAGTTTGTACTAACACAGGGATAGCTTGTTGTGTACTTGCTCATTAACTTGTACTAACGCAGGGGCAGGATTGCTCCACTTTGCCAATGGCAGCAAAATTGAGCTTAGCCTATGGGAAGGATGACTGGAAAAGGGCCCAGTGTGTAATTAATACCTCCTCTTCATCCAAAATTGTGGTGGAGCAGGACAGGAAAGACATAGCTCATAACTCTGCCCCTGTGACACCAACTAGCAGAACTTCATCTTCCAGAAATCTTCTTAATGCAGTCAGCAGCTACCAGCTGTGTCATTGTGGTTTGCAGGAGCAAATGATTATGGGGCAGAGCCACACCTGAATTCATGCCTGCACGTGGGGTAAGTTGCTGCCCACATTCCCCAATTCCCTTGCACAAACTGCTGTGAAGGAGGCAGCTTGGCGAGGCTGGAGGCAACCATGATGCTGCTGATGGTGCTGCAGTCTCAGCTTTCCTGTCATGAAGCACGTGTGCTGCATGTTGGATTTGCTGCTAGGGAAGAGAGGCTGGTTCCCTAGTAATTAAGTCAGTCCAGCCCAAATGTTATTTTCAAAGTCCCATCAACTGTATGTCTTACACACCACCTAAATGCTCTGTCCCATTTTTGGCCATAAGCATACAGTTTTGGGTCACATTGCACAGCTTGTGAAGAGCTGATTCCTGGAGTGGAAGATTTTGGGTTGGTGGTGCCTGGTGTATTTCGCTTTGCAAATCCTACACAGAAATAGAAGACACAATATCTTTTCTATTTCAGATGTTAATAATATAAAAACCGTAGGAGGAAGCAAGCAGGGTCACGCTTTTGCCCTTCCTGCTATCCCTTATCCCAGCCAACCTTCCTGTTGAACAGGACTAGAGGAAAATTGGTTTTCTGAGTTTTTGTGCAGGGTACATCATGCTGGAGATAAGGCATTTCTGAGCCACAGTATGAACCTCCCTTGCCTCTGAGATGGCTCAGCCATTTAAGATCATAATCAAAATTGTAGTAAATGAAAAAAACAATCACGAGTGCAAGAATGTACTTTACCCACTTGTCTTGAAACCACTAATTTGGTTTTAATTATAAATATTTTTTTCAGTTAAAACTGAATGCCAGCCATTGTTAAAGACTACTCTGAGAAGCCATGTGACTAACCCAGCAAGGGTGGCTTTTTACTACAGATGTCAGTGCTCCACGTTGAATGTAGTAGAAACACTGGAAAGAATTTTACAGGATACCTTCTGTCATATTTTAGGTGAAAGCTATATTGTTCACACTACCTAGTATTCTTTGCAGTAGACTATACAGAATCATGTATGGTGAAGCAACGATGTCTTGGTTCTATGAGTTCTTCCTACAGAAATATACAAACAAATTGCTCCTGAGAGGATAAGGCTATTTATTTTTTATTTGTTACTGTTTGGTTTGGGGGAATTACTGGCTTCACGATTACACAATTAGAAAGGATATGATTTTAGCGTTAAAAAGTTTATTCAGATCTTCTTTGTGAGCAATTTATTAGATAAACTGTTATTTTAAAGTTTTCAGATTTCCCACCACAGATATAAGGATTTCTGTTACTGAATGGATTCTTAAAAATTACTGCTGTATTACAAATATTGAAAAAAAATGCTGTTGTCCATTGTGCAAGGCATTTTTATATTTTTCAACTGTCAGATCTTGGAAAGACTTTCAAGATGCTTGGAAATAAAATAATTTTTATGCTATTTTAATTTCCTTATGAAGTAACTTTTAATTTTTCTCTTTCAGAAAGCTGAAACAGTACGGTGCTTTACATACTTGTTCTTTCTGTTCTGCATAGACCTCAGCCCTGATGTCAGCCTGGTTAGGATTTGCCTAGGTCAATGTTGCTGCAGAGCCAGGAGAGGGAGCACAGGCATTGCCACTTCTTGGTCATGCTGTGGAGGCAGCTTGGATTGTTTCGCAGAGGAAAATCACTGAATTTGTGTTTAGAGGAGGCTTTGTGAAATCCTTTCTAACTTCTCTTCCCCGCCCCCTCCCCCCTGCCCTCAAGTTTTTTGAATAGTATCAAATTAGATTAAATTATAAACTTGATATTTTTATCAAGTCCGATCAAGCAAAAAAAAATCTGTTTGCAATTTTGTGAATAGCTGGTATAGTATTTTAAGATTTTTAAAACTTTTAAGGACTATTTTTGCATTTTCTTCTGCAGCTACTGAGGAAGGTGAAGTTTACCAGAATTCAAATACAGTAGAAAAATGTGATTCACTCAAGTCCAGTATTAGAAACTGTCTTTCAGTATGTTTTTATAGTTTTATTCTAACTTCAGTTCATATATTTACTCAGTAATTTTCAGATATTAAAAATGTTATTTTAAACACACAAAAGGTTCATAAATTCTCTCTGACTTTTTAATAGTAATTGTTAGAAATTCCCATATCTCACCTCGGTCATAATTCCTTAGATTTCTGAGTCATAATTGCTTATTCCACTTAGATGTTCCTGACTTATAGAGAAAGTCATCAGAAACTGCCCTGTTTCATCCTGACAGTCATTTATACCATTTAATCTATTGATACAGGAAAGTTGCACTGCTTTCCTGTAGCAGGACTTGGAAGTAGCTTTTTTAAGAATTCCCTGTATAAAATTAAAATGTATAATCTGTATGATGGCTTTGTGGTACTGAAAAAAGATCCACTCTTATGCCTATGGTTTTGCCTAAACTAGCTTCTGTGTGAGATTTATGGGAGTAGACATTTGCAAATGAAGTGTAGCATTATGATCTTGGCCTTGTCCTCTTGAATAAATGTAGTTTAATACTGCAGCTACTCTTCAAACTTTGGTCCTTTTGTTACCCCCTGTGAGAAATATTACACCCTAATAAATTAATGGAAGCTTAACCAGTGAGTTTTGACATTACAGAAGTGTAAGTAGATTTTACTGTAGATTTTGCTATAAATTTAAATGGAGCTAGCTTTTTCTTATTTTCTTTCATGCCAGTGTCTGTCTTTTAAATAGTGCCATGTGTTCCTTCAAATTGATTCCTAATATCAGTGTTCTTTGCAGAATGGAGAAAAACTTGTTGGATCTCAGTAAGATAGAGGGCTTTTCAGTGGGCAGAAGTGGGCATTTTGAGACTCCTGTGCCCACAATACAGTCTTTTGGTAGAATATGCCCAGCAATAGTGGTTTCATGGTATGTTCCTTCTGAGGAGGAGATGATCCCACCACCTGCAGTCAGGTCAGGCCCTGCACTTGTGGCATCAGCAAACAGCAGCAAAGGGAGCCAAGACTGTTCCTTTCTACTACAGCAACAATTTCTGATGGATCCATCCTAGCTGTACTTCAGAAATGCTTAAAAATAAATCACCAGGCATCACAAGAAACAATTTTTACAAGATTGCTTTAATTGTTGTTAAATAACACTTCTCTGTCTCAGGCTACCATAACCAGTAATGTCACAGGGAGCCCCTCAAGATGCAGGACCCATTGGTTTCTTCTGTAGCTGGAGGCAGGATGAACGCCAGCATATGTTTTGGCTTGTGAAGCTCTTAAAAAGGTAAAGAGCAGTCCTTCCTACCTCAGGCAGAAAGTCTTCTGAGAAGCTAGAAATACCAGTGACAGCTTTTTGATGGGTGCTTTTGTTTGTCTGCAGTGCCAAGAGAGCAGCAGAACTTCCAAAAGTCAAAAATCACTTAGACAGTTGTCCACCACCCCATAAAGTACCTTGAGTGTAACGAATGGAGTTTGACTCTGGGGTTATGAACAGTAGGGCTTAGCTGCTTTTTGACTGCAACTAGCAACACTGGATCAGTTGCAAAAAATGTGGTAATTTTTAAACAATGTATTATCCTCCATATACATACGTCAAATTATTGTAGGTGTTACCAAAACTTAAATGACACCTAGGAATTTATAAATTTCAAGTTCTTTCAATGTCTTATCTTTTGCAGAAGGGCAGCTGTCGCTAACACTATATTCAGGCTATTGGAACAGGGAGACAGGGCCCAATCATCCTTTGATCTCCTCCACCTTCCTATTGGTCCTGTGCTCAGCTGCTGAGTGACAAAAATGTCCAGTCTGGCTCCTGAACATGATGTTGCCTTGCTTTTGCAGCATAAAGTGGTTACACTTTGCTTTGAAGCATAGTACATGCCAAGGGACTATATAGGAAGGAGGAGTTGGAAAAAAGGATAAATGGTGCCCAGAATCCCACCCGCAACAGTAAAGAGCCTACTGCAGGACTGATTAAGACCTGGATATATTTTCTGCTTCCATATTTATTCTAGTCATTCTGTAGCTAATATAGTAATCTCAGTACTTGTTCTAGTTCATTCCATTGCTTTGTAAGAGTTGAAACAGTCAGGCCATCAAGAAGGCCTATCTAGAAGGCAGTTGATCTGAACTGACCATGAGTACCTATGATGTGATAGTGTCTGTAAGCTGGGTTGTCCTGTGGCATAAGGATGTACAGCTCTTTCACCTTTCTCTTTTGACGCTTCAGTTTTTGAGTAGGAGGGTCTTATTTCCCTTTCTTTTCAGAGTTGGTCATTGTTTTAGCATTGTTTATGATGAAGGAAAGATCCTTTCTTTATATACCAGTATAAAATATATTTATATCCTTTCTGTGTAATCTGTATCTATGTTCATTTATTTACCTTTAATAAACAGCATGCAGTTCTATTACACTAATGATTGTTTTTCCACATAAATGAAAACTAAAAAATTATGATTTGTGCCTGGTAAATAGTGTTAGCCTCTGTAGCCATATTTAAATGCTGTGATTGCTTCAGTTGTGGATGTTTGTAGCTACAGCAGTTACAGGGCTACTGGCTACCATGCTCTGAGGTCCAGAGGACACCAGTCTTCATCTGAAATAATTAAGGACCTTTTAAATTACGTTCTTCACAAGAGGAGGTCTAAGAAGAATACCAGACTGATGCTTGTTGAAGCTGGTCACCTGACAAAAGGTGATGAAGAAAAGGCAGAGGTAGTTAATGTCTCTTTTGACTTTGTCTTTAATATTACTGATAAACCATGGGGTGTCCAGTCACCAGAATCAGAGGACTGCAGGACAGTGGCTCTCCATTTGTGGATACCAAAATTGTAAGGGACCAGCTGTATCAGCAGAATGTTCACAAGTCCATGGGGCCTGATGCATTCCAGAGCTGTGCAGGCACTGGTGGGTGTTATGGCAGGACTGCTCTTGTTCATCTACCAAGGGTCTTGGGAGTCTGGGGAGATTGCTGCTGAAAATTGGCCAGTGTTATTCCCATCAACAAAAAGAGTGAGGGAAGACCCAGGGAATTAGAGACCTTTTAGTCTAATCTCCATTTCTGGAAAAATTTTGTAGAACATTATACTGGGTAGTACTGAAAGTCATTTAAAGAATAACACAATCATCAGGCACAATCAACTTGGGCTCACACAGAGAAAGTCCTGTTTAACTGTAATTTGATATCCTTCTAGGACAAGGTCATCTACTTCATGGATTCAGTGGATGTAGTTTTTCTGGATTTTAGGAAGGCTTTTGATACTGTCCCTCATAGCATCCTTCTGGATAAATTGTCCAGTTCTGGGATGAGCAGGTACATGTGCTGAGCGAAGAACTGGCTGAATGGCAGAGCTCAAACAGTTGTGGTGAATGGCTTGTATAGTAATATGAAATAAAAGAAGGTTTCCCATTTTTAACACCTTTTCCAGAGCATGTTTACATTTTGTCTGCAGCCCCTGAAGAAGGTGCAGCTTATCAGAATGGATGAATCACAGTGGACAAAGGGAAGGCAGTGGATGTAGTTTCTCTGAATTTTAGTAAGGCTCATATGTTCAGTGCTGATGCAGCAAGAACACAGAATTCTCTCAGAGGCTAATCTGAAACTGGACTAATTTCTAGAATAATCAATAACTATACAAGGATTTTCTACCTGTTGTTTATGCAGAGTTCTGCAGGATTTCTCTCTCTGGGGAAAAAAAAAAAAAAAGATGCAGCACATCTGGTTTTGTTGGTTTTTCTGTTGTTTTATTTTTCACCTCTAGGAAAAGCTGCAGATGACAATCACTTTTTATACAGTTCTATAAAGCAGTCTGACCTGGTCTACAACGACTTTTTTTTTTTTCCCCTCTAACTTCTCATCAAAATGCCTTTTTTTCTTTCCTCTTCCCACATTGCAGCTTAGGCCCGTCATGCATATCAGTCATGCAGTGTGACAGAAAAACATCTCTTCCAAAAACTCTCCTCTTTTCCCACTAGGGGGAGGGCTGTCCCAAAGTGCTCATGGGAGACAGTTTCACTGACAGAGACTCTTCTAACTGTAGACAGGCTTTAATGGGAATATTTTGGGCTGATGGTGAAGGCTAGCCTTCAATGAAGTGAAATAAAAGAAATGAAATGAAATGAAATGAAATAAATGAAATGAAATCTGTCAGGTTTTGAAAATGGAACTGGATAATGGTATTTGCTCTTTTTTTTTTTTTCCCTTTTTTTTTTTTTTTTTTGTTTTTTTTTTTGTTTTTGTTTTTTTTTTTAATTTTTTTGTTTTTACGTATTTGCTGGGAGGTTAATTAAAAAAACCCCAACACATTATGCACACTCTGAGAAGCGAAGCTGGCAAAATTTTAGATATAGAACTCTAAGAATAAACAGAGTTTGTAAACAAGTATTTGTATAGTCATTATAACCTATAGTAATATGTTCACAAAACTGTTGGCTCAATAAACATTGACTGTGTTAGAATTCTGAAGCCAAACACTTGCACCAGTGGTCAGTAAATAGGTTGTTCAACTAAAAATAGAAATTACTGTCATCTGCAAAGCGTATCCATGATGGAATGATATTTCCTATAAATATATTAGGATACATGTGGATTAATTTAATCTAATGAAGTATACATAAACAAACCCAAGGACAGAGCTTTGAATGGAGAAAGTAGGATAAATAGAAAAGGAAGTTAAAGAGAAACTTCTCTGCTAGTTGAACTCCCTAATAGTTTGCCTTGATTAAAAAAAAAAAAAAAGTCAACAACAAAGTTTCTTGTTTGTTGAGCAACTATTCCATAAAGAACTTGTACAATACCATCCCTACATAAACCAATCAATTTTAGGAAGAATTTGAACAGGAATGGCATTTCTTCTATACTTATAAATATCAGCCTGTGGTTTCAAATATCTAAAGTTCAATTTTCTGTCTGAGATACTTGAAAAGAGTTAGACTTTTTCAGAGGGTGATTGCTTAGTATTTTCTGAATGTAGCATTTTCTCAAAACCAGGCACACTTATAATTCAGGTGAAGTTCCCTAAAACTCATTCAAATTAACTGATGATATTTTAAAATTTAGGCAATGGAGTTAAAGATACAAGAATGTTTTATAAAGAATAATTTATTTTTTGCTATAATCCTTTCTATGTTTCCACACTGATGTGTGATCAGAAAATCATGGTTAGAAGTTATTTTGATATTGAGGAATACACTCAGTGCCAGAAGCTCGGTGCGCAGCTGCAGTGCCAGCTGCAGGTTGAGCTCTGGGTGTTGGGAACCCTAGGCAAGAAGCCATGAACTGCCAACCCTTTGTGCAACAGAAGGCACAGGAACCTGTGGCCCAGTCAGGGGACCAAACACCAAGAGACACAGCAGGAGCCAAGAGTTCAGCTGGAAGATCCCAGACTTAACAGGCACAGATTGTGAGGGTATAAAAGCCCAGAGAGCCCTTGGTTCAGGGTTCCTCCTCGGAGGCACCAGCTCAAGCTGTTATTCTGTTGTTGCACTATGGTTAAATTATTTTAAGGATCCAGATATCTGGGACTGTGCTATGGGAAACCTGGGGTTGGGCCAGTAAGGAAACCCTGTCTGCCTGGGTGAGAGCAGCGTGCAGGGAGTCAGGCAGGGCACTCCTCGGTTCACCGGAGCTGCCCGCTGCGGGGCGGCTTCGACCCCAGGAGTGACGGTCTGGTGGTGGGAGCGTGACTGCCAGAGTGGCTCCTGGGTGGTTAGACTGGGAAGTTTCCTTAACATTCAGGTAGCTATGGCAAAACTCACACATAAAAATTATATCAGAAGTTTTAAAAATACTGATGAGGATAACAATAAGTATAAAAGTGCTGATAATAATGCAGTTTACAGTCACAGATTATAACAGAACTTCTAAAGAAATTATTCCTTTACATTTATTTGCCACAAAATCATAGACACAGGAACACAGAAGGGGATTTCTTTCAGCTCCACAATCTGAATCCTGTCAACATTTGTTAAAATCTTTTTGGTTTCAAAAACAGAACTCCTCAGTATTTATTCAAGAGGGCTTTGAAAGCCTGTGGATAGATACCATGTCAAATTAGGAGAAAGCAAGAGGAAGACCCAGCTCTGCTGACTGAGGAGGTCTCAGCTAAGCCAGGCAAGGAAAATACCAGCTGGCTTTGAAGTCCAGCCAGATTTAAGTGGGTTAAATTAATTCATGTATATCCCCATTAAAGTCAATTTGTAAATGGAGTCAGTGGGCAGTTTTACCTAAGGGCATGAAATGACTTTGAAAGAGTTAATCTAATTCTTCTTTGGCAAAAGTTACAAAGCTAATAAATGATAATTTAAGTGGAGTACAGTTAATCTACACACACACACAGAGACACACACAAATTATTATAAAAGTAAAGTTAAAGAAGTGACATCTTAGCATTTAACAAAAACCTGCAGACGTTTTCTATTGATTTTCTCAAGGGTATAGCCCAAGATTATTTGGGCTGTATATATATATGTTATTTGGGCTATATATATATTATTTGGGGTATTAACCAAAATAATCCAGTGTATTTTTGATAATTGTTTTACTAAAGGATAATAAGTGGGAAGAGAAGATAAATGACTTTCATATTGTTAGACAATAAAAGAGTTGTTGGCTAGAAATATCATCTACACTTGACCTTTTTTCCCTGTAGTTCTGGCATTTTCTAGTTGGTAGAGGTCATGTTTCTCTGTTATTTATTGATCCTCAAATGCATGTTTGTTTTTTTCAAATACATAGAAAGCACCTATGTTCATGCCTAAACATTATCCCAAACATTAGCTACTTATACTTTGAGGTATACACAAAGCAATAAAGTACAAAGCCATACTGGGGGAAAAGACAGAGACATAGTGTATTGTAAGAAGAGAGTTGGATGAGGAAGGAGGGTTATTTGGTTCATAAGGTGACAAGCACTTCCCTAAATATCTGTAGCACAGCCTATAATAAAATTACCCATATGCATCTCCTGGTGCTCAATACACAGCTGTGTTTGCTGCCTGCTTTACAGCTAGGCTCTGTCAGGGAGCAGCAACTGTGGGATGCTCCACAAGGCCAGTGGGGCTGGCAGTTGGGGGTGATGGTGGGGCTGGCAGGGCAGCAAGTCCCATTACCCAAAGAAGGAGAAAAGAGGAGGGGTAGTGATGGTAACCGGGTCTGCCAGCAATCTGGGCTGCTGGACATGTCCATGGGGATGAAGCAAATCTGGGATTAAGGGAAGTCAGATCAGTGGGTGGGGATCATGTCTGTGACAGCAACCAAGCTCAGCCACCATCCAGCGACCTCCAGGCAAGCCCATAATGGTGAGGCAAATCCAAGGTCATGGTCCTGGCATAATGGACAAATGGATCAGAAAAGAATTCTTGCAGCCATTCAAAATAATTATATACTGCAGGGTTTGTTGTTTTTTTTTTTATGATGTTGTTGTTGTTGTTTTAGTCAGCATTTCATCTCAAATATTGAAACACTGTTGTTGCCAGCAACAAATGCTAAGTTGCTGTTTTTCCGCTTGACTGTTTCCATTTTTCAAAATGCCTACAAATTACAGCTGATGCTGAGAACTTTGTCAGTCACAATGTCAATGCACAGCAAAGGATTGTAGCAGAGTTTAAAAACCAAACAGAAAATACCACTAAGAGCCCCCCAATTGCCAAGTGAGGAGCAGCAGATGGTCAAAGTTATACAAGGAGACCTAATGAGCTTTCTGTCCATCACTTGGCTGTTGAAAGGTCCAGGTTCCCTGGCAGTGACTGGCAGTTGTGTGTTCCTAGCTGGAAGTGGCCATGACACCCTGGTGTCTGTACTAGAAGATTTGTCTTCTCTTACCACACTGGGTGAAGCATTTTCACTACCGGAGCAGCATGTGACTGCAATGGTAATGTTTTCATTATCAGACCTAAGAATGTTTCCGTATTCGTCAGGGAAGATGCACAGCCAAGACACAGGCAGATGGTGGCATCCATGTCTTACTCATCTCTGAGGGGAAAAAAGAAAGAAGCACTGAGACTAGACAGTAACCAGAGAGACACAGTCACCTACATATTTGTTCTTCCACAGCATGACAGCAGGTCAGGCCAGACATAGTCACAGAGACTTACATGGTTGTTTAAGCCTTATCCTAGACAGAAACACTTTTTGCATTGAGGCTTTTCCTGCCATCATTTAATCCTCAAGTCCCTTGGCTTTTCCACTACTGTTGAGCCCCTTCCTGCTGCACACACTGATTTTTGGGCAACACAGAAAATTTCTATTCCCCATCCCTCGAAGTGTTCAAAGCCAGGCTTTATGAGGCTTTAAGCAACATGATACAGTGAGAGGTGTCCCCATGGCAGAGGGGTTGGTTCAGATGGTGTTTAAAGGTCCCTTTTCACCCGAAACATTCTATGGTTCTAGAAATATTGTATCCAGTTTCAGTGGAAAACCACCAGAGTGGTTTGGGCTGAAGCACTTGGCCTGTGAGAAGACGCTGAGAACCAGAGCTTCTCCAGCCTGCAGAAGTGATGGATTCAGGGACACCTAACAGCAGCACCCAGTGCCTGTGGGGCAGTGAGCAAGAAGATGAAGCCTTCTTCCTGGGGAGATGAGAAGTGAGAAGAGGCAAAACTGAAACAGACTGGATATAAGAATGAATTTTTTCTGCATGAGGACAGTCTGGCAGGGGAGCAGGCTGCTGAGTGAGGTTGTGCCATCTCTGTCCTTGGAGGTGGTCAAGACTTGACTGGACATGACACTGAGCAACCTCATCTGACTTCAGTGAGGAGGAGGTTGGACTGGAGACTTACTAAAGTCCTTTGCAGCCTGAATTATCCTATGTGTTTATGATCTCTGCCTCTGTTAGTCACTTTGGTCTCCCTTTATGATTAATAACATTTCTAATGATTAATTTGACCTATTTATTATAAGCATTGATTTTAAGTGAGAGGAATGATGCTATATAACTATTTCTTCATTATGAAGACAGTCCAGATAGCTAACTCAGACCTAATTATCGACATGCTATGTGTCCAAAATTAGGTCAGCTGGAGCCCATCTGGGTGTGTATACTTCCTGAAGGGCTCAGTTAGATACCAGGAAGGGAAGGAAGAAGTCATTTCTGTAAAGTATTATAACAGTTACAACACTTGCTTCAAATGAAAGATATCTGAAATCTGGACTGTATTCCCCAAATTCTTATATTTTGAGCCAAAACCTCATTGATACCAAACTAATAAATCTGTAGAGCATGGAATTTTCCATCTCTCTTTTCAGTCTGTCTGGTTTCTTGCCTATTTTTTTCTCTGGGCCCTTATGCCTTGCACAGGGCTGTGCCCTTTACCCTCTCTTCCTTGGAGCCATGGCTTCTTCCTGAACAAACCACAGGTCCAGCTCTCCCTGTTCTTCAGGAAACGTTATGGCTGCTACTAAGCCTATTACTAGCTTTTCTTGACACCAGCAAAATGATAAAAAGCTTATTTAGGTGCTTCGGCTGGGGCTTCAATTTCTGGCAAAGGGACACAGTCTTATTTTTAAATTGAATTGCTTAAAACCCTTTCTTTGTGTAATTTGTAAGTAGGCTACAGAATTAACATTCATGCTACCGCAGCGTCTTACCCTTTTTACCAGTGTAACAGTAACTCGATCTGTTTATATATACATTTTGTAGCTGTATATATAGACATAAAAAAACATTGACATGTTTATTTATGTTACTAATAATATGTTGGCAACAAGCAATACAATTAAGGACATCAATAAATTATCATAGAGATAATACTATTGATTTTTCCCTTGAATACTCCATTCAGGTTCTATGTATGAAAAAGGTCAGCAATTTTCTATCCATTTCAATATGTGAATCTCCTGTACAGGAGAAAAATATCCCAGAGTTAACCTTGCTAGAAGCACCCTTGCTGTTCTTGGCTATTTTTATTACAGAGTCCACAAATCCCTTTGACTATCAATACCAGTCTGATTTCTAGACTTTTCAAACCCTTGTCTTTAGCTTAATTACAACCATGGGTTTTCATGCCTTTTGTGTGTTCTGTGCTTTATGAGCTTTGACTTGTTTTTCATGTATATTCATTATACCAAGACAATTTATGTTGCTTTTCTTCTGTCACTTTACACATTAGTACCATTTTCCTTTGTGATTCAAGCAACACCATCTTTGCTCATATTAATTCAAAGCAAGAATGTGATACTGCATTTGAAAATGTAGGTCTTCCTTATGCAACTCTTCTTTCTATGTGGTGTATTTTGTCTTCAAACATTGGCACCCCAAGGCACATATGTGACTGAACCTTGGGAATGTGTCTTTCCTTTTGAAGTTTGCTTGCGTAGCTAATTCACAGTGGGGTGCAAAGCCAGGATTCCTGAGCACAAAAATAAGGACTGATTTCTTTTATTTGGTATCTTTTATTCTTTTATTCTTTCATTTCTGTATCTTATCCATAGACATGTACATTTTGTTTCCATAATTATTTCAAACTGTAGACTTCATAAATATTGACAATTTTTTTTTTTACTAGACTGTTATAGATAGCTCTAACTTAAAGACTGATTTGCTTCTATTTTGCTAGTCTATTATGAGGGAAATACCCCCTAAATAACAAAACTGGTAAAAAAATATATATCCATTGAAGTAACATGCTTGTTGGTCTATACAATGTAGATTAATGGAAAAATATTTCAGGCAGCTAGCTCAGTTGGCTAAAGCACAGTGCTAATAATGCCAGGGTTGTTGGTTTGATCCCCAAAGGAGCCACTCATTTACGAGTTGGACTTGACCTTTGTAGGTCCCTTCCAACTCAATATTCTGTGATTCTGTGAAAAGATGTAACTCCTGTGACTTCACAGAAATTGTGTGTTTAAATTCCAGAATACATGTAGTCCTGCCACATGTCTCAGATTTGGCCAGCTTGACTACTTGCATTGCTTTACATACTCGTTACATACATAGGAAACTGAGAACCCTTAGTGCCTTTAGGATGTGTTCAACTTTCCTTTGGGTTAGGATGCTACTTGGACTCACATGTGTATGTCTCTAGAATGACAGAATATTTTATCCTGGATTAGGTTTGAAAGGCATAGGAGTTTTTTGCTTGGACCCTTTTTTATGATTAGAAAAAAGGAACAGAAAGATAAAGCTATCAAAGAATTGGTTTAAAACTGAGTGTAATTATAAGCACCCTTCCCAAGCCTTTAACAACTGAGTAGATAAAACTACATCGCAAATACCCATCCAAATAATGTTACTTTCATTTTCACTTTGGGAAAATGCTCTTCTTCAAAAGTAAATCATTCTATTTTTTGGTCTTCAGTCTTGAAAACTTATATATTATATATGTTCTTAGATTTCAGACATCTCAGTGTTCTCATGCAAATTTGATACTTGGGAAAATACATACAGGATAAGTCTTGATGAAAAATCACCTGAAAGAATAACTGAGCTATATTTTACAAATTTCCCTCCTACCTGCTTCATTCAATACCCACACTTTATTATATGTCATAAGATATTCTTCTATATTATGTCATTGATCTGTCATAGAAAGAAAACACTGTTCCAAATTATCTTTTTTATTATTGTTACTTGGTCACATTAATGCTATCACTGTTCCAAGGTCTTCATTGGAACATCTGCCATACACAGGCATCTTTCTGTACTAGCACACTTTATTTTTTTGCCTGAACATTGCTGCAAGAGAGTCACATTTCTCTGTAGGAACCGTATTTATTACTCAGCAAAAATAATTACTATTATGTCGCCTGAATTTTTCTTTCAAATATTGGCTTTTGACCACAAGTGGCCTGGGAGAGATCTTGTTAGCCTAGGTTTACTTTTTTCATGCTGGTATTATTATAATTATCCATTTAGGATTAAAAGACTTCTCTTCCTCCTTTACGTTTTTCTTTTTTTTTTTTTTTTGACAGAAAAAACTGTCAGGATTTACAGATCAGTCTTTATTCATGATTTTTACTGAACTCATTCCAATGATTAATTTTGAGCTATCTTTAGATATGGAACTCTGCAGCTCCTCTTTCCATTAAATTGAACCAGTCAGTACTTTTTGTGGATATACTCTGAACAATCACCTATTGGAATGGCAAAAATGAAAATAAGTATCATTAAAATGTCGTCTCATACAAGCCTTCTATATTTTACATTGAAGGCCTGATTGTTAAAACTGCTATTCATGTCCTTAGTAATTAAAGAAAACATTGCTCAAATATGCAAGCAATTATGCCTATACCCCTCCTGCAAAAAATATGCTATGATAAACTAGAGAGTGTTCCTTGTTCAGGACACTATCATCTGAAGTCCTGTGACTATTTGAGAGAGGACAGATGTTTAGAGACATGGATTTCAGTCCTGATTCATATGTAAAAACTCACTAAGCAGTAATCTGAAGCAACCAGACAGATTTTTTTTTTTTTTTTTTGGGTGGCTATGAATAGTAAAAAAAAATACTAGATTCTTGCTTGTTTCATTTTTTGGGAAAAAAAAAAAAGATAATGACTGGGGTTGCCATATATAATTTCCATTAGGAAGTCCTAATAACATATTTCATTTTGTGTTTTGATGATAGCTAAGTAAAAAATAAAAAAAAATTAAAAACAATATTGTGATTATATGAGAACATGTAATCATTTTACAGAATCAAAGAATGTGCTGAATTGGAAGGGACCCACAAAGACCATTAAGTCCAACTCCTGACACAGGCTTATGCCCTATTTGTAAGGCCTTTCTACTTTTCTAGGCTTTGCTCTTTTTGTAATTATGCTACAGATGTCACATATGCATTTTGAATATTACATAGTATTTCAAATGGGGTTCAGAGTCTCAAAATTAATGTACAGTCCTTTGCCCAGCTTGAACATGAAGACGAAAAATGAGAAATGAGATTTCTGTAGTTCTTATTACATGAAATATCTTCATTAGCCTGATCAACCATAGTATATCCTATAAGGATGTTTTCGGCTTAGACAATAAACATTTATATGCTTGGGGGGAAATAATCTCTGGTTCATCTCTCCTTATTTCACTGGCATTATAAAAGGATGAATTCTACCATGCATATGATCTCAGGGAAGCGGGGAGTAGGGGGGAAAACACAACGAGAAAAACAAACAAAGAAACAAAAAAAAGGACCAAAAGCCTCTCTGAAGAACAGAGAAAAATATACTAAATATTTTCCACCTCCGTTTCTATCTGTGTTTGCACAGCTGATATATTGATGCAACTGAAATGGAGATGTAAGTGCAATAGGAAGCTACTCTAATAATTGTACTAGATGCTTAAAAGCTTCTCCTCAAAATGTTAAGTTTTTTTTTCCTTTCTCTGAGAGATCCTAAGGTTTGCTGTACTCTCAACAGGGAGCAGTGTGTTTTTACTTACTTATGGAGGAAACTGATGCCTTAATCTTAGCTTTTGTTACTACATGGCTGCTCTCTTTTACAGTAGAGGCCAAAAACATAGTTTCAAGACATAATGTGTTGCTAATTACCTCCTTAAACTGATACCAGAAGAAGCAGACATATCTGACAAAATGCATTTTTTTTAGTTGCAAACCAGAAGGAATAGAAGCTTTTTTTACAAATCCATGTAGTTTTCATTCAAATAGAAGAAAGCTTTTTAATTAAATATTGATTTTAAATGATGGAACTCAGTTTGAGTCAATTTTCAGATTCTAAATGTCAGCTACAGGATAAATAGACATGTCCTCATTGCCACTTTCTATGGCATACTATACCACAGTAGGCTTATATATAGGTAGACCACTGTTCTCTTTCTAAGGCTTTCGAAATTCTAAGAAGGACTCTCAAAATAATCTGAAGTCTGAAAGAATATTGTTTTCTTAAAACATGATTAGTCTGATAAAACTCTTTAATGCTCATTAGATCACAGAATTTTCCTGTCCTTCAGTTTCCTGTCATATAATCCTGATGGCTGTTCCCTTCTGATTAGTTCTATTGTTCTTATATGACACAGCCCCCATCAGTACATCTCATGCCACTCACTCATGCCGGTCATTGTCTGGAGGTAGTTAAGGAACTAAGGACACATTTCTGCCAGACGGTGAAACCAAGCAATTCACAAAGGTAACTTTGTAAGAGCTGTCTTTGTAAAGCTCATGGTGTTTTGTCTTTCAAACCAAATAACTACATCTTTATTTTTGCTAGAAAGCTTAAACAAGCATGAAGAGATGCAAATACTTGTCTGTCTGATCTTTCTTCCTTTTTATATAGCTTCAGTCTAACCATGAACAACTTCATTTTTTTACTTTTAAGCCAGCATTATGATTCATTTTTCCTTTTCTTTACTGATTTACTATGTTGTGAAAGCTCCAAGTTTCAAATGCTGTGTGACAGAGACTAGAAAAAATCATAAACCCATTGAAAATAAGGTGGGGACTGACTCCAAGGAACTGCATATACCAGTGTTTTTCACTATTGTTATTTATTTCCACTGAAGCAATCACACTGATGTCAGTGGACTACTCAGAGTCAGATATTGTTTAATACAAGCAAGAGAATTGTAGTCTGCCTGCCCAAAAAGTACAGTACATGGAACAAGACTGAATCTACAAAGGACTGCACAGTCAAAGTTTAACTTTCACGTGCTAATGTGTAACTCCATATCTGAGAAACAGAGGCAGTGAAAAGCTGGGAAGAACATCCTAGTCTAGTGGGAAAGATATGATGAAAAGTCTTTTCCTACTGATATTATAAAATTAATAAAGTGGCTTAGGATAACCTTTACCAAACAGTAACCGTGCAATAGTGAAAAAAACCCCAACCAACCAAAAAAATAAACCAAGGAGCAAACGCCAAACACAAACAAGAGGCCCTGTTTACAGAAATCCTGAGCACCTAGGAGTGCATACTAGCCATATCTGTGCTAGCCATTTAAAAATATTGGAGAGAACACTCAGGCACTTTAGTTTAATGCTTTATATCATTAAAGTGCAAGTACAATCCCTTGGAGAAGCCTGGGCTTTTCCCAGCTTTCTAACAGTTTCCAGGCATGGTCTGGGTAATGCCATGGGTAAGGGACCATTCCAGTCAGACCACCCTGTTCTGGACAGCCTAGTCTCATAGCTGTGGGAGTGGGGGCTGTTTCATGCCAATTGCCCTTAGCGCCAGGGAACTGCCTTATACGTTTCATTTCTTAATATAGTCCAGGCAGCTGATGTGAAAATTTCCAGATGCCTGATAAATTAGGAAGTTCGATTTCTTAAGTTGAATTTATGGATTCAGGGCCTAATTATAGATGTAATTTCGGTGCGTACAACTGAATAAGTACAAGGCAAAGAGTTCTTCCTTAATGCAGGATGAAACTTGATGGCTAGGAGACATGCCCGATGCCAGCCGCCAGCTGGATCACTCCTGAGCAGTGTATTGGCTTTCCCCTCCTCTGACTGCTCAGGAAATGCCCAGAAATGCTCCTTCCATTGCCCATTTGTACATAATTTATGCACACAAAAAGACTTAGGTTATCATCAGCAAACAGTTATGAGAAAAACAGTAACAGAAATTACTTGACTTGGTTTGTTTATAATCCTTTACCCTATTTGTTACAGCACTGTATTATCAAGCAGGTCATGTCTAAAAACTAGTTGATAAACTATCAACTTTCAGGATTGAAATATCCTCATGTTAGATGCTCAAAGGGGGAAAAAAAAGACACTGCAGATTACAATCATTGAAGTGCACAGCTTCTTTCAGCTTCAATGACCCATGAAAATATCAAAGAGATAACTTGCAATGCAGTGTTTTGATGTTCATCCTTCCTCAGATTGCTTTAGTAAGAAAAACAGCTGCATCAGTATTGTACAGCATTGCATTACATGCTGCTACTTTTTCTTTTTTTTTCTTTTTTTGCTTGGTACGACTGTATCAAATTTTTAGTTCTGCTAAACAACACAGAATCTTTAGTGGTCCTTGTGAGATGGGGATCCTTTAAAAAATTCAAAATGGAAAAATATTCAGGAAAAGTGAAAAGGCAGCCTATTTCCTAGGAAAATGGCACATAAATGTATCCTTCCTTTTGAATCTATTTACTATTTCAAGGTATTCTCAAAGAAGGGATAGAAAATTCAAATGACAATTATGTTCCTATAGATTTAATGAAAAACAAAATTCACTAACCCAAACATAAACTGGTACTTAATTTTATAATATATTGAATTGTCTTACTTATTCAAATGTTCCACCTGTAAACCCCAAAACTTTTAAGTATCTTTTATATGAGAAAGTATTTCACAATTAATTTTTGGTGCTGAAATTTTCTGAAGAAAAATTATAACCATTCCATCTTTGCACCCAGGCCTTAAATTACTGTGTTCCTAAATAATTCTCAATTAATGCTTGTAGTTATTTAAATTGCTTCAACTTACCGATATTTATGTTTATAGCCTCATGACTAATATAATTTGTCAGCTTAGAATAATAAGTTCCTTCTTCTTCTTCTTCTTGATCTTTAATTCCTTTGTCCAAATCCAATAATTATTTTTTACATATGTTTTATATCATCTATCATAACCATATTAGCATATCTAAAGAGATCATGGAACTCTTTTGTAGTTGCGTTAGTCTGAAAATTTTATCTTCTATGAACCCTTTTTACCAGTGTCATTTTAAAGTAGATACAATGTATCCCAGAGTATCCCTAAACTGATACACTGAAGCGATTTCCCTCTTTATCTATGTGGTATATTTTTCATCTTCAAGCATCTAATTTTATAATTCAAATATTTTGAAATTCCCTATTTTACAGAATTTACCCCCCCAGATTTTATCAAATAAATATATTTAATAGTATTTTCCATGTTTTTCTTGAGTAGCTGACAAATATAAAATATTTGGTCCCCCAGGAGCACCTTTATTCTAAATCTCATATTGAAGTTCCCTTCTCATTTCATTCAATTTTGCAATGATGTAATGAAGATGGCATTAATGATAGAGACATCATGATAATCTTTCAATTTAATCTCGTCATGCTGGCATATGTAACTCTTCATCTGTTCCACTGAGATATCTTTAGACTACTAAACCTAGCTTGTTAAGTCTTTTTATTATCTTTTTCATTTCATAATTGATCAAGAGACTTACTGGTATGTTATTTTGCTGTTCCCAAGCAATCTGATTTCCTCTTGTTTATTTTAAAATGTATTTCTGCCATATTAGCCTCCAGAAGAAGTTGTTGGCTTCTAACTAAGAAGCTTACTCAATTATTTTCTCAATTTTTCTGTAACTGTATTCTTTGAAATTAAAATATGCCCGTTTTCATTCTCCATCAAATCTCCTCCACTTCAGTGATACTATTGTCCCATACTACTTTTGCCCCATTCCATGCCCTTCAGAGTGGTATAAGTAGAGCTTCTATTACCAGCTCTTCACTGGTTTGGAGGTCTGAAAAACAGAAGACCCTAAAGAAAAATAACAGCATTCTACATAAGTAAGGTGGAGAGTCTAAGTAGAGGTCAACTGCTGAGTGTCTATTTGAAAAAAATAATTATAAGGGGTATCAGATAAAGGTGGGGGGAGAGATTAAAAAAAAAAAAAAAAAGAGAGAGAAAAGGAAAAAGGAAATACTGCACACAATGCTGAAGTCCTGCCCACATGGCACAGAAATATTAAAATGTCACAGGAGTTCAAAAAGCAATGAACATATGTATAGAACAAAATACTATGGGGACTGTTAGATACAAAGATGGCGTATATGGTTTGCAAGCTACAGACTACTGAGACCTGAGCAATTATTCTGCGATGCATCACTATTTGCTTGTGTTTTTCTTACCCCCATCTTGAAGCTTCTACTATTGGCAGATTTTGGGGACAAGATCCAGAAGGAGTGGGACATTTTGTGTGGCCTAGAGGCAAAAACTGTCCTTGCCCTCTCATCTGCCAGAGAATCTGTTCCCAAAGACATATGATCTATGAGGCATATCAGTTCTCAGTTGTTCTTTCCAGCCTTTATTGAAGCCCTGTTCATTATCATTTTGGTTGCTGTACCATCTGATGGCCTCCTTGTTTGTGTCAATCACAGCCATAATGTTCCCATGGTTTTAAAATCCACTAGCCTGTTTTATTAATATTATATTGTATCCCTATCTTTATTTGAATTCCTCCAAAACATTGTATTTTACAAGCAACCCAGCTATTTTTCCCATTCTTTACTGTGCCAAAGGTTGTTTATTGTTTTGAGGATTTTTTACTCTCTTTCAGTGTTTTACAGATTTACAATCAGCTTCCCTTATTAGCATTCTGTCAGACAAAAGTTACTTGGCCACCAGCTGGCATCATAATTTTTCAAAGCATCTTCTGCACTTGTAATTCTGAATATGTAAAGCGCATCTATAAATTCTACATATCTAATATAGAAGTCAATATGAGTAATGCCAGCTGCAGATATTCCTTAAATATTAAATGCTTGGGAGGTAGAGGCTATTAGACTAGTGTAATTACTGTCCATGGGTTTTACTTTTCATTAATACTTGATTGTAACCCATTCAGATTCCAGGAAGGAATATTATAGGACCAAATGCAAGGTTATTATATGCCAAGGGCAAGATGCTGCACCTGGGTAGGGGAAACCACTGGTATCAGTAGAGGCTGGGGGATGAACAGGTCAAGAGCAGCCCTGCTGAGAAGGATTTGGGGGTACTGGTAGATGAGAGGCTGGACATGACTTAACAATGTGCAATTGTTGCCCAGAAAGCAACTGTATCCTGGGCTGCACCAAAAGCAGTGTGGGCAGCAGGACAAGGGAGATAATTCTGCCCCTCTGCTCTGGTGAGACCCCACCTGGGGTGCTGCATCCAGCTTTGGGGTTCCCAGCACAGGAAGGACATTGACCTGTTGGAGTGAGTCCAGAGGAGTGTCATCAAGATGATTAGAGGGATGAAGCACCTCTCCTATGAGGAAAGGTTGGGAGAATTGGGATTGTTCAGCCTGGAGAAGAGAAGGCCCTGGGGAGACTTTATGGCAGCCTTCCAGCACCCGAAAGGGGCCCACAGGAAAGCCAGAGGGGGGCTTTTTAGAAGGACATGTAGTAACAGGCCAAGGTGGAATGGCTTTAAGCTGGAAGAGGAAAGATTAGGTACTAGGAAGAAATGAGGCCATTTAGGAGGCCACTGTGTGGGCTTCCTGAGCTGGGTTGGGGGAAGGAAGAGAATTAAACAGCAAAGATACAAAAGATTGGTTCATTTGCCTTAACTTTCAGTTGCCATTTCAAAGGCCCTCAGGTTCCTCAGATAGCTGCCCTCAGACACCTCAAAAACACCCTATGTTCAGCCAGCTCTATATTCCAGGACATATCCCATTCCCAGGGAATTTCAGATGACCCTTACCTAAAGTCTGGAGATGGGAAAAGGGTGAGGTTGAGGGTGTTTGTTTGTCTATTTTTAATCTAGCATTACCAATTGATTTGGTAAATTATGTAGCACAACTAGGTGAAGGGAGACAATGAAAGGAAATAATTGCACTTATCCAGCCTTACTTTCCCAGGAACTGGGGCAAGTCTAATAACAGGACAAGTTATTTTATGGCTCTAGTTTTTTTAAACTTCAGTAGTCTGTGTTCTGATTGATGGAATAGCAAATCTATTCTGGAAAGTAATAATTTAAAAAAACAGTTTTGGAGCTTGATGACACCTGAGAACTTATTTCATTGGGATTTATGAGTTATGTTTTTAAAGCTGCTTCATGACTTTGAGCATGTCAAAGCAGTTAGGGACATGCAAAGTATCGGGCCCTTACAGTTCAAAGTTGTTTAGTTTAGTCTTGCTTATTTTAAACATAGGAAGTTCTACAATTGTGGTACTGTTATTGCAAAAGTCACTATTATCAGAGACTAATTTAAAAAGAAATTATAATGACTCACTGTATCAATTATTCATACTTTGCTGAAGTGACAACATGTTATTGTACCAAGATACAGGAAAATATAAAATTGTATTTGTTCTTTTGCATTGGACACAATGGTATTTTTAAAAAATCAAATACTAATGTGTACTTTGGCACATCTTCAGCAGTTGTACCTCCCTCTGATAAAATGTGATGCAAGAACTTTCATCCAGCCTGTGTTCAGACAAAGACACTGCTTCAGGGGAATGCCAGACAATGCAGTAGCTCTTCTGAGGTAGCCAGGGAAAACATACTTTCCCTTATAGTTAGCTGCTACATAACCTTGTTTTTATCCTCTTTCCTTTTTAAGTACCTAGTTCTGCTCTCATTCAGGTAAATGAGAGCTTTTGCAGGAAATATGCTTCTGTCCCATAGAAATTTACAGGAAAGAAATGGCCCTTCAGGAAGAGTGCACTCGCGTGCTTTTATGAATTTGCTATAGCAAGGTTCACAGCAACAGCAATTTCACTACATTTACCTGCAATTCAGAAATAACCTTAATCTCTCATTGATGCCACCTACATGTCTTTATTTATCTTAAAATTAAGACAGACATTTAAGATCATCCTATGGCCTTAGTAAACTAACTCCATGTGTTTTCGTAAAACACCAAACAATTTCTATTTATGTCTTTTTGCATCCATTGTCACTCTCCTGAGAAGAGAACTGTTACTGAGGAGCTGCACTTCAGATATTTTTCTGTTTTGCTCTCACGACAGGAAATTGGTCAGTTTGTGTCATTGCCTGTGTGTCACTATGAGAGAAAATTAGATTTCACCTATAAATAAAAAGTAGAGAAAACTGTGGCAGATTTTAGAGTCTACAAGAGATATTGAGTCATGAAGGAATCATTCAAAAATCACAAGCAATCATTACACTCACTTTTGCTTGCTGCATTTTTTGAAAACACCAGAGTAGTTTAAGATCTACATCTTTTCCTGGTTATTGTGGACATAAATAAGTCACAAATTTGAACTATGCATGACAGTCAGTGCAAAGTCAACATATAGTTGTTTGTTTTTCTGAAGAACCAAGTTGGAGCTCTTCTATATAAACATTCCAGCTGTGGCATACATAGTGCACATATTTAAGACATACTCTAGTCACCAGGGTCCATTGGCCTTGTGCTTATGTCCTGAATATTGCCAGACTTCTGTACTGAAGACATAAAGAATTAAAGAAGCCTAGTCACCACAGAGTGGTTTGGTTTCTTTTCCTACTCATGCTACGGGAAAGTAAGCCAGTCATTTAGTATTGGGGCCATCAGTAGACTGACTTATTGTCATTTTTGCCTTAGTAATTTGTTTTTGCATAGAAAGTTGGGGTATTTTGGTGTTGGTTTTTTTTGTTCGGTATTTTTGATTTTTTTTTTTTTTTTTTTTTTTTTTTTTTGTTTGTTTTTTTTTATAGGCATTTAATCTAAGTCTTTCAGCTATAAGATATAAGAGCTCTTGTAGCCTGGCTGTAAGATGATGATCACATAACCAAATTCTAATGGGCACTAAATATTATTACTCACCTTTAGTGGCAACAGTACTGATAGTGAAATGAATTAGCAACTTGATCTATTTGATATATTAATTTGTCAGCCACATTTGGACAAAAGTATTATAAGACAGTGTGGTATTAGCCTCTTCATCTTAAAAATTGGAGGATTTCCTGAATACTTACTGCTTTGCTATTATTCTCTCTAACATATGAATCACTACATTTTTTAGTAATATAAGTCAGGTACAATGTTTAAAAACAGCAGAGTAACAAGTTACAGCAAAGATCCATACTGTTTTGCCCTTTGTTAAATCTGAACTTTGTACCCTGGTGATAAGCAGCCTTCTCAGAATTAGTAGAGGTTAATTCTGTGACAGATCCCTTAACTCCCATGACAAAAATATCTCCTTTTTAAGCAGTACCTTTCTTTCAGGAAAAAAAAAAACAAACCCACCAGCCTGAAAAGCTGTCTTTTTTTCCTCTCTTGGCTCTATTTTTATGGGCATCTGGTTCAGATGGAGTTAAGAGTCTTCAAATTCATTCAAACATCTGGTACTATAAATATTCATGCTTTGGTATGATTCCAATTTTTTTTTTTTTTTTTGTGTCCATTGGCTTCTTTTTCTAAAAAATATATGAGGAGTTTATATGAGAAGAGCTTCCTTCCATCTGAGTGCTTGCTCAGAATTATGACTGTATCTCCAAAAACTGCTGAAGGAGGAAGAAAATTGAGGTTGTATAAAAGCATTATAACTAGACTGAGTCAGACAAAAAAACCCCACAAACATTTAGACCAGCATCCTCTCTCTGACACCAATCCAAAAATGATGACACATTCAACAGTATGTTCCTCATACACTGAGTTCCTCAGTGTTTCATTAATCCTTGTCTTAAGTTAGCAGAGAAGTCCTTCATACAGCCAACAGAGAGAACAGACAATGTGGACTCCAGCTGAAACAGACTCTCCGTCCTTGGAGATATCCAAAATTTGACTGGGCAAGGCCTGAGTAACCTGACTTTACTGGGCCTGCTCTGAGCAGAGAGTTGGACTGGTTGACCTCCGCATGTCTCTTACAAGGTGCATTATTTCTGTGACACAGACAGTTGTGTTTAGCATCCAAGAATTGACTGCTAGTACCTGGGATCTTTTCAGTTATACAATAAAAATGTCAACACACACATTTGTTACCTTTTCGAAGGCACAAAGGGTATAACTACGTGCCTATACATGACCTTGACTCCCCAGCTACTGTTACAGACCATGGAAATTAAATAAATAGTTTGTAGTTGCACCAAGGCTTAAGAATCTAGCGTGCCCACAAACTAGGTTCTCCACAAATTTATTACTAATTTGTTACATTTAAATTACAGCTTAGGTCACCCCCACCAATTTGGTATGATACAGCTTGTGCAGTGTATGTGGGTCACGTACATTTTATGAAGAAATGGGAATTTACCACTAGTCTAATTAAAGTCTTGATAGTCTAATCAAAGAATTATTATTAGTCTGGACACAATGATACTATAAATTATAATCCCAATTATCCATACATTATAGCTCATCTCTGTAATGATACAGTGAAAATCAAAATACTCAAACGTTATAGTAATTGTCCCTTTCTCTGGTATTATGCTCAGCCTTCCACTGTCACTCTGGTGACAGAGAGATCACGTCCTAAGGTTAATGGCTTCTGTCTAGGAGGAGAGGGTGTCATGCAAGTCATTCATGGAAGAGGTGTGATGTGGGTGGATTCTTCTCTTTACTGAAAATATGATGTTGGTGTTGATGGTTTCCTCCTCACTCTTGAGTCTGCTTAGTGTCATTATGAAGTACTTGCTAACACAGTTTGTTTGCTCCTTGTTCATTGGTTCACAATTCCATATTGCATCAAAATCTACTATGTACAGTATGTTTTACATATATCAGGAACCTGGTTTTGGCTCTATTTCTTCATTCTAGTCAAACTCTCTCAAAGTATCAACTGGCACCTCAGACAATATGGTTTCTCCCGTATGTTGATTTCTAAGTTTCCAAATGTTCTTGCAAATTATTTTTCACCTATTTCTCCTTGTCTGGTGGCTTCTTTCCTTTCTGAGACTTAATACTGCCTGCAGATTTTACAGAGGCTTCCATTTTCAGTTCCCACTGTCTTGCTTCTTATTATATTTGTCAGTGCAAACAGTTTAATAGCACTATTGTCAGCACATGATCCAGCACTTCTGGAAGCAGAGTAGTCCAAATGACACCGAAACAAGCTCACTTAATTTTTTCTCAATGTACTTATAGACTTAGAGCTGGAACATGCCACAGTCACGACCCTCAGTCTTTCTTGTCTCTGAAATACACATGTGATTTGTGGGTTTTTTTAAATTTCTTCTAAACTGCAGAACTAGCATGGTAGTTGATGCCCACAACGTTTTCACCTCCAAGAGAATATGGCTGGCATGTGAAAACAGTTCCAGAAGTACAGAAGACTTGTCTCCTGTGCCTAGAATTAAACCCTTGAATATCCTTTCCTTCTTTCATCTTTTCCCCCTCATTATGGGGTGAGCAAAATTAGCCCTTGAGAGTTTTTTTCCTCAACTTTCCAGACAGAAAGGGCAAATCAAATGAGGTATCCATATAAAATAAAATAAAATAAAATAAAATAAAATAAAATAAGCTCTAACACTGAGATGACAAACCTCTGCTATTTTTCTGAGAAAAATACCCGTATTAAAGATACGTTCTGTGCACCATGTGGGTCACTTATCATCTTCCTCATCTTGTGCACTTCCTTTTTATATCTGAATTAATATAGGACCTCTTTTCTCATCCATGCAGGACTCCTGTAGTCTTTGTTTGATCTCTTACCTGCTGGGATGGAGTTTTCTTGAGCTTGAAGGAGGTGATATTTGAATATCAACCAGCTCCCCTGGACCCTTCTTCTATCCAGGGACATATCCTACAATATTATTCCAAGAATATCTCTGAGTTGTAATCTGAGCTCCTGAAATGCGGACTTCTGGTCCTGATTTTTGCTCTGCTTCCTCCTCTTTGGATACTCCTCCTCCTGTATTTTCTTAGATCGTGTGACCCCAGGGATCATATGGCCATGCAGCCAAGGCTACTCCAACTTTCATATCCTTGATCAATTCTTCCTTGTTTCTAAATATCAAGTCCAGAAAAGCACATTTCCTTATTGACTCCTCGAGGCTGAGAGAGTTGGGCATGGAGAAGAGAGGCTGAGGGGGATCCCATCCATGTGTATAAAT
This sequence comes from Anabacerthia variegaticeps, assembly GCA_035583185.1. Classification (NCBI taxonomy): domain Eukaryota; kingdom Metazoa; phylum Chordata; class Aves; order Passeriformes; family Furnariidae; genus Anabacerthia; species Anabacerthia variegaticeps. The sequence goes on from JAWWEW010000001.1 coordinate 69,081,598, forward strand.
ACCTGAAGGGAGGGAATAAAGATAAGGTGGCCAGATATTTTTCAGTGGTGCCCAGTGACAGGGTCAGGAGCATTTATCTTAGAATAAGATGAACTGCATCATGAAAGTACCTGTTTTTCTCCACTCACTATAAAAACATCTGGATATCTAAATAGGATGCAGACATCTGTGACAGAAACATCTAAATTTGTGTGAGCCAACTGCTCTGTTGTAGAATAAATCTAGGCAACAGAGTTGACAAATATTTCAAGATAAGCATTCCTCCTTTCATTTAGCTGAACTTACATCACCACATGGAGGATCAAACCCTTAGTAAATTGTTTGGTTTAGAGCACTTCTATACATTCCCAGCAGCATCAAAGACACTCAAGCAGTGCCTCTTTTGCCTCAAAACTGGCAGGCATGCTGAAACATCATGCCTGAAGCTACCTACACACAACAACAAAAGTTGGCTTCAGTGGAAATTGCTACTGCAGATTATTTCTCAAAATTTATTTTTCCTTTCTGCCACTGCAGTCCTGGGTCAGCTCAGATGTTGATGGACAGTTCCACTCAGATTCACTGAAATAGGTATTTTTTCCAGAGAGCTACATGCTTTTGAAAACAAGAGTACAGAAAAGACTCGAGCAATTTTAATTACAGTTTTGACTATGTATTTGCACATTACTAGTTCCTGAGTTGTGTCTGGATAAAATTTAGGCAACTGCCTCTAGCTCAAAGAGTACCTTGTATTCTGACAGTGGGACACAATGTCGTTTGACTGTTAGCATGCTGGACCAGTGAAAAAGAACGGTTTTTTCCCACATTTAACAAATTGTCTGTTGAAGTAAGTGGTCATATTCACATGCCACCTAAGCTTATGTGGCTAGATAATAGGTAAAAACTATGTACATCGTAAATCCCCTAAAAGTCATTTGAAGAGTCATTTAAACCAAGATACGGAATGCTTACTCAACAGGAAACTGGAGGCATGGGGCCTTGGACAGAATTTAGGCTGAGTTAGCATTGCAGCTGGCTAGGTCTGGCTGGCGATATGGTGGTTGATGACATTTCTGTTATATTCTGCTCTATTTCTGTTTATATTCTGACTTACGTTCAAAGGAGACTAAGCTAGCATTACAAGGAACCACTGTAACCACTGTGTGGTTTTTAATGCAGTTGCATTACAAACACAAAATAAGAGGGTGGTTCCTAATAAAAGAAGTTTATAATTTATACAGAGCTTTATTTTATATAGAAGAAAATCAATTTGGGCATAAAGCCTGCTCAACAGCTGTATATATGGGGAACATATACAATGATGGACAGACTGAAAGTTATTTAGAACAAAACCACTGTCAGCGCTGTGCAGGGCAGTGTGACAGCACATCTAATTTGAATGATCAACATCACTTGGATACTGAAAAGATAATTTTCATTTTATAGCTTATTCCGACAGATTTTTTATATTGTGTTATAAGCGTTAGGAGAAATGCCAACAAATTAGACTTACTGACCTAGCAGTAACTAACCTTGAATATATATTCAGCTTCCCTCTCTTCCTGTAGGACAGAGACCATGCATTGCAGTTAATACTTTAAAGCAATATTGGCAGTACAAGAGCCTGGAGTTATTTGTATATCTATTATTTTATCTTTCCTCTTCTAATTCTCAAAAAAAAAATAAATTTTCAGAGGCCATCAAGGCTTTAACCATTTAGTTTTTGTTTGTTTTTTTTTTTTTTGTGTACAACCAGCTTAAAAACAATGTAGCTTTCAGATAAATGGACTAACAAATGTTGGAAAAATCTTTTTTCCTAAGGAATACATGCTAAAACTGTTTTATACTTAATCCTACCTTACTGATACTACAAAATTGGTAAGTATTGCCAAAATCAGAATGGAAATGTCCAAATGAAATGTCACAACAGCGCTGGATTTTTTCTTGCAGCATCCACCTTTATTGACTTTCAGTGTACTCAGTCTACAGAAGTCTGTATTTTCTACCATTTCCTCTGTTCCTCCCCCCCGCCTCACCCAACATATCTCAAGGTTTTGGGGATTGTTTTCTTGTTCTTTGTTTTCTAACTGGAGGTATTTTCTCACATATTTCCCACATTCCTTCACAGTTCAGTGCATATTTACACTCTTTATTCTGTATTTCAACTTTACTGTCATCGGTTGTATCGATTCTGATTGAATTCTGCACATTCCATTCAACCCTGCTTGTTAAATGGAAACTTGAAAGCCATATGGGGATTTTTTTTGTTTGTTAAACATTGTCTATTTACATAACAGCACATGTTGGCAACTGTCAAGATCAGGTTTTTATCATCAGATCTGTAGCTGAAAACACACTGAAAAACTAGGCTATATAAATTTTTAAAAATTCTGGTTACTTCTTGCCTTTGACATTTGCGATTTTTTTTTTAGGTAGTGTCCACCGTCAGTGTTCATTACACACAAATATTTAAATTATACTTTTTTACAAAGGATTTTCAAAACAATAGTTATAAACTCAGAGATTTTTGAGAGACAAACTAGTTTTAAAGAGAACAAGTTCAAACTGGCACACACTCACGTTTACTCCTGTAATTCTGCTTTGAACTGACTTGTCTCAAAGTACACATGCCTCTCCGAAAAGGTGGGACTTCACAGATCCTTCTTACTCACGATTAGATCCTCCTCTGTCACCTGTGTGAAATGCCAGCAGCCTTTGCATTCATTCTTCATAACAACATCCAATTTATCTCACATTATTTGGAAATATGACTTTTTAAGACGAATCCACTCTGACAGACAAGCACACACTGCCTCAGCCTTTATTTATGAACTCTGTACCACTTCCTCTAGATTCATAGCTTACTCCACAAAATTGGCTAAGAAATCATCTTGCAGTGGCAGCTTGTTATGCTCTTTTTTTCCTCCTGCAAAACCACCAAGCTAATACTGAAGAAGCTGTACTGCTGCTAATTTGAGCAGTGGCTCCCTGAATTTGTATGAAGCACAGCTATGCCTTTTTGGCAGATGATATTCCTTCACTTCTATGGTCTCCTGTTTTAACTGTGCTTGTTGCCAGCAAGGGTAATTAATCTAAGTTGTAAGGGAGACAACAGAGATGAAGAGATCTGACCAAGCTACCAGCTTAGACAAAGTACAGCTTTGCTATGCACAGCTATGAGGAGGTTGTCAGAATATACCTGAACTAGTTCAAAACTCTCTCTGTGACCTTACAGGAAAGAGCTGTGGCAGTACAGAGACCCACACAGCCTGCAAAATCTGTCCTAGACCAAGGCAAATATTTGAGGTGTTTCCCAACCTGAGCTCTGTGTTGCAGTAATGACATTTAAAGCTGTTTCAGATATATCTGCACAGTGTTTGGACATACTCAAAGACCAGTCTTGCAAGACTATACACATGTATATACACAGTGAACAAAGATGACGACTACATAATTGAAAATCTGTATTCAGCTACGAAATCTTAAAAGTAGCCCAGTGTTGCTGTTAATGATGGCTCTGGCATTGCCTATGTTGCCTAAAAAAGGAGAAGAAAAGATGAAGAAAACCAAGCCAACCTCCTGCTGTTTCTTTCTAAGAAATTCACTCCCAGTGGTTTGTTTAAGCCAACTTCCTGCTTAAAGTAACTATCTAAGCCCATATAGAGATCACAAATTTTATGCAGTTTACATAACCAAGAACATGAAATTAAAACCAAATAGTTTATAAAAGGAGTTTGAAAACAATGAGGAAAACAAATATAGTTGGTAAATTCATAGCCTGCTTTCGGGTGAGTCCATAAGTAAATTAGTTACATTAGTTTCACTAGATTTACACTTAGGAAAAAACTATTTATTTTCCACTGACATTATCTGTATTAGAGGTTTAAAAACACATGCTAAAGATGTAAAACAAAGATAGAAAAACTGACATTTTACTTTTTTTTTTGGATAGGAATGTACAGCTTCTATTTTAAATTCTTTACATGTTACAGAAAGCAAAATATGAAAGTAAGCATAATATTTACTTAAAATTGTACAAAATTGTAGAATAATATAAATATGCAGTATTCATTTTATGTATGTTTATTAAGACAAAATTAACCTAGGTCTGAAATCTACCTATTCTACAAATTCCATAAGAAACCTTAAAAGTTTGAATAAGCTTATGTGGGTGAAGAAATGTAATGATAAATACCATGCTTTCTTATTTGCTAGCCACTGATTCAATAATGAATGAAAACAAGATTAAAGTTTCTAATAGTCCTGCACTGCTTCCCTTTGTGCAATTACATTCAGACTTGTCTGAATTCAGATCCCATTCTTCAAGTCAGCTTTTCACAGAACCGGGCTTGCAAGAGCTGTTATTACCAAGAAGATTCTTTTCTTGACTCATTTTCACGGTGGAACAAAGTTTAAACTGTTGTAAACCTGCTGAGTAACAGCAATTAAGTTTCTTTTTTCCTAAAACAAATCTGAAGCAATACTTTCTTCTAAATGTAAATTTGAAACCATTTTGACTACAGGCTATTTAGAGCACTATGTCTGTCTGTTCTTTCACAAAGAACAATTTTCTGCAGGGTCAAGAAAACAGCACTAACCATTACTGTCATGGAAGGCCCTTAAGGTTTAAGAAGGTCAAACTGAAAATGATAAACTTAAAACTAGCATTAAAGTGTTTTGGTCAACATGACAACATGATTTGTTCATCTAAGTAATAAAGTTCTAACAGTTCCGAAAGACACATTTCTTACATTCAGTATATATTCTGTACAAGGGAGTACAAGAGAGACATGGACTCACTGGAGAGAGTCCAACAAAGGACCACCAAGGTCATGAAGGGACTGGAGCATCTCTCCTGTGAGGAAAGTCTCCAAGATCTGGGACCCTTCAGCCTGGAGCAGAGAAGGCCCAAGGGGATCTCATCAAAGTATATAAATACCTGAAGGGAAGGTGCATAAAGGATGGAGCCAGGATCTTCTCAGCAGTGCCCAGTGACAGAACCAGGACAATGGGCCCAAAGAGAGGCACAGGAGACTCCTTCTGAACATCAGGAAACTATTTTTTTTGTGACAGTGTATTCCACAGAGCTGAGATACAGCACTTAAAAAACCATGGAGATCAGATGACAACTTCTTGGGCTGAGAACAACACTTGAGAAACAGTTTACTTTGGAGATATTTGTTGCTAACAATATAGAAGGTGCTAGAAGTTAAACTGATTACATGAATGGTCCAATTTTCAAGTCCCATGAACTCTGGCAATATAATGAAGAGATTTTCCTTCTATTTGGTAGCTGAACCACACTGCAATACTCTGTACAAACTTTCTCAAACTCAAGATGACCTTTACTAATAACTGTTCCTTTTAAGACAGAATAATTAAATTGAAACATTAATTATGTATAGAGGTAAAGAGGAAAAAGGAGAAAATCCTGTTACAAAAAGTAACATTAATCCATTTCTAACCTATATTTCTATGCCATCTTTGTTTCTGAACCGCTAGGGGTTTTGATGTGCAACAGAGTTGTTGCACAAGGAACATAACAAATGCAACAAACAGAACAGAACACAAAATACAGAATTCCAAACATTTTTTTGTTTGCTTTGTTTTGTTTGGATAGCTTTAGTAACTGCTGCATTAGCCAGATACAGGCTGCAAGCAAGGTCCCAGGCATACACACAAAGTCTCACGCTTCCACTTCCTCCTCTCTTATAATCCTATCTTCACTCCCACCCCCATCTAGAAGCACAACTGTGAGCTCACTGTCTGCTTCTCTGCCCTCCTACACACACATAGCGGGAACTTCACTCCCTCAAGTCCTCAGCCAGCTCATCAGTGATGACTGCCTTCACAAGAACACTTACCCGCTGCTCAGGTCAGCCTCCACACGAGCAAGTGGCCTACATAGGGGTGATGACCTGGGCTGCAGGGTAAAGGTCTGCGTGCCGACCATCAGTGATCGCAAGAAGCCACTTTCATGAGAGTATTTGCCTCGCAGACCAGTTATGCTGCATCATCACAAGCAAACCTTCCACTGCGGCCAAGAGCTGCATCTCCGGCTATTTTGAGATCGGTGTGCACCACAGCTGCACATCTGGCAGTTTGGGAACCTAAAAATGAGTCAGCATCATCTGATACACTTTTATAGGTGAAGGCGTTTTTGGCTGGTTTTACTCCAGGAGGTCATAAGCACCTAAACTTGTTTTAGAGGAGGAGAGAAAATCCCTTGTCACAGAATGGTGCTTTGCCTTCATAAGAAGAGCAGGCAAACGGGCTCATGACCCTTAATTACTTTGGGCAGACGCCTATTCAACACCTGTCTCCGGGTCGCCAGGATGCCTTCTGTGACACACGGTACTTCTCGCCCCGTGGCGGTAAGTATCTATGCTTGGCACCCAGCATCCTCACAGGGCAGAGCTGCAGCGCCCAGAGCGGGGCGAGAAGACCCCTCTTGGCAGCTGCGAGAGAAACCCGGGGAGCGGAGCAACGCCGGGGCCAGGAGCAGGAGCAGGAGAAGGAGGAGGAGGAGGAGGAGAAGAAGAAGAAGGAGGAGGAGGAGGAGG
>JAWWEW010000001.1:69089466-69105186 GCA_035583185.1 Anabacerthia variegaticeps
CTGCCCGGGAAGCCGCCCTCGGCCGCCCCCCTCGCTGCCCGGCCCGGCCCGGGGGTTCCCGAGCGCCGCCCCCGGCGCGGAGCGGTGTCGGCTCCCGGGGAGCGGGGGCAGGGTGCGGTGCGGTGTCTGTGCTCGGTACGTGCCCAGCAGCGGGGCTCGGACACCCTGGGGTTTCCAATAGCCCGTCGCTGTCTGGCGCAGGGGAGAGTGTAAGGCCTGGATGAGGGTGGGATGGAGGGAGCTTAAAATGCGGGAGACTGACCTTCAGCCAGCCTCTGTGTGTGTTTGTGTGTGCGTATTAGTGCACATGTACGAGCACACTGTCTTAAAAACAGCCTTCAGTGCTTTGCAATTCGCCGAGACCAATTTAAATGCCCGTTCTTTCGTTCCTGAATTTTACTACAGAAATAATCATTTAGGATGTGAAAATTTTCCTCCTGCCCGAATTGACTGTCCTGCTTGTTTATCGCAGTCATTAGTTTAATGTCAATTATACTCAAAATATATAAGCTGTACTGATTATTGGGTGCAAAAATATGGGTGCAGTCAGTGTCCTCAAAAGTTCCAATTTTAGCATTCAGTTCCTTGTACTTGATGGCTTTGTTGTGAATCCAAAGGTATGGAAGTCTGAAATCTTTGCTGCTGTCTATAATTCAAATTTCTGTTGTAATTTTCTAGCTAAATCCAGGTTTGTTTATCTTGGTGTTGGTGTTTTAAGGCTTGAACAGTGAAAAGAATGTCCACAGACATCTACTTCTGTGCATATGTAAATACTCATATTCAAATTATTCCTAGCTTATGATTTAAGAAAAAGTAATGACAAAACCCTTTATTGTATTTGGAATATTTATTTGGATAGTTTTACAGTGCTGGAAATTTCTGTATGCTTTTGGGCATTTATATACAGGGATTGTCATGTAGCTGATGAACACACCAAGTATCCTGTGATTTCTCAGGAGTGACATGTGCCTTAAGGTTGCCACTTGGTTGCCAACTGCTTTGCAGGTCAATGCTTTCTAGTTCACTTCTTGTCCTGCACCATTCTGGCATAACTTGAAATCAGTAGGAGTCCTAAGGTCATTCCTTCTTCTCTGCAATGGAGAATGAAAATGCTGGCCAACTATTTTCTCAAGAGCCTACAAACACTATCTTCCCTGAGGCCTGAAGTAACCTGAGTATGTTTTAAAAGGCCTTAAAAGCATATGCTATTAAACTTCGGACAGATGGAAGGGAAACTTTAATTTAGCTTCTCAGAGAAGTTCAAAAAAACACAGATGGAATGAAGAAATGGTTTGCCTCTAATATTTCTATGGTATGTTTGTTAGGAACTTTCAGTGCTGGTGCCCAGCTTTGCGTAAACGTGCTTTGGTGCAGCCTTCTAAAAGGGCTTATCTTAATATTTGACTGCATGAGTTGGCCTCCTCAGTTCACTGTGTATATTTAACTGCATGGCCAATTTGTGGCATTGAATTTGGTTGCGGAAGTGTCCTGTGAAGCCTTCATAATTACAACACATGAAGTTTTGTTGGATTTTTTTGTGAGTCAGTCTGATCTACTCCAGAGTTTAAAATACCAATTTACTGTTTACTGTCCCACAGGGAAGAAGATTATGTTTTATTTTCTTGGTTATATATGACTGTTAGAGATTGAGATTTTTGTTATGTTATTAGTTTACTGTTTTGGGTTATGGAATGGAAGGAGCAAGGCAATTGCAGACATACTTTATTAGCACCTGATTATTCAAGCATGTGATCTTAAGCTTTGTGATGTATTTGCTTACATAATGGCTGTGATAGGTACTAAGCAAACGATCACTGCAGATTTCATGGTTGTGTCCTAGTTGTTAATGACAAAATATAGAAGAAAGAGGACTTAATGTGGCTAATACCATGTTTTATGAATTTAGTTTTATGAATATCCAACTCCCTAGTGCTAAGCTTATGAAATCTGTCCAGTAGCGCTGTGCTCACTTGCTCACTGTATGTCTTTTTTTTTTCCTTCCTCTCATGAATAATAATAATGATAAACACTTGTACCCATTCTGCCTTTACTTCTGACTGATCTGTTTGGTTCTATTCAGGGCAAGTTCTCATCTAAATAGAAAGAATTGTCGGTGTATATTACTATTGAAAGAATGACTGACTTACGTTTCTGTGTCTGGCAGTGACAGTAGCATGAAGCTGAAGGAGCTATCTTTCTGTTTATTTGTGGTTTCTCCACGTAAATTAAACCGAAGACTGTTAAGATTGGCAGGCAGTTTAGTTTTGAGCTTTAGCACAAGAAGCCAGTTTTATGACTTCTTATGAAACACAAAATGTCTTATCATAAAGCTAATCCTCAGCTTTTCTTTTTTATAATCTGTATCCAAAATAGCTCTAAAGCTTAGTTCTGTGTCTTGTTTTTCCTTGCGTGTCTGCATTTTATTTACAAAGCAGTTTAAAAATGTTCAAACCAGGCAGCTGTTAAAAGCTGGTACTTGGAATTGCAGCAAAGTAAGTGTTGTGAGCAAAGAGCAGGCAGTACGTCAGCATTACGTAACTATCTGCTGAGGGCATGAGTGATTTGTATTGCTTTCTGCCCCTCCTTTTTTGTCCTCTCTTCATAGGACAAAAATACAGCTAATTGATGGGTAAGAATTTGTCATGCTTCCCTGCAGGAATATGACATTAGAAGTAAATTAGCCAACCTTTGTTGTCTTGCTTTACTTTTTTTTTTTTTTTTATCCTTAGACACTTGCATCACTGCAATCCTATTGGTAAACATGTCTTAAATTGTACATTCGACATTCCTTGCAGGTGTAGTCAGTTCAGCTGTGTCATTTCCTTATTGTATTTTTTCTATTTCTTCCCCTGTTCTGCTTTGTGTTGGATAAGGCATCAAGTTTAGGCAAATTATAATAAAAATTCTTCAGAGGTCATTCTTCTGATTGATTTACCTTTTAGCTCTTTGTCACCTGACCTTAATTTGTGCATTACTATCTTGTTTGAAATGTCTGCTCCCCGTCCAGTCTGTTTGCAGAAAAGGTGATTGGAATGATGCTTTGTGAATCTGCACTGAAACAAAGAAAAAGAAATGCAGCCGTTTTCTGCAGCGCAAAAAGCTCAGTGAGCAGCTGAGCATTAAAACTCAAGATTGCCTTCTTTACTGTGAAATCTGATTTTTCAGATAACTGAGTCATGAGGGAAGACTTCACATCCATATGAGTGATTTAGGCACGGAAATCATATTGAAGGCTGCAGGAATTACATGCTGTACTGCTCAAGAATTATAATAAATTCATCACTCCCCCCAGTCTTTCTTGTTAAAAGTTTTGGGCAACCGATTTGAGGTGAGGTAGTGATGAGTCTTTGACTTTGGGTTTTGTCAGAGCTAGATAGCTAAGTGATAAAACGGGTAGGTAACAAACCAGGTTGAATGGAGCCAAAGGCAGTTCACGGAGTTGTCTGTTTAGCTGGTACTGAACTTGCCATGCTGCTGTAGCACTTGGGCTTGATGGGGTTTGTAAGTGATGTGTGAGACAAGACTCTGAGATGGCAGCCTGCTGTTGTACAGCACTGTACAGGGATAAAGAAATTGTGTTGGTTTTTTTTAAATTTTTTTAAGAGGTGTGTCAATCTTGTATGAATGTAAGTTGTGTGTGCTTTTCAGAAATGGGTTAAGAGATGAAAATTTGTACTGTAAACAATTGCAGAACACAAACACAGATAAGGCTTTATTTTCTCTATTTGTTAACTCCATTGTTGCTGACTCTTTACTCTCACAATGTTATCTGATTAAAAACCTTAATCAAAGTCAAATTTTCTTTGTAGCTCTCATGAAAGTCAACCTGCGCAGGAAACGTGAACAAAGAAAAATCTCTTCCTCCTTCCTTTCTTTTCAGGGGACTGAGCCTAATAGTGATTGGCAAATAAACTCACAAATATAGTTTATTCTACACCTTTGATATAAAACTGCTAGCTTATATTTAGCGTATTTTCTACAGTATTTATTTTGTTAGGCAAACACTTATGTAGTTGGTGTTACTGAACAGATCAAGTTAGTGAAATTCTGTTGCTATACACAGATATGAGATGATATCATAACTGGAAGATAAAATGCTGCATCTAGAGGACTAAGTTTATAATACTGAAAAATACTGAGCGAAGATGCATGAGGTGGTGTTACTGTTGCTTGCTTGTGATGGTTGCACTGATATTTTTAGTCTCAATCATTGAAGGTACAATTTTTTGTGGCACTGACTTTTTGACATGAAACACCTACCATAGATTCTTAATAGTTTAGAAAAGCAAATGAGGAGCTCCTGAAATGACGTACATAGTGCTTTCAGACAATGGTCTGTCCTTACTTCTTAGTTGTTTTATGAAATGTAATAATAGATAATTTAAATTTTGAATTTATTTTTGTAACGCTTTTACCTGTGACAAATTTGTCTATTATACAGTAGTTTTTTTCCTTGAAGGAATACTTTTAATGTTTTGATAAATATTTTCCCTGTTTTTATGAAGAATCCTTTTACAAAGAAGAAAAGTTATAAATGTAGAAATATGTTTGCAGATACAATAGTGATGCAGTTAATAATTAATGGAACGGATTTTACATTTTTTTTCCATTTTTTTAGTTAAGTTTCTAAATACTTTCACATATTATACAAAATAGAAGGCAAACCTCAAATCTCTCTGCACTGGACAAGTACAATCCTTTCTCTCTATTCCTGTTTATAAATTTAAAGCATAGTGGTTTGACTTTGTGTATTGCTATCACTGATTTTTGAATCTTTTTTGGAAGGCCACCCGTGAAACATCTAGCTCTGCAGCTGATTCATAAGTATAAACACTGCCATACTGGTATATCAGGAATATCAGCTGTCCATTCGGGTTTTTCTACAGAGCTGTTGATAGGCCAAAGTCTTAAGGTTGGATCTGTGCAAGGGTAGTGCAAGAGGAAAGGTTAGGAACGGGACTGGCCTTTCTGATGACAGTAAGCTGTTGGTGTGGCTAAAGCTATCTTGTGAAACTGGGATTTTTAGGTTCTTGAAAGAGGTACCTGGTCTGCGCAGTGACGCAAATTCAGGTAATGTAAAAACGCAGCTTCAGGCTGTGGCATGCATGCCACATCTAATAAGTCTTCTAATCCTATTGGGAAAGTTCAGTGACATGAATAAAATGCCTTCAAATAGCAGGGTTCTTAGCGGAAGAACCTCTCAGCTGTGTTGTGCCCAAGCTAGATGTTCTTTTCATGCTAGTTTAAAAAGGAGAAACTGTAAGTCCTCTCTGTTTGTTTGTATTTGAAAAATGTGATAGGAACTGCATGAGGATAATCTCAAACACTACATTAATAGAAAATGTTAGTAGCAGTCTTCTAGATGGGGAAGAGGAGTTACTTTTGACAAATCGTTAATTCTAGAGTTATTTTGAAACTTTCTTCCCCTTGCCATTGTTGAAAAAACAAGGAAGATGTGGCAACTGGTAATGTCATCACACAGAGCTTTGTGAGACCTCCGTGCTCAATTTACAGTCAGAGATTTGAGTATTGTGTTTTGTAGCCTCAAACCTCTTCCTAGACTTCAAGTGCATCAGCTACTTTGGAAAGGGGAGTGAACAAATGGACATAGACCAATACACTCAATTTAGGCAAACCATTTTCAAATGAAGAAGAAAAGTAATCCTGAGAGATTGAGTACAAGAAGGATGAAAGAAAAAATTTACAACTTTTAGGTTGGAGAAACACTGACAACTTTTCCTACTGAAAGTGAACTACTGTACAGCCAAGACTGTGGGTTTGAGCTTCCTCAGGCTTAGGTCTCCCACTTCCTGGACAAGTACTGTCACAACTAGCTGATTTTAGTAAAATGGGCATCCCCTTCACCAGCTGTGTTTTTAATAAAAATGACTAACTTTTTCTTTGTGTGCTGAAGTCGTGCCAGGCTTGCACAGCCTGCACTCAGAGCATGTGGCAAGCTCAGATTTACAGTGAAAGTGGAAAATATATTTTCATTTTAACATTTAACTTTTTATTCCACTTATGCATTGCTTCCATTATTACAGGCTAAGATTAGCCTAGAACTGAAGTAGTCTAACTTACTCCTCAATAAGTCTACAGCCAAAAGATTAGATACTGAGTCATCCCCCCCAGCCTCATCCCTGGCTGTGCCTCCAGCTGTGTTTGGAATGAACAGAACAATTTAGAAAAAAGTCCTGCAAATTTTGAGTGACGTAGACACAATAAAATCTGGGCAATATGCTATATACAATTTTATTTTTGTTTATAAACCCATTTTGCTTTTTCTTGGCGTTACTAGGTGCTTGGCAGAGATTTGTCATATTCCTTCTTGAAAAATGTGGATTCCCAGTAAGAAAAATGAAGAAAAAATTTGATCTCTCTACTATTGTTTGATAACTTAACATATTCGCAAACGTAGTTTGTCCATTTTAGCTTTGAACATATTTTACCTTTTGCCATTAATCCTCTTAATGTTCACTGATTGTTGAGGTAGGAAAGGTTAGAATCATCTCCTTGGCAAGGATGTATATGTAGCTAGAGCTATTGAATGTGCTTTTGCTGGGTTAATCTGAAAAGGTTATATAGAGCAGACTTGAGGAAATGTTATTGACAAGAGGATGCTTACAGTAGCAGTTTTCTCCTTATTGCAGAAATAAAATGAGTATTCTTTTAAAGGGGCACAAGCTTGTGGTTAAACATTGCATTGGTGATGGTTTGTGTCATTAACACTTGCCATCTTTGAGAAATGGGTGGCGCCTTTGGGAAAGAATGAAACAATTGGGATAAGAGTCTTGGGTGATACTGAGGCCAATTATCCATATTGATCGCGGTACTTTGAATCAATTACCATAATTTGAAATTTAACAGAAACAGTCCTTAAGGTATTTTTGAAGCATTAGGGGTCTGAATTGAACTGTCCAGACTGGTGGTTACAAAGTTGACTTGTTTCAAATGTATGGAATAAATGGTTAGGAAAAGGATTTGCACAAGCTGTTTATGCTTTAAAATCCTATTCCAAACTCTGTGCATAATTTGAACAAAGGAGCTGGCCACTAAAGCCCTGCAGTGCTGGGCAACAGCTGATGTTGAACAGTGTGGCTTATGTTCCTTTCTCATGTGCTTCAATCTCTAGCACTTTTTTTTTTTTAAAATACTTCCTTTGATTTAGTGATAGCACTAATTTGGTTATGTTCTGTTGCCTTTCAAAGAGGTGAACATCCTGGACTTCTGCTTTTTTATTTTGATATTCTGGTTTTGTTTAGCTGCCTTGCGATCAAACAACCTGCTGCAAAGTGCCTGCTTTCAGATGTGTGTACCATCTGTCTGACAATTGAGAGGTCCAGAGAATTGTCCTTTGGGCCTCATATTTTGCTTTAAAATGCTCAGTCAGCACCCTTTAGTAGTAGGGTTGAAAAAGTTCAATACTACCTGTTGAAACATAAGAATGCTTTCTTTAAAGAAAGAACCTTGAATGTTTATTGGTATTGTGTGAGTTGTGTTTGTCATTGCCACCTAATTTTATTGAAGCTGTGAGTCCCATGGTGGATAGAAGGGAAAGAAGATCACAAATCATAATGATAATATTTTCAGAAAAGCCTGTTCTTGCAATGCACAATAAGTGTGTTCAGCTGGTGTTGTGTATGTGTGTGGGTTTTTTTAAGCTGTTGAAATTTCTGTCTGTATTATTTCTATAAATGGAGGAGCTTGAGTACTCCATTTCCAGTTACTAAGAAAATGAATTATGCTGAACAAGTCAAGCATGATTGACCTACTAATAAGAATAGAACTTTCTCTTATTGATTAATAATATCCTCTGATTTATATTTTATTGAATTATTAATTTCTTTTTGGCCTACTATGTCCTGTTGAGTAGGAAATTGTTTTGCTTTACTGGCTTTAAGTACAGCTGTGATAAATCTCTGGGTTGTCAATAAACTTGAGACTTTTGAAGATTTTGTACATCTGAAGAATTTTCACGGACACTTCTGCATGGTACAGGAGACACAAACTTGGGTCGTTTTTTTCATACTTCTCTCAAATCAGGAACTTAAGATGAAACTGTATGCTACTTCTGCAGTTCAGTCTCCACGATACTTCTTCAGGAAGAAACTCTTTATCTTACTCCCCTGTAAAATAAATTTATCATTTTTAGCATCCTCCTGCATTGTTTTTGTGCTTGAACTTTCTCACTCTACTTTAAGTGAAATATGCGTAATATATTTAACGTAAAATTCATCTCTTTCAATCAACATTGAGTTTTGCAGCTGAAGTGAATGTAGGCTAGAATGGAAACTGGAACTAACTGTTGAATATTGAGCTTGCTATTGGTGACAGCCCTGTCCCATTTCCTAATTTTACAAGCTTCTGTTGCCTCTACTTTTACAGTTTACATGTTGTGTATGTTCTGTGGGACTTTAGAGTGACTGGAATCTACTTTCTGTACTGATTCTATAAAGCTGCTGGTAAATAAAGACAACTTTTCGACTTGCAGTCCTGTTACTGGTGGTTTGCTGAAGCTGTTGTTTAGTGGCAGCTGCCAACAAATCCTGATGAAACGTTGTTTATAGTCAGGGAAGATAGTGAGAATGAGCAGTAATCATTGCATGAAATGTGTGACCTGTCCATATGTTAGGTAGTGTGCACAGTTTTGGTCTCTCACAGGAGGAGCCTAGAGGAGCTACAGGAGGTAAAGGGAAGCAGACATTTTATAAAAGTGGTGTCTGAAATGGGTGGTGAGAGTTGGAAGTGATGAATCCTTACAGAGTCACCAAGGCAGTGGATAGAGCAATTGTGGAGCTGTTATACACTGAAGTGTGCAATATTAAAACCAGAGAGCACTCACTGAAGTTTGATTTAGAAAAGAAACTACATAGTGAGAAGTGAACATAGGCCATTTGTGACTACACAAGATTTTTAGAGGCAGATAATACTATCAGATTCAGGAAAACACATGCATCAAATCTGTAACAGATGCATATGGCACAGGCAGAGATGTACACTTTACCAGCCATATTTTAACTGCTGTGAATGGTGCGGAGTCTGAGGAAAATGGATGGCGAATAAGTGACTCAGGCTCATGTGCTGCCCCTCTGTCTCTTGATTGTCTTGGAGACAGAACACTACCTTAAACTGACCACTGGTGTCGGTAGCAGGCTTCTGGTTTTTAGTGGCTTTCTTATGTCTATCTAGAAAGCACTGAAAGAGGAGAGGCTCATTTTATACTTTGTTTATAGAATTTAAACAAGTTCCTCAAGCTGTTCTCGAGTTACTATTTGACAAACAGAAGGCTACATGATAGGTGGTAATGTTTTTAGTAACTTCTAAATTCTAGAGTAGGTCACAGTTGCAATACCTCACTGTGCACAGGCTTTAGAGTAAGCTTTTAACAACTTTTTTCTAGAGTTTTTTTATGCTCACGTGTGAAGATTTGAAAATGTTGGTCTCAGCCATAGTCTTTATTAGTGTTTAGAGACACACGTTTTTGTTGGCAAATTTAACTAATAGTTCCTATAACTATTCAATAGGAAAACTCTAGGAAACTGTGCCCAATTTATAATTTTACAATAAATATGAAGTATATATCTGGCTCATACAAAAATTCCAGTACTCATAAGTATTGCTGAATAATTCTTCAGTAGAGAAGAAACCTAAAATAGAGAAAAATTAGTAAGACCACAGTTCTAGTAGCATTAGTCTTAGAATTTTTACTTTTCTAAAGGACTTCACATATTTACACAAGGTACCTTCTCATTCACTTTACTAATAACTCTAATTTTGCTTCTAATGTGGGGAATTGGAAGGCATACATCTCAATAGAAGACAAAGAATGAATGCAAATGTGCATGTTGTGATGCTAAATGTATAATTAATTGTTTCAATTTGGGTTATAATCCACAAAAAATGAAAGAACAAGTCAAATGCTATATATAAGGTAGCCATTGGGGTGGAGAGACAGAGAGGTACTTCTGTCTAAACAAACTGTAATGTTTTTATTTTCTGTTTTCCCTTCACAAAGTCTTAATCACCATTGTTGTTTGTTTGGGATTTTTTAAAAAACCTTGAAAAAAACATAGGTTAAAGATTCCCAGTTAGAGGGAACTGACTAAAATAATTTAAGTATCATTTGTGCATGTAAAACACTTTCACTTGCTACAGAATACTTTATTTTTACACAAGGAGATTCATTCTGGTAGAAAAGCCATTCTCTTGCAACTCTTCTTTCAACAACATTTAGGATAAATCTCTTTGGATTCTTTTCTGTCAAAGTTTGCCTCCAGAGGTTGTGGGTTTCCATGGTACCTAATCCTTATTTAACAGACACACTTGGTATTTCTACACAGCTGTGGAAGGGCAGCAATGGATTTCTGTTCTGCTTTCCTTCTTCTAGTGCAGATTTTACACCTTTGACCTTCTGACATATTAACTACTGTTGAAAACTTTCTGCAGAGATGCCTCATGAAAAAAAAAACCTGAACCAACCCACTCCATTATCATGAAGGGACACTGCTAGATCTGGGTGTGTAATAGTTGATGCTTGCTATGTCATGGGTTGGTGAGAAAAAAAAAAAAGGGATGGATCTGTTCTTGCAGTCAGAGATTCTAATCAAATTTGATCACTTAGTTGATACATAAAAGCAAAAAGGAGCTGAAAGTTGTTGTACTTTGGTGCTTTACTGGAATATACAGAACTAACTTATGAGTTTAATTGCTTAGTACTTTGGTGTTTGTTAATCAGAGGGCTCACCAGTTTTTAGAGTGTGGTGTTCCTCTGTAGTGTTGCGGCTGTGGCAAAGACTATATTTCAACAGAGCATGCCCTTGGTACTGAACTACATATAGTTGCCTTCCTGCCAGCTGGTCTGCACAGGTTCATCATAGGTTGGTGTTAAAACAGACATTTGAAAAAAAGGGCATGATGTTGTAAACTACCTTATTGGTAAAGGATAAAAAACTGATACTGAAGAGAAAGCTAATAAATTAAAATACAATGTGGTTTGTTGGGCTAATTTTCCCAAGAATTCTTGTATTCTAGGAAACTAAATATTTCTTTCAAATGCTGCTGTGGATACTTTTTTCCACAAATAAACGAAATGAAAACACTTATTTTGCAGGAGGATTTATTTATCTCTTTTGCTCTTAAAATTACTTGCTGACTGTAATTACAGATTATTGGTTTTAGTTTTGATTTTTCAGTGTCTACTAGTGACCTAAATTAGAGCTGATTGATCTTAGCACTTGCCCTCAGCAAGTTTGCTGATGACACCAAGCTGTGCAGTGTGGTTGACAAGCTGGAGGGAAGGGATGCCATCCAGAAGGACCTTGACAGGCTTGAGAGGTGGGTATGTGCAAACACAAATTTCAACAAGGCCAAATCTGTAAGGTCCTGTACCTGGGCCACGGTAATCTCCACAAACACAGGCTGAGCAGAGAATGGATTGAGAGCAGCCCTGCCGAGAGGGACTTGGGAGTGCTGGTGAATGAGGGGCTGGACGTGACCCAGCAATGTGCACTTGCAGCCAACAAAGTCAGTTCTGTCCTGGGCTGCATCTAAAGCAGCGTGGGATCTGGGCAGCAATGCTGAGGGTTGTGATTCCTCTGCTTTGGTGAAACCCCACCTGGAGTGCTGCATCCAGCTCTGGGGTCCCCAGCACAGGAGGGACATTGATTTGGAACAAGTCCAGAGAAGGTCCACCAAGATGATTAGAGGGATGGAGTGCATCTCCTGTGAGGAAAAGCTGGGAGAATTGGGGTTCTTCAGCCTGGAGAAGGAGAGTGCTCTGGGGAGACTTTACAGCAACCTTCCAGTGCGTAAAGGGGCTCTGCAACAAGAAAGATGGAGAGCAACATTTTAGAAGGGCATGTAGCAAAAGGACAGGGGTAATGGCTTCAGACTGAAGGAGGGTAGGTTTTGATTAGATATTAGGAACAAATTCTTCACTGTGAGGAGTCTGAGGCACTGGAACAGGTTGCCCAGAGAAGTCGTGGATGCCCCACCCTTGAAAGTGTTCAAGGCCGTGTTGGATGGGGCTTTGAGCAACCTGGTCTAGTGGAAGATGTCCCTGCCCATGGCAAGGGGCTTGGAACTAGATGATGTTTAAGCTACCTTCCAATCCAACCCATTCTGTAATTCTGTGAGTGGTGTTTATGGTTTAAAGATATAGGTTTTATGGTTGTCTTTTTCTCTAAAAATAAAAAAGTCATAGTCAATAGCACAAGCTGTTGAGACCTAGGTGGCATTCAGAAACAAGAGATGAGTAGACAGGTCAAAGCCATTTTCAACATGATGTATTTTTATAACAGGTTCAGAATTAAATTTTATTTCAAGATATTTTCTTTTTTTGTCTTGAAAATACCAAGATTAAGATTTTGCTATTTATAGATGGATAAATCTATTTTTAGACTACTAAAGCTGAAAAATGCAATGTGTGGTTACAAAACAGGCATTTAATTTGCAGCCTGTATTTGTTCAAGTGAAATTATTTGTATGTAGCAAGATATCTCTGCTTTCATGCCTCACATGAAGAGAGCAGTTTAGTGTAGACTTACAAATCACTACCAATAGGCAGGTGTAAAAGGACTTCAAATTTTTTTGGTAAATGAAGGCATCAGGTGTAACACAGAGAGGAGAGAAGCTCCCTGTAAGCTTAATGAAGGTGATAGCAGGGGTTTTTTTTAAACTAGTGTTGGTTGCACCTCTCATGTTTACAAGGGTACGGCTTCTGTGGAAAGAGTACCTGTGTATCAGTATGGAAGATGTCATGAATCTGATGTGGAAATACCAGTCTTGAATCTGCCATGCCTTCCTTTCCAATACTAGGAACTGCAATAAGTGGATATTTTTGCTTGATCTTTTGTCGTAATCTGAAAAATTGATAATAGAAGACCAAAGTAACTTCTACAAAGTGAAGATGATGAATCTCTGTTGCTGAGAGTGTTACTTTTTGTGAACGAAGTGTATTGGTGGACTGTTTTGCATACAGAGGTTGAGCTTGCATGGTCTACTTGGTTGTCTCCACAGTTTTACTTAAAGCAGAATATTAGATCCAGCATTGTGGAATTTCTGTGCATTGTATTAGTTTTAATGCACTTTGGAAGAATCCATGAACTGGTCAGCATGAGGTCAAAACTGGAAGAGTCAAAGCTTCTTCAGAAATGTAGTATTTGAAAGGTAGAAAGAAGGACATGTTAAAAGTGCTTTGTAATTTATGATTGCTAATGAGAGTTCTAAGAGTGTAGCTCTATGGTTCCCCAGACAGAACCATCACTGCCAAAATTTACAAAGAAGTTTATCTAAAAGTTATGTTTTGACAAGATGGGCTAGTAATAAAGATATTAAAGGAAACAGGAAAAGAAAACTGGCTAGTTGTTTGGGTGGTTTGTGGGTTGGGTTTTTTTTTTAGTTTGTTTGGTTTTGTAATCTGTATGCATGATTTTGTGCTACACTAAAGTTATATAAAAAGCATGAAAAAAGCATGTGTTTAGAAAAAAAGACAATGTGTACAATGTGCTGTTGAAGTTAATTAAGTTGCAATAATTTTATAATGTACTGGATTCCATAAATCATATTTGATGAAAGGATTAAAGAGCAGCTTTTGAAATGTGCATAAAATCAGGTAACAGAAATTGTGAGTGGTGTTTGTGTTACACTGTGACTGGAATTAGCATGTGCCACTTCAATACACTTTATCATTGTTCTGATCTTGTGTATTTATGGTAGGGGTGACATAAGACATCTTATTTTTCCTCTTTTTTTTTTAATGGTGTAATTTAATAACTTGCCTGTATTGCCCCTCTTGTACAGTGAGTTACTTCATCAGAAATGAAGCAAACTGTTTATCCGGGAAAGCAAACCTTTGTGAGTCAGACAAAGTTACTATGTGCAGGTAAAGAAAAGGTGATAAGTAGAGAATGAGATCTTTCTCCCAGTTTGTTTTTATTTTGATAAGCCTAAAAAATTAAACTGTCTGCATCAGTCCCCTCAGTAAAAGCTTCTGTACTAAGCACTTTCCTGTGGATCATGTTGCTTTGTAGGCTGTCAGCTGATTTCAGAGGTTGCATCTGATTACTTTGAAAATAATTACACAAACAAAATAACAGATTTAAAGAAATCAATTGCAGAAGGAATAATTGTGTAAATTGTAGAAGAATATTTTCCTCTTCAAAGAAAATTATTAATGTTAGAAAATGCAGGTAACTGTATTTGACACAATATTTTGGTGCTGAAATGTCTGGCATTGATTTTAGCTTCTGAAATGAGATAGTAAATCACTGTTTTGTAGAGCTCTTTTTGGGAAGGAACCCAAAGATCGTGTATGGTAAAGGCACATGAAGGCAACTATTATATTGTCCTTTCCTGTGCATCCTTTAGTAGTTACGTGAGAATGAATCATTGATGACAGAATAGCCATTGCTCCTCAATTGAACTTTGAATTTGGCATGTCTTAACATAGATAGATCTTGAGAATATGAGCCTGTAATGTCCTGTAGTTTGAAGGCAGCAAAAGCAGGGGTTGAAATACTGGCGTAAACAGTTTAAGAGTGATATGTCTAATAATGAAGTACTCACTTTTTTTTTTAATATAATAAAGCTTCATAGAGTCAGCCAGATACTGTAAGTACAGACAGACTAAGATGTGAAGGAAAAAAATTTTCTGTGTGACTGGCTTTTAAAATGTGAGGTGGGAATCAGGGGAAGGTACTAATTTACCATTGTGTATGGTTTAATAGGTCTTGACAATTGTTTTGACCATAATCTTGACAAAGCAGCTGTATTGCTTACTACCAAATAATGGTTCACTGAGGACTTGAGAGGGACTGGGATGACAAACTGGGGGTTCTCCTTAGTCCTTTAAAAAGTAGGCAAAATATTCTTACTATTGGAAAAATAAAATCTTGGATACTATTTGTATACTTTTAATGTTAAATGCTGCTTCAGGTGACGTTTAAGTACATAGCATAAGTAAAACCTTGAAACAGACATTTTCAGTTCCATACTGGGTGTTTTTATCTTGGTTTCTATGGCAATGAAACCTATGTGGAGTGTCAGTTCTCTTCTTCCCCTGTCTCCAAGAATAACTTCTAAATTTACCAGCCAGTATAAGCCAAAATTAAACGTGAAGGAGGAGGCTCAAAGGTAGACAGATTTCTACTGGTTTCAGTCAAACTGGTAACTCCACATAGGAGAGTCAGTGCCCTATGAAGACAAGACAGAGTTGCTACAAGGCAAAATGATACAAACCACCACTGTCTACCCTGCTGGTGTGGGCAAAATTTCCAGTTTCCTGGGGCAAGTTCTGATGCAGTTGTGGAGTTTTATCCTAGAACGTGCTGAGTTGGAAGGGACTCACATGGATCATCGAGTCGAACACTTAACCTTGCACAGGATCATCCCCAAGAGTCACACCATGTGCCTGAAGAGTATCATCCAAACATTTCTTGAACTCTGTTATTGTTTGGTTTTGGTTTTTTTTACCTCAGTGAATTAGTCCCCTGAGAAGAGCTGAAGTTACTGCCTTGAGGCAGTTACTAGGAGATGGGACGCTTGAACAAGAAGCCACAAAAGCTGGTTTCTGTTCATGGAACAACTTGTGTTTATTCTTGTATCTGTAAATGCTCAAGCTACTTAATCCAACTCTTGTGATTTTTTTTTTTATTTTTTTAATTTTTTTTCATTAAAGTAGTCAGGATTTTTCTTTAAGTTGCTGCGTTAGGATAACCTTGA
>JAWWEW010000001.1:69105286-69135742 GCA_035583185.1 Anabacerthia variegaticeps
TTTTTTTATTTTTTTAATTTTTTTTCATTAAAGTAGTCAGGATTTTTCTTTAAGTTGCTGCGTTAGGATAACCTTGATGCCTTTCAGCATTTCTGAGAGGCCTGTATAATAGAAGAGAGGATAAACAGAAATACTTGGTTTCTGAATATGAGTCCCAAAAAATAAAGACATTTTGAATGCACTAAAGGGCATAATGGGACTCTTTTGTATGGAGCCCTTAGGATGGAGTTTTTCCATTTCCTAGTTGCAGTTGCTATAACAATTGAATGACTTAAGTTTGAAGACAAGGTGTCATGCATGTTCTTGTCTGATCCTCTTGGTATTTCATCATTTACTGAATTACTTCACTGTTACTTTATTACAGATAACATGGAGAAAAGTAACTTTCAAGAAAGTATACATAAGACACAAAAATAAATTTCTTGTAATGGCAAAGTGAGGGTTTTTTGAAGCAGTAATATGCTCTTTGACCCAATATGATTTTTCTTATGAATGATTGTTCTTCATCTAGAATCATAATATTTGTAGTTCTCAGGTTGTTTTTCTGACCTGTTTAACCTCTTCAGAGTACAGTGGTTTCTATTCTCACTTGCTTTCTCTATCACTAAATATATTTTAGTTATTTTGAAGTGCTTTTGGTTTTTTGGCTTTAACTACTCTAAATGGCTATTCATATATATCTCAGATTACTACTAGTCCTGGATCACTGATTAGCCATTAAATAACCTGATTGCTCCGTACTCAGAAACCCTCAAAACTCCTATCAGTTTCATTGAAGATGACCTCTGACCTCAGGAAACATTTTCATTTCTTCCCCATCCCCCCACCGCCCCGCCTTATTTTCAATATTGTAAGGGTAACCAAGCACTGGAATAGGTTTTTCAGAGAGCTTATGGAGTCTCTATCCTTGAAGGTACTCAAAAGCCACCTGAATGTGGTCTTGCAAAACCAGCTGTAGGTGTCTGTCATTGACCTAGCTGGCCTCAGAGGTCCCTTGCAGCCTTGACCATTGTGTGAACTTTGATATACTCTGCATGTTAAAATGATTTTGGTGTTTTACACTGCTTAACAAGAAATTTGGCATTCTCTCTTCTTAGAATGTGCTTTTTCCAATAATCTGATTGTACTTTGCCTATTAGGAAATTAATGTAGTTTTATTCTTAATGTTTTTGTTATTGAAGTAATACTTTTCTATAGGGTGTTCATAGAAACTACCAATTTGAAACTCTAGAATTTTTCTTTAGTTCAACTTATTTTCTGATATGAGTTTTTCATGTCGTCCTTCAGTTATTCCTGTCTAGGCATCTTATCTTGTAGTTTATGCTACTGGGAAGCATCACTTTCTTGTTTCATTCTAATACTCTTTCTTAAAAGTTCGATTTGTATTCTAAGCACTTTCAAGTTACCTAAATAATTAAAAATGCCTTCTCTAACAAAAAAATTTTAGTTTCTGTACTTGAATTCTACAGTTTTAATCAACATTCTTGCTTATCCAAATTCTTATTCCTGTATATGCTTAATTGGGCATGTCCTTTTAAAACTGCATCCTAATAAAACAAAGAAACCAACCAGCAGCTTAAAGTTTTATAGGGAAAGGATTGTTTCTAGACCATAAAGTAACACAGAATGTTTTGAAAAGTCTTAGAATTTTCATGGAGAAGCTCTTTTGGCAAGATGTAAGAGAATGAAAATCCCAGTTACAGAAGTAGAAATGTGTCTTAATTTTATTTCTCCTCGATCAATACAATAAATGATGGTATTTCTCACCTGTTGTGTTTAAAAATGGGTTAAGACATTTTATGAATGTATTTAAGAACAAAAATGTGGTGTTAAAATATTCATACAATAGTATTTTCCCATATAGTAAACATTGGAAACTCCAGATTTTTAAGACTCTCTGAACATCACTGATAAGAAGTCCATTTCTGGAGAAAAAAAAAAAAAGCAAGGCAGTTAAGATTATCTTTAGCTGTTTCCTTAAAAGAATTTAGCTGGACTGATGGATATAGTCACATGCTGTTTTGCAAATATTTTTTGTTTTGTTGATGAGAGTAATTTTCTCTCTCTTTGAACACGGTTCTGCAAGTATTAGGTTGTAGTGGAAAGTATTCTCTGAATGGTTCTGAAATTTTGTGTTTTTCTTCTAAGCTTCACAATGAGGATGACGCTCCAGTATCTTCAGCAGCTGAGCAGCCCTCGACGTCTACAGAGACTACGCAGACTCCCCAGACAGCAGCCTTATCTGAAGCAGATACTTCCCCTCCACCTTACTGTAGCATAGCTGTGGAAGCAGCTGCAACCTCAGGTATTTTTCTCACATAGCAGCTTGTCAGGGAGGAGTGTGTATGAATCAGCACGTGGTTCAAAGTGGTATGATGCTGTGGTATGTTTTTTTTTCTTCTATGCACACAATTACAGTAAAAAGCTATCCTTTCATGTACAGCTCTTTGGTTTGTTCAGAAGAAGCACACTTTTAAATTATGCTGATTGTTCCAAATTGCTAGACTAAATGGATATTCATTAATTAGTATAATAGGTTTTATTTAAGTCTGTATGTAGTTCAGTTCCACATCTAATCTACATCGTTGAGTAGTGCTCCATTATTAGATCTAATTAACAATTTTCACTGTCTCCTTATAAAAAAAGCCCCTCAAACTTCTTAAGTATATAACGCTGTTTGGTGAAAATATTGCCGCAAAAGGTTAATTTTGCTTTAAAGGCTCTTGATAAAACTTCTCATGAAAAATGAGTAACAGGAGTCTCTTTATCCATTTATTTGCTTCTGCCTTTCTCAAGAGATTGTAACTTTTCTTTGGGATACAGAAGATGTAACAGTGGGCAACATTGCAGTTCCTGTTTAAGTAAAGATGCACGGATTTGTGTCTCCATGTGCCAAATATTTTAGGAGGAACTGCCAACCTAATTTTTTTAATCTTGGTTAAAAGAGCAGTCTCCTGTCCCTGTCCTTTGAGACAGTATTTGCAAGTATAATACATAGCTGTGCAGAATTATCTTTATATGTCCCTATATATAACTTCCTTGTGTTGGTGTTCTGACAAATCTGTTGACCATGTGACCAGTTCTGACAAATCTCTACCGCTTAAGCAATCTTGTTACAAGCTACTGCTGGCTGTAGGAGGAAACTCAAAGCATATTTTAAGTAGTTTTTAATTGATGTTGTTAATAATTCTATTCTTCGTGATGATGTTTTGCATCATGGTGATATATGTTGCATGTTGTTATATGATGGTGATGATAGGTTGCAGTATAGAAGAGTGAAGTCTGTGGTCCATTTGGATGGAAGGAACATTTTTAAAAGAATGTGTTGAAATCAAAATTTTGGAAAAACTGATTTTCACAGGGCAACTGGAGTTAGCAACAAGGCCACACTAATAAGAATATAGCATAATTATTACCAGACTGAAGTAGCAGGCTGATATTGATATTTAAAGGCTTTATTTTTAGGATGTCTTTTATTTTTAGCATGTCTTTTGTATGATTTGATGAAAAGCCTTTTGTTGGAATGCCTATGAATATAACTAAGCAAATATGTTTTTTTGTTCATAAATTTTTTGACTCATGCCAGCATCTATGTTAAAGTTTCTGCCTTAGGTAGGAGCTAAAAGTACCATCAAGCTGGTCACTGCTTTTTACAAAAATATTAAAAAAAACCCACTTGCTTGAAATACAAATACTATGAATTTCAGCCTCTATAAAAAGATAATACTTTAAAGGTAAATAATTATATGCTTGTAAAAGTTAATATTGTTGACATCTTTCTGGTTTAAAAATACATAAATACATAACTTCTTTATTTTGAACAGAACCACACAATGAATTTTATCCTGTACCACCTCCATACAGTGTAGCTACCTCTCTTCCTACTTACGATGAAGCAGAGAAGGCCAAAGCTGCAGCAATGGCAGCTGCTGCAGCAGAAGTTGCCCAACGAGTAAGTGATACAGTTCTGCTTTGTTTCAGTTTTGTGACGTGTTAGGCTAATTAATTATAACAGTTGGGCCCATATTATGACCTATTACTAAAATAACAGTGGGCTGATGTTTTAAATATTTTAAATGCTTAGGTTTTGCATAGATACTGTAAGTTAGTAGTAAAGTACTGTGACAAGCATATAATTTTTTCTGAGACGTAGCTGCTGTCTAAACAACTTTAAAAGCCAAATTTTGCCCTGTTTTAATAGTTTATCTAGTATTTTATCAACTTCTAATTAGGTATCCACTACTAATCTTGCTTTGTAGAGTTGTTGCTGATACTCAGTGTTTTGGATGGTAAAAAAAAAAAAAGAATGACCAAAGACATTTAGAGAGGAAAGGAGAATTCCAACAGTGTGGAAGGGGCGAGACCCCAAATCAGGTAGATCTTTTTTAAAAGGAAGGGTCCCTGTTGTTTGTTTCATGGAAACTTAAATACTGAAGTTTAAAGTACTTAAACAAAACCCCATACACCACAAGTTATGGTAAACAGTAAATTAAATAATAGGCATATATTCAGTGTTCATAGTTTTGTAAGAATTAACCTTATTTAGAATACAGTCTTCAATATCGAAAACAGATATCTGCAATTCATGATAAATGCTGGTTTCGTAAGTGAATTTCTTCTTTTCTCTTAAGATTTGAAATGTGGAAATTCTGCTGCTTGGTAGTGTTGACCATAATATACTGTATGCAAATAAAGCTTTCAGTGCTGTCACTCAAAATCTCATTCTTGAGAACAAATGTGATTACATTCGATATTCATTTAAAATCTTACTGGGTGCTGAGTGCTTGTGACTGGAAAAAACAACGCTCTGCTCACCTAGCAGGAGGCTGTTCCTTCCTTGCCTGCAGCACAGCACTCACAGTGCACAACACTCACTCACTTTAAGGGACGTGCAGCTAAAGCTAAAAGTGGATTTGTGTAACATGGTCAGTGAAGGTATCACACAAATCTGTTTTACTAAATGTGGTAGGGAATCAGGGAGATTTGAATGGCTAGTTGCCAAGTTTCAGCCACGAGCTGTTGATCTCCACTTGTACGTTTTAACTGTTATATAGTCTGTCCTTACTGCTTGTGACATAAGTAAAATATTTGCTAAAATACTGGTCTGAGTGAAACCCTCAATCTGCAATTGCAAACTTGGAACATTAGCAACCCAAACCCTAACTTTTAGGGTACCTGTGATGTTGCAGACAGGATGTGGAGCTCTTGCAAGAATCTTGTTGCTTTTAACTTTGTATGTCTAGAATCTTATGAAGCACAAATTTAAGACATACAAGGAGTCTTCCTTGACAGCTCAGCCTGGGATTCAGCCAATTTCAAGAATAAAGCTAAGGAAAAAAAACAAACAGAATAGCAAGTGTGTTTTTTATCATGTCATTTTAAACTTTTTTTGCTTTTGAGAACTGTCTCTAAAAAGGTCAGGTCACTGACAGAAACATCTTTCACCCTTCTTCAGACAATCTGCCTGGTTTTAGTCAAAAAACAATTTTTGAAAAGTGAGTTTCCTCAGTTGATACATACAGCTTCAAATTTAGTAAATGCACGGAGACTGTCTTGCTTGAAAAAGTTGAGGCTGCTTGTAGCTCTGAAGGGGATGGAATTTCAGATGTCCTGTTCCCAGAGAACATTCTCAAATGTTCTGTGTCAGAGTGAGATTACAGAGCTAAAAGTAGATACAACTTATGGCTGCTCTTGACTGCTTTTGGTGAAAACATTGGAACTCAGAAACAGTGATTTCTGATGTGCTCTGAGGTAGTTTTGTTATTCTTAACTGTCAGTTAGAAAGGGATGGGGAAACTGCTTGATTCAGTTGTCATCAATGGTAGGTGAAAAGATGAAGGACAGGCAATAGCTGAGTCTCTGAAGCTTGTGTGTTTTGGGAAAAGCAGTCTGGTTTTGGTTGAGCAAGGAGGTGACTGGCTCAAAGTGAACACAGAAGGATCAGAGAGGATGGGTCTGAGTCAAAATAAGAAAAGACAAGGATGAATGGAGAGCAGTGGTATGGACAGAGTACAGAGAGATTTAAATGAGAAACAGAAGGGAAAAGAATAAACTGGGACTGGCAGAGAAAGGGACCTAAGTGGGAATAAAACGTGGTACTGGGAAAGGAGCTGAAGCTAGTGTGTGAGAAAAGAGAAATAGGGAGGGAAAAGGAATCTGAAGTTAAGAGGCTCTAAGAGAGTTGGATATGGTGACAAAGTGTAAACTTCTTCATAATCTGCTTTGCTAGAACATACAGTAGAACTTGAAGTTCAAGAACTACTGAACTGAGGCCACAAGAATTTCACTTGCTTATGAAAAATCAGTAGGGACATACTATCATTCCCCCAAAGCAGAGATTGACGAAAAAGCTCTAGATATATGACAGTATTAAGTTAGGATGAGTAGACTGTCTACCCGGAAGTCGCCTTTTTTCACCTTTTTGCTGACTGCTGAAGAACTCCTGTTCTCGTTGTTCTTTTTTTTTTTTTTTTTTTTTTTTTTTTTTTTTTTAAAGAAAGCAAATGCACGTATGCACACAAGCTATATTAGAGAGTATTAAGGTTGTAAAGTTGAGATACGGGGAAAAAAATAGGAAATGCTGAAGCTGAGTTTCAGTTTTGTAGATTATATTAAAATTGTGTGCCGGTGTAGTTTTAATTACTCCTATTTTAATTACCTTACCACATGATACTGCTAAAAAGTTCCTGCCTTATTTAATAGCTCTGGATTTACACTGAGATGGACTAAGACTGTGTAATAAAATTGTCTTAATCTGGCAGATAGCTGGAATAAGAAAGAAGGGCCTTGTTACAGTTTGAGTGGTGTTTTGCCATCTTTGGGGGAAGGATTTATCTCTGAATACCCACAGAACAGCTAAGTGACTTAACTATGGTAACAGTGCAGAGTTGAATTGTTTTCTTACTTTCACAAGTGACAGCTGCAGACAGTATCTGACTTGCATGTTATAGACTTTGCAAAACATGCACAAATGGTACAGCATAAATTTTTCAGGTTTTATTTTCAGCATTATGAATTTAGTGCTCTTACAAGTGTGAACTCTGCAGTGTTCTGTGTCTCTAGTTTCTTCCTTGTAAACTGAAGTTAAATTGCTTCTTTACTGCAATAAGATGAACAGTTGGAAAAAGTTAAATGTCCTTATGTTACCTTGAGGGATACAGGAAGCTGATAATTTTCATGCTACTGTCCAAAGTGTCCTGTGAAGGCTACAAAACTACTCACTGGGCAAAAGAGAGGAAAATGGCATGAAAGGGCAGCACATCTACTAAACAGCTTTTATATTTTTTCCCCCAAATCATGCAGTGATCTAATATGATCATAGTAAATAGTTTGTTATAGGCCCTGAATTCACAGATAATACCACAGATATACAGTCACATAATATGAGCAATCTCAACATTTACTGAAACTTTCAGTACTTGGTTTTATAGTTCATGTAGCTTGTCTTACAGGAAGAGATTGCATACAAACATGTATTCCTTTCAAATGCTCCCAAATATGTCATTGTATCAAAGAAATTGTAGCATCTCTGTGCCATCAGTAGTGATAGCATTAGTTAACCTGGCCTTTGCTTTTCAAATTATCAAGGTCAGTTTTGAAAAGTCAGTTTAAATGGATAAAAATATTGCTAACAGTTAAATGACTTGTTTGTATGTTGCAATGAATGGCTTTTACTTAATGCTTTTCAGTTGCATTTGTCTTACGTTTTTCTGTTTTTACATGCTTAGCACGCCCAGTTTAGGGAATCTAGGAGTCTGTTTGATGAAATATTCCTCAGTCGTCCAGAGGTATGGTATAGTTCTCTCTAGTTTAGACTTTGCTATGAATTTTTGTGCTGGCAAAAAAACGCTTTTGGGATTCATTGTGCCATTTTTCCCCCACTGTTAATTTCTCCATATTGTTTTGTATGCTGAAGGTATCACTTATGGGGTTTATTAAGTAATTTCATCCTTTTCTCAGAAGTTATTTGCTGTAAACACTGCATTGGGAAGAGTTATATCAGTTTAGTCATTCTTTACGTGATTAAGGGTGATTGTCTTACTGTATGCCATGCTAGATTTCAATTTGAAAGAAGTTAAAAAGCATTGAGGAGAAAAAAATAGTCCTTCTCTTGCAGAATACTACAAAGAGGGCTGTAGTTCATGGGGAGTTAATAGATTCAACTTCAACAAATGTTGTGTAGCATTTGATGTTCTTTTGCTTAGAGAAATTACTCTGTGTGACATGCCATTTATGTTGATAACATCCTGTTATGTTTAGATGTTTCTCTGGTCATAGTAGCAATAAGTTTTCTGTTCATACAGATGTCAGCCTATTTAGAAAGCAAGAAATGCTGTCCATATTCCTTAACTTGGCTAAATTTGTCAAAGATCAATATGATACTCAAACGGTGTTACATATCTTACAGATTTGTGTGTTGTGTTATATTCTTCTCCTTAAGAAGAAAAAATATACAAATAAAATATGCAATCTCATTGATAAAAATGTCATTATCTAATAGAAGTATTTTATGAAATTCAGTTTAGCTCTACCTATCAGCAGAGAGGACAGTCAGTCTTCATTGGCCGTTTTCATTACTCAGTGCATGGTGACAAACAACTATATGTTGAAGAAAGACTAGGGCAGTTGACGCCAACTAGATCAAATGAGAGCACTGTGGAAGACAGCCAGTATTAGTGGGACTTGTGCAGTGGTAAAGTTAGTGTTTTCTGTCTGCAGGACTGCTCATACGTCCGCATAATTGAGGATTATGAGGTTTTGGGCTGAATGTGATTTAAGCATGAGAAAGCATTTAATTTCTTAAACGTTCTGATAACTTTCATATGCCAGTTTTTGAAGACAGTAAATAGAACTTAGTGTTCCCTTTTGACATGCAGTGTGATAAATTACAACTTGTTCACACTTAATAACAGTATCTATCAGCAAATGTCTGCTCTTATGTCCTGGGCTGTGTATTGACCTGTGTTTCTCACACGTGTAAGCCTTACAGAAGCCCGTGCATACAGAGGAAACTGCTAAACTTGTTACTGTAGTTAAAACTTCTTATTTCTGGGGCAACTTTTTGCATGGAGTAATTACAAATTGCTTTGGAAATGCCAGTATAAAACACAGTTTAAAAAGGGTCCAAAATTATTATATATGGGATTTTGTAAACCTGTGAAATTAAAGCCAAAAATACTTTTTGTTGTCCTGACTTGAAAAAGGAACTTTTCTGGCATGTGTTTGAGATAAACAAATTCAAATGCATCTCTTTGTTTAATGCATTTTCAGCCTGTCCTCCCCTTCCCTTCCCTGCCATCAGTCTTGTAGCTGCAGGAAAGTTGAGCTGAATGAACTAATGCTTTCATAGCCACTTAAGATGACCATTTAGGGGCATCTGAAATTACGTGGAGTTGAATTATAGTCCCCTAAGATTGTTGTTCTACTAGCTTTTTGTGCTTCCTTTGGAATTGTCTGTGTGAATGGCAGTGTTTTTTAAAGTAAGTTACCTGTGTCTTCCCTAATTAATCTGAAACACGGAGCACAGCTGGAATTTCACAACCGTGTTGCTAAGGATAAAGCTGACTGCCTTGAATTGGTACAGGTCGTTCTAGCACATTTTTAACATAATTTCTATGCCCTGGTGAATTATTTTGCTCTGTTGTCAAAGGGAAACATACGAATTACATCACAGAGCTTTAGATCACTGTGATTGTTTAATGCCCTAAATTTTAGTCAGGAATGTCATTTCAGTAGTAAGTGCTTGTGGGTGGAACAGACAAATAAATTTCACTTGAATTGATCTCCCTTGATTTCATTTGTTTTTATAGGTAATTTCTCTCAGTTCTAATACATTATGTAAATTTAAACAAAAACTAGGAAAAGAATGTTACTCATGCTTCTGTTTAGACCATATTAGTGCTGCTTCTGAGAACATTACTTAACTTGTGTCATCCTGCATTGTTTTGATGTTATTTACCAAAGTATAAAAATGGCGTTAATTTTTCTTAGTTTTCATCAGGCTCTCGTTAGTAAGTGCTGTCATCATGAAAATGTTTACATTTGCCAGTGTGCACTTGGAGGAATGTTTTTTACCTGTGCATAGAACTGCATATGCAATATATGCCAAGTTCTGTTGAAAGTAAAGTCATAAGAAACGAAACAAACTCTTACTTTCAGTATTTTAAGGTCCAGTATTTTGACACAACTGGAGAAATCTTTGGATCATTTTGACTAATATCTCTGTTCTTTTTTGTTTGACTTAACTACTGTGCTTTGAGTTTAGAAGGCTTTAAACACTTTTAATGTGCTCGCGCCCTCTAGTGACCCTAGAGGTTTTCTTTATGTTCCTAATGTTTTTCTGTGCCTTATAAAATTGGTTAGTGCAGCGCTGTTGCATCAGCAAATTATTTGTAAAACTTTTAGTCTTTATTTAGGGAAATATTAGAACACATTTCTGGCAGGAAAAATATAGAGCATATTATGTGAAGGCTTTTCAAAAAATATTTAATACCTTGGCTGTATTTCAAGACAGTTACAGTAAAAAGAAAAGAGATTTATGTTGGTTTTGATTATCAGAGTACTAATCTGAAATAACTTTCAGCTTCGTTAAAGATGAATAGGCAGTATGTACATATCTTCTAGAGAAACTTTTGCAGAAAAAGTTGGGCTCTGGCAATATAAGCAACAAATAAGACTTGTTTTATAGCTATAAATTATTTTTTGTTTAAAATTCCTTGATGTGGATGTGTTACAGAAATGTCAATTTTCTTCTAGCTTTAGAAACATGATTAATACTTTATCCTATAGATAGTTATTCTAAACTTTTCACTAAATTATCACTAACCTGTAAATCCAGGAAGAAGAGTATCCACCACGAGATGATTTCAGTGATGCAGATCAGCTTAGAGTGGGCAATGATGGCATCTTCATGTTGGCATTTTTCAGTAAGTTATCTTGTATCCCAGACCTACTGAGGTATATCTTAATTGTACCTTTTTTCTATGGAATATAAAAGAGAGCTGTGATAAATTGCATTAATGTACTGTAATGAATGGATTTTTCTACCTGTACACAAATATAAACACTTCCTGTTCCAGATGTAGCAAGTATGTTGCTTTTTTTTTTTTGTGGCATCTCTCACAGACAAGAGGACAAAGCAAAATCATAGTAAACGGTTGGAGGCCTAACAAGGCTGCACTCTTACTTATGGAACGTGAAATTCTGTCATCTTCTAGTTGGACCACCAACTTGAATTAAAGGTCAGATCACAGAAATCTGGCAACTGATTTTTAACTAGAAAAAAACTGAGAGTGTGCTGATATGCTGTTTGAAAGTTGCTGATGTTAGCGCAGTGAATTAAATAGCAGTGGGTGGATTTTTGGAAGTAATCCAACCATATTCATTTTCAGGTTAAACTAAGCACTAGCATATAAAAGTGCACTGTCTTTGGGTAACTTCTGGTTGCAACCAGCCCTACTGTAGCTGTTTGTAACGTACTGTGTGTGCACACTGTGCATGTCTTGTAACTTTTGAGATGCATTAAGCAAAGTTAGATTTAGCAATGAGAAGTTATTTCTTGAAAGAAGCTGCATCTATTTTGCCGATTGCTTATTTCTTTTTGATTTCTGAGGATATTTTCCCTTTCTGAAATAAATGTGTTTGGCAACCTGGATGGAATCTTGGTGTTGGGGATATATCTGTTCTTTTTAGAATTCATCAGGGTGAAAGCTGATTGATTATGCACTGAAATCTCCTTTGTCTTTCAACCTGTCTCATTAGTTCTTTTTTGTGTAATGTTTTTTGCAGTCTCTGTATTTGACTGTTACAGATGCAGGTTACAGAGCTTTCACATGAATTTTTTTTCATGTTGTTGTAGAATGTGGCATTTGCATCTCGGGATAAAAAGATATCAGCCTCACATAGCAAATCTATAAATACATTTGTAGGGTAACAAAGTGGGTTTTTATAGTCTGACCTCTTTCTGAATTGGACCATAGAAAGGGTATATATTCATGGGGCAAAGGGAAATATGACTTCATTTTTCTTTTTCTGTTTTTTTTCCCTCCCACCCCCTTCCCTATGTGCTATATCTTTTTCTGTTTAACATATTTAGATTCTCTGTTGTGGAAACTTGTTCTTGCTTTTAAATCCTGGTTCAGACCTTCATTAGCACTGTACTTGGAGGTCAAGGGGATTCCTGGCTTTAATGTGTTTTAGGTCCTTAAAGTCACAGTTGTCCAAAACTGCATGCCCAGAACCTTGTGTCTACCTTCAAGAATGCAGATAAACTGTCAACTTTCTCTTCAAATGACTGTTTAGCTGAGTCTCACTGCACAGAGCAGTACTTTTACACATTTGACAAAAATACTCTGTAGATCATAATTTTTCTTGATTAATCTGCAAACTTTATTTGCCTATGAAGGAAATGCATAAAATGAGTGCTTACACATTGTAAGGTCTTTATGCAAATGTAGTTGGGACCTATTATGGATTGTTGTGGATACTGGTTACATCTGGACATTGATAAAGTTTGCTTGTTGTTTGTTCTTATAGTATGAGCAGTTCACAAAAACTCGTGGGAGTTACAGACCTGTAATATACATTTTTAGTAGTTTTTCTTAGGAAAGTTAGAGACTAGATGAAAAATGAGCTAAACATAATGAGAGTGTATTGTAAATAGTGGATAGAGTATTCCAATAAGGAGATAAGTCTCCATAAAGTTGATGTATGTAGGTTTAAGAGTGCGGGAATTAAAATTAAATTTACAGTAAGCCCCCCTTTTGGGTTTTTTTCAAGGTGCGATATGTTTAAACATTACAAGTAGTAGTGACAGATCACAGAGAGCTTCGAGTAAGTTCCCTCAGTTATAGTGTAGGAGAACTCTATCAGGAACTGTTCTCTAGTGAGAGGAGCATGGACAAATACCTTGTTCCTGATGTGCTCTGCCACCTCCTCTCCTGACTGTCAAGTACAGTGTTGATAGAAAGATCTTGGGGGTGGGAGGAGGGTGAGATGCCTTTGTTTTAAATATAACAGTAAGTTAGCGTTCTTTAATTTCATTTTATTCAAGGGAAGCATAGTAAAATAAACTTTTTACTGAGCTTACCTGCATACTGCAGTCATGTAGTGATATGTAGCCACCATCTAGTGGTAGCTGCCCAAGTTGCATAAAATTGTTGCCTAGAGGCCATCTAGTGGCCACGTCTGTTTGTTTGGGCGTTTTGCTTGTTGTAAAAGCCTGGTGCATGCAAGTTACAGACCTCTTTCCCATCCAAGTTATAAAGATCTGTTCTCTTGAGCATAACTGAACAGAATGAGGCAATATAGGCTAAGGTATAAAAGTCCTTTGTGTGAACAGGTGGGTTTATTTGCTTGATTCAGAAACTTGGTGGGAAAATTTGAAGAACAACCTATTTTAATTCTAATATGTTGTAAAATCATGTTTGAAGAGATTGGTGTTGCTCTTGAAGTCTGTGATTATGTTGGTGATCTGAGAATCTGCTCTTTAACGGTCAGGGCAGGTGTCTGTCAATTTCTTGTTTTGAGGTAAATGAATATATTAGTGAATATATTCATTTAACTATGAAAGCAAATTGCAAAAAAAAAAAAAAAATTCTATCAGACCACTTCATGTATTTTTCTATTGTGTATTTTTAAGTGGTCTGTGCCTTATACAGCATAATAGAAACTTTCCAGGAAGTTATTAATAGGTGAGTTTCTAAGAGTAATTCTTTTTGTATGCATAGCAAGAGAGAGAAATTTCTGAGCTGTTTCTTTCCATTTTGAATACAGATGTAATTGAGATGGTGCAAGTAACTGTCATGGCCAGAGGGCTTGGTTTTCATGCTTAATCTGCCTGTAGTTGCCATTATAACCTTATCACAGGCTTGAACCATGGTTAAAATTTGGAACCAAAATAAGTCTTCAGAGTAGTTTTGCTGGCTTCTTTCCATGATACTGTATATAAACTTAAAATAGGTGATTCATGTGTAGTTATGTAAAGCTAAATAAAAAAGATCAGCAAGTGAAGTGCAAGAAAAAAAAAAGGCAGATTTTATGTAGTATGCTTGACATGGTCTCATCTGCTGATGAGTTTCAGTATGTAGAACTCAAAACTCTTGTACTTTGTATTTTGGCTGGGATTCTCTTACTGAAAACCTGGAAGAGAAATATAGCATAAATGTGGGTGCTGCATTGGATATCAAGAAGGCTTTTTATTTAAAAAGACCTTTAGTCCAACCCCTCTCCTCAGATAAAAACAACTTCTTACATGTGTTTCATTGAGTTTTGTTGTCATGAGGAAATAATACTAGTGTTTATATTCTTTTTATGTGAATTACCTTGGTAAACTTATTCTCTCCTCTTGTTGCCACTTGAGGAGTGTATAAAACTCAAAAATCATACTTTTATCAGTCCCACTTGTCTGTATGGTGCTGGAGTGCTGGAGTGTCAAAGGAAGATACTGAAATCATGATGCCAGTGCAGTTAGCCTGAGTTTCATGTAAACATCTGAAATTTATTAATGGAAAGTTGACAGTAGTTCAAAGTTGGGCTCAAGTAGGAATGTAATCTCTCTCGGGATAGAAAACCATTCTTGTTTCAGAGTGGTTTGTCTTGCAGTGGGTCTAGAAGATGCACACAGAACCTGGCAGTATGAAGACAGTGGGCAAACAGAAGTAAAGAATGCTTTTTTAGTTAAAACTGTGATGTGATTGTAGCAACTCATTAGACTTTAGGAATGGCTTCCCTTATGATAGCATGTATTAGTGTCACAGCAAGTATATTGTGTGGGAATGTCATAGGAGCTGAAGCAATATCAAGGATTAGATCATCTCTTTAGCAGTTGAGCAATGTCATTTACATTACACAAAGTGAGTGGATACAGACAAGTACTGGAGAATATATTTGTTACAGCAAGGAACTTGTATGAGTTAGTTGTCCCTAGTAGATAGAGAAGGAAGTTGGTAATTCTAGAGAAAATAATAGGTAATTCCTTTTACTAGGTGCTCCCCTCACCAGTCTGTTTTCTCCCTTAGCTTGATGGGGGGAACTTGTGCTGTAGCTTCTCTGTGGCAGCATAGGTATGACAATTATGAACAACTTTCACTGCAATAATTAAATAATTAGTTTAGATGGGAATTAACTGCACTAAGTCCTACGAGGTGTAGTGTAAGCCATAAAGCTCAGAGAACTTGCATGCCTGGTGAAGGATATACATGGCTGCCCATGATGGAAAAAGAGGTAGATAGGCAAATGAGGTTAATCTTGATGGAGAGAAAAGTAATTGAAAGGAATTGCAGTCTGCTCAGAAAGTGGAAATATGTTTCTGAAAAGAAATGTATTTTGCAACCAGAATGAGACAAGGATGATGATTTTTGTAGTAGCAATAGGACATGGGATGTGAGAGAGAAGTAATGGGAAACACTGAAAACATGTACACGTTATTGTTGCCCATCTTAAGTTTATTAAAATGATGCAACACCAAGGCAGTGTTGGGAGAATCTCCTTAATACGTTGCCCAAGTTTTACAGAGCTGGAAGTAACACATTCCTTCTGCTGCTGAAGACAGGGACTTTTGATTAGGTCCTCACTGTATAACTTTTCTAGCAGATGGTTACAAATAAAAAAAAAAAATAAGATTTTTCTTCTGTATATGCCTCAATTTTACTGGGATGTGTGAACTTGCACAGTTTACAACTTTTGTATAGTTTATGCCTTTTCTGCTTGCATTGACTGCTGTATGACTTGGGGGAACAGCACACTGATTAAAGGGAAAAACCTTACTCTGAACAACATTTGAAAGAAAAGGCACCAGCCCATTCCAGAGTTGGGCAAATAACTTGGTGTTAAATATCCATCAAAAACTTATCTAGTGGCTGTGGATTCTGTTTTGATTATTCCGTTTTGAATATTTCTTTAGCTCAAGTTGAAAGGGGGACAAAATTGTCATTGTGTTCACCTTTGATTTTAAGAACTCATTTTGTTCTCCTCCTGTATTTGTGATTGGGAAATCTCTAACTTGTAGAATGCATGTACAAATGAGTTCAAGTACTGTATTTTTTTTAATATATACCTATTAAAATTGTACATATTCTGGTAATTCTTCTAGTCTCCATAATCTATTAGAAACATGTCTATCTTCTGTCCTTTTTAACATACATGTCTTTGGAGCCGTAATCAGAGTCACTCTTTGTAGCTTGAGTAGTGGGGAGAAAGAACAGTGAGCTCTTATGCTGAGACAGGATCAGAGGATGTGTTGAGTAACCAGCTTCTGAAATCTGTTACTGTTAGAAGATGGTGGGTTTGGAGAGCTTGCTTAAAAAAAAGAATTCCTATGTTCAAAACAGTGTAGCCAGGCCTTCTCAAATGTGAATGCTTTGTCTGTGTTCTGGAAAGATAGGTGAATGTTAGGGCCACAATGTTGTTCTGTAGGGGCTTTTTGTGGATTTGGTTTTTGTTGTTTTGTTTTTTTTTTTTTAACTTTCTCTGCATACACCAATTTGGATCAGCATTTATTTAAAGTTGTTTTGGGTTTTGGTTTGGTGGCATTTTTTTGTTTTTTTTTTTTTTTTTTGTTTGTTTTATTTTTTCTTAAGATTAGTAATTAGTATGAAATTAAGAATTCTCATTGCTGCTATCTATTGCCCAAGGCTTTGACCAAAGCAAGATTTTTCTCACTTGTACTAAATAACTATGTAGATGTGAAGTCTTACAAAACTTCTGGAACTTCAGTCTCTTTACAGTTGGTGGAATCCCACTGCATTTTATAGACTCCTTTTGCGTTTGTGAACAAATCATTTCATCTTCATGTGGATTGTTGGAGGAGTTGTAACAAGATTTTAAATTATAAAAATAGTGGTTTATAGATATAGATTATAGATAATGCTTTAAAATTTACTTCAATTTAAGAAAACTGTTGAGCAGTTTTCTGTTCTTAGTGTTCTGCATTCAAACTTTAACTGAAAAGACAGACTTTTTTTTTCATGTGGTTATTTAATGTCTGAATTTTGTGGCTAAGTTTGGGGATTTAAAATTTTAAGTATTTCTGTGCAGGAGTTTTGTTCCCCTCTGCCCTTCTTCCATTCCTGCTTGCCTGTTCTGTGATTTTTGTGTTTAGTGTGGAGTTCCCTAATGTTTTCAATGTTCCAGTGTCTTGTCCTCTCCAGAACTCCTGAGTTGTCTTCTTATACAAGCTCTTCCAGCTCTTCTGTTTGGTCGTTTTCTTTTTAGATGCCCTCACTGACTCCCAAAGCTGGGAGTTCACCCTGATGTAGTGCATGCAGACTGAAGGTGATACAGATGATGATGTTGATTGCCAAGTACATATGAAGATATGAAACTTAAGTCATTAAACTGCTGGGAGTTGTGTGAAATTGTTAATTGAAGCAATAGTGCTAGTTAGGCTCAATGTCTTTTTTGTTCCTTGATTTCTTAAGCTTCTGTGTAAAACTTCCAAGGCTTCTTATATCTTATGCTTGAATATAGATCTAAAAGAGAAAACAGTCACTCATGAAACACCAGCTTCTCAACTTACCTTCATTTCTACACTGTTTAGCGAGCAATAGAGGATACTTTTGTTCAGTTCAATCCAAACTGGATCAAGCTGAATATGCAGCCTTGATACAAGCACATATGTGTGCATATAACTATTTTTGGTTATAAAAGTGTAGTGAGGTTTTTTAATTTGTTTTAATCCAAATCTTATATGTTACAGTCCTTTTTTTAATTTTCCCTTCATGTCTAGTGTAATCTGGTTAGGTGTCTATTGCAATGTAATGCTTTCTTTTATGTTGGCATTTTCTTTGTGTAAAGTAGTAGGTTCCAGTCTGTTTACCATTTGCTTTGTCATTAAGTGACTATACCATGGGGAATGTCTGGGTACAAAGTCAATCTCTGAAAGCCAGAATTTCAGGAAGGGAATTAACTGACTGTGTAAGCATGTCCTTAGTAGTTTAAAAATGAAATTACTGTTGAGTCTGTTTGCTTAGCTATACAGATTAACACAAGCTACTGTTCCTTTTATTTTATAGTGGCATTTATTTTCAACTGGATTGGATTTTGTTTATCCTTCTGTATAACCAATACCATAGCTGGAAGGTATGGTGCAGTCTGTGGATTTGGTCTCTCCCTGATCAAATGGATTCTCATTGTACGGGTATGTTTCTTGATTCGTACAGACTCTGTATAACTAACCCATAACAATTTATTCAAGGCTATATGATAAGGGAGTTGGAAAACAGGATGTGAAATTCTAGTGCTTAGCAGAGCACCTAGAAGTTTCCTAACTTCATCTTTAGTAGAGAATTTACTTAGTGTATGTTAATATATGCTTACTGAAGATGAAAGTTAATCTATTTTTACCTGACACAGCATTTGATGTTCACATTTCCACTAAAATAAATGCAGAATGACTCATTCTTTGCACAAATATTTAAAAGTCTACAGAAGAACTGGAGCAGGTACCTAAAATATCCCTGGTATTATAGTGTCTTACATGAAAGATTTATAAATGTCTTGGCCTGTTGGGAAGGAATATCAGAAAACATTTCTTCCTAATATTTAATTCCTTTAGGCTTTTTAAGATGCCTATTGAATCAAGTGAAAATTGAATATGAAGTTAGTCATGTTTTTACCATCTTAAATGCCCTATTTCTTAATATTTTCACTGCACGACTAGATACTTTTCTGAAAGGTACATTAGCCAGATGGAAGTTACTTAGCTGACTAAGAGAATGCTAGAATGAAATGTAATGAATTTTTCTGAGCTTGAATTCTACATATATGAGGCCCAACGTTTAAAATATCATCCCTTTTAATGAAACAGATATTGCATAACTTAGTTATCTTTCATGTTCTGCCAGTGATGATGTTTTTTTTAATTTTGTTTTCCCTGCATGTGTGTTAGTAACTTAACTTGATTTGATCTTAGCATGATAGTACAAAGATTGTAGAGAGGTTGCATGGTCCTTCCTGCACGTGTACTGCATCCTTAGTTTTTATTTTAATTTCCCTTTTGCACCTTTGGAGCTGGGGAATGCTACTGGACCAGATGTGATTCTGGTGTACTTGTTGGTATTCAAGAGTTGAGATGGAATTTATCTTAATGGAGAGAGAAGACATGATTTTTTCAACTATGCATTCATTGGGAATATGTTCAGCTTCCCTTGAGGCATACTAAACAGAGGGCAGAACTTGCTCATTGTGTCAGTTTTAGTATTTCTCTTAGCTTGAAAATATGCTCATAACAAACACAAAAATCAATATATGCTAAATTTCTAGAAGAATGACTGTGTTCTAGACTAAAATTAAATTATTGTATGTAATTTGTTAGAAATTCAAAACTATTAGAGCTGGCCAATTCCAAGACCTCAGGGGTGTG
Source organism: Anabacerthia variegaticeps (assembly GCA_035583185.1). Lineage (NCBI taxonomy): Eukaryota > Metazoa > Chordata > Aves > Passeriformes > Furnariidae > Anabacerthia > Anabacerthia variegaticeps. Next base: position 69,124,647 of record JAWWEW010000001.1, read on the forward strand.
TTTTTTCATAGTGAAGATTATCACATTCCTGTGTTGTTTCCCTTCTAGAGACAATAGCAGAAAGCTCATGAGGTGTGTGTTGACAATTGTTTTAATGGTGAGACACAAGCAGAATTGTTCTGTTCCCAGAATTGTTCTGTTCCTTTGTTTCATACTCCTCCAAAGGCTTGCGTTGCCCTTTGTCACTCAGGCTTCTTAGTGCAAAAGTTTATAGTGTCTAAACAGCCTGAGTTCACATGTGCTCTCTCTGTATTGGTGTTTACTGAGGGAGCCAGGAGAAAAAAAGCACAATCTTGCTGTCGGGAAAATTCAGCAGCCATGGCTGATTCTGCCCATAGAGGGTGTGAGAGTAATGCACATAGGCCAGCATTTGATTGTCTGTTTTAGTAAATCTTTTTCCCAACTAAATGAAATTCTAATTTTTAAAAAAGGGTATTGATATATATATAAAATACATAAGTATATTATGTTTGGAGAATTGAAAATATTGTCAAATAAGATGAAATTAATGTTGTCCAAATCCTGGGAATGTAATATTTATATGAGGAAAATGTAAATTCCAATGCTTTAATTCAAGTTAGCAGTTCTGTTTCTTCATATATTTTTTCTTTGATCGACAATAGAAAATGTATACAGTACAGGATTAAACCCTCAAAGAACTCACATAATCTGTCTTTATTCTGGATTAATTGAAGAAAAAAACAGCTATATCTAGCATTTCTAAGTATGTTGGGTTTTTATTTAGTTGCATATGTGGCCCAGTATCTTCGCTTCCCTCCCCCCCACTTCTTGGTTGATATACTGAAATGTCCTAAAAATGGCAAATGGAAAGCACTCTGGCAGGATGCAATAAACGTGCTGGATGTATATGAAAAGTGTGCAAAGCTACTAAGTAGGTTATTTTATTCCTTCTGGCAACTTTTCACACATCTCATCATTTCTACTCTTTTTGTGAGTTTTGGAGACATTTGATTAGCCTTTTTATCAGTGAAGCATGAAGTCTGGAGTCTGGTAAAGGCACAGATACCTGTCTCCAATACCATCACACCCTGCCCTCCAGCTGCCTCCCACATCACAGGGAGGACAAAACTGTCTACCATGGTCACTAACAGGAACAGTTGAAATGCCACTTCAAGGTTCATTTAGTTGTGTTCAGCTCACTGCTGGGAACTGAATGCTGGTTTGAAAATGAAAAGACTTTAATGAGCTGGGGGTCTTTATGGGGCTGGTATTCTTGGCAGCGATTAACAGTAGGGGGTATACAGAAGGTCAAAAGCTCTTCTTTTGAGGGGTCAGTAGAACATCCCTGTCTGATAAGATTAAACTAATGTGGCTTTTCGTGTTAATATCTAAAACAGCAGGCTGCTGTAATGTGTTTGGGATGGCAGGCATTGGGGGAGAAAAAGGAAAATCGACAAGTGGCAATTCATTATAACAAAAAAATGAGGTGAAATGGCAAGTAATACAAAGGAGGTTTTTTTGTATGTATATACATTCTTATATAGACAAACACTTTTTAGATATTAATATAACATGTATTAATATCATATTAGATAACTTTGCCACAGACCAACCGACAGTGGAAGTGTTATTTGTATGTTGAACTGCTGCACAAATACCAGTTTTGCACTTTAGTAGGATGCATTGCTTTTATTTAAATTTGCTTTTTCCTCCATGCTTTTGGTATTTGCATAGTGGATTAAATGTCTTAGTCATCTGTTTTACTGCAGCTAAGCCTCATGTATAAATTTCAGTTTTCAGATTATTTTACTGGATATTTCAATGGACAGTACTGGCTTTGGTGGATATTTCTTGTACTTGGTAAGTGGCAATTGAATTAATTTCTGTTCTGATGTGAAAATATTCAAAGATGAATCATATAATTGTAAGTAAGAGTTCTGTAACATGTTTAGTTCTGTGTTTTCCTTTATCTGCTGATAGTTTTGTGTGTTGTTTTTATTTTCACAGTATTCACAAAGTTATTGGTTACCCTAGTGGTCTTATTATGTGAACTGTGGGCTATTCAAATAACCTTCAGCTCAAAAAATTTTTGTTCTGCATAAGCGATTGTGTGTATGACCGAGACACGTAATTTGTGTTTTTTAAACTGCTTCTACTGATCTAAGGGTGCAGAACTGTGTAACAAAACTTTGGCTTTATGTAGAGAACATACAGAAAAGTGAGTGATGTATACTTACATGTATAAACCAGTACGTCATGTATTAAATTTTAAGAAATGTGACAGATCCCAGGAAGATGGAGTCTGCTGTCTTGTGCACAGGTCACAAAATGTCCTTTCCAAGTCCTTTGAAATGCATACTGCATCAGTAATTTCTCAGTAGGACAAGAGGCTGGCTTCATGCTTGCTGATCACAGTGCTCCCATGATGTCAGCTTTCTCTGAAGAGTTCTGTCTTCCCATGTTCAAAGTCTTATGTGCGTCAAATTCTGCTCTTCCGTTGGTTTTTAATGAGGATATACCAAACCCCAGCCACTATACCTTTTCTCCTACTGTGGACTTTGTAATTTGAATATGGAATCTGGAATGACTTTCTTTCACAGAAGTGAACACTACTATCCACTTTATTTTTTTATTGCCAGCTCTGGAAGCACAGTAAGCTGTGGCTGGTTCAGTAGGTGGCACTCTTCCCTTTGAGTCAATTGACTTAAATGGCTAACAGCAAATGTTGGAATGAAATGCTGAGTGACTTTAAAAAACAACTCAACCCTGAGATTTTGAATGTTTGTGACTCACTATTTATTTTGAAAGAAAGGCCGAAATTCTTAAAGGATGTTACTATTATCTGCCTTTTAGTAGTGTTTGTGGATGTTCATCAGACTTCCTAATGCTCACCTTGCTCTACCGTTATACACTTGATTGCTTGGAAAATGTGGAAATTGCAAATGTTCAATGCATCACAGCATCAGTCCCTTGAATGCTTTTATATTGTTTGAGGTGATTGTATTGAAGTAGGAAATGAAATGACTCTGCAGGCACAAACATCTCCAGATAAGTCTTTGATTAAAACCAAGCCTTGTGTGCCTGAGATTGAGGTTTGGCACTTTTTTTCACTAGGGTGAAAATAGTATGTTCTTCTCGAACACTTTCCCCCACCATGTCTATGGAAAAAGCCATAGTTCTTTTTCTTAGTCTTTTGCAGCACATCTTCAGAAAGTAGCTCACTTTAATTCAGGAAAGCCCTATTTTCAGTCTGAACTGTTTGAGGAATATTTTTTTTTCTTTAAATCACAAAGTTTAGAATCTGCCTTGAAATAAAAGCCACTGTGAGGCATACAGCGTGCATCCAGCAGTCAGCATTCCCTGTCTTATGAATGTTTTGTATGAAATGAGCCAACAGTGTTTTTACACAGATAAAGTAGATATATCGAGATTGCTGGGACACCATAGAAGGATTTGACCCAACAAAGCTACTTAGCAGGACATGGAGCATTATCATGTCACAGGAAGGCTGCCAACCAGATCTGTGTTTTGTTGTTTTGAATAACTTTCCTATTAGACCACCTGAAGTAACATGTCCAGCATCTCCTCAGAAGTGAGTTAGTGAGTTGGAGTCTTTTTTTTTTTTTTTTTTAATAGCCCTTTGGCATACTTGAGCCCACCTACTGCCATTTTTTCTCCTCTGGTGTTCACCTATCTGTTTATACTTCCTTTCCTTCTTTCAGCACCTGGAAAAATCTGCTTACATGTCATGGAAAAGCAAAGTGGTCTACTTTCAAGGAGGAAAGGCAATTCAATTTTTTCAATTTAAATGTTAGTCAATTTTTCTTTTTGAGGAACACAGTAGAAAGTGGTGTAGGTTTTTTTTTTCCTTCCCGAAACAGACAAATATAAAATATGGGTTGAACTTGGACTGGTTTTCCAACACATATAATGCAGAAAATATGCTATCAAACACCTTAAGACCTCATTTAGCTGTTTCAGCTGTTTTTCAGTTGAATGTGAGACTACCTTTTGTAATGTCTGGGTAGCAGCTTTTCCAGTAGACTTGTGATCCAGATCTGACTGCTTTCTTCTCTCTGCAGGATTCACTTTAATAAATTAACCTTAAAAAATACATCTGGCTTAGGTAAAATTCCACCAGTTAGCAGATCATTCTCTTTGGTTTTTTGTTTCTCTGTTTGTCCTAATGAAGCTTTGGCTTAAAAAAAAGCAAAAGGAAAGTTAAAAAAATTGCAACCAAAAGACACTTATAGAAGAAATTATCATAGCAAAAAATCAGGGGCTCATCTGGGGCAGCATGAAGAAAAAGTGCATCATGTAGGAAAGAGAAAAGAACTAAATCCTTAGCTACATATGTGTATATGTACACATGAGCACAAATCTTCAAGGTACCACTGTTGCAAATTTAACTTCTCTGTGACTGTTGTATACATCTTGTTCCTCTTAGCTGAAATATTCTTTCAAATGCAGTTAAATGTAAGTGTTTTGAAAGAATTTGAAAAGTGGAGTTGACAAAAATTGTAATCTTAACACATGTTGAGGAGCTTTCTTTGACAATGGTTCTTCCTTCTCTTGGACAGGTGCTTTTTCCTGAATGGTTAAATCTCAAGTCATAATTTACCATAATTTATTATTGGCTTGTTCCTAGAGCAATCCCTATCTTGTGTCTCCTTTTTTAACTCTTTTGACTTGCAAGACATTTATCTGACGTGTCTAAAGGTACATTTTGTGGTTCAGATAGTCTTCTAACAGACTAGTAATATGTTTTAAGAATTCTAATTTAAAAAAATGTGCAAATCCTTTGTTTTTCAGAGTTGTTTTTTTTTTTCTTCTTTCTAAGCACTTTCATGCAGTCTTTTTAGCAGATGATACTTGAACCTGGAATTACTGTTAAATTTCTGAAAAGCCTTCCATAAAACCGAATCCTTATATCACAAGATAAAAAGCTGACTTTTTTTGTTGAATTTGTAAATGATACATAAAGACTTCACTTTACTTGATATAATCTAGGTTTTAAAAGATTATGTTAATCAAAGTAACATGGAATAGTGTGTACTTGTATTAATACACTTTATTTTGTGCATTTTCTACACTATCAGGACTCCTCCTGTTCTTTCGAGGCTTTGTTAATTATCTTAAAGTCAGAAATATGTCTGAAAGCATGGCAGCTGCTCACAGAACAAGATTTTTTTTCTTGTACTGAAGGTAAGTGATTTTTTTTTCCCCAGAAAAATGGAGAAGAATGAAATATTAAAAATAAATAACCAAACTTCTGTCACAAAATAGAAGTTTGCATGGTTTTTGAACAATGCTCATGAATATTGCATGTATTCTTTGTGGACTTGCAGATATGTGAAGTCTCTTCTTTGAAAGTAAATAACGCATCCTTGTTGCCTCTAGTTCTCCCCACAACTATTGTTCAGTAACAAAAATGAAGAGGAACATGTTGTGTTTCGTAAGCAAGAAAGAGTATCTGCTGGCTGTCAGGATACTGTCCTTTGTGTTGGAAAACTGGCTTTAGTTGTCAACCTGTTGTCAGCAAGTTAGGAAGCACTAATCTGCCTGCATATTAAATCTGATTGACATGGGTCTGAACATGCAAACAATAGATGAGTGTTGTCTCTCTTTACATGACTGGATTAAGACAGTCGTGTACAAGTATGATTATTGTGTATGCAACAATGTGCTTTATGTATCCTTCAGGTAGCTGACTAATCAGTCTGGCATAAATCCACTTTTTTTTTTCCCCAAACTTTTTATCCATTAAGTGGATTTACTGGACTTCACTATGTAACTTTAACAGGGGTCTTTATTTGTGTCAACTTCTTTTATTTAAATTGCATGATGAGATAAATTTAAGCATTTTCATTGCTCTGCACTTTACTTAAAATGCTTAAAGACTGTATTTTGACTTACGTGAGAAGCTATATTTGCTGCTTCAAAAAAATAAATAATTAAAAAAAAAAAGAGGGTTTCACACATTTTCTCCAAGATTGGTCACAGGATCAATATGAATCAGCAACACATTATTGAAACTTGTAAAAAACCCAAAAACACAAGAGATGGTATTTGCCTAGGAAAAAAAGTTCCTTTTATATAAGACAGTGGTATACATTTAAAAGCAGCTGATGAATATTTGTGCTATACAATATGCACTTGAACATGGAAAAAATCTCTTAACATAACTGTAACATAATATTTCTTTTTAATGTGCCATTTTGTCAAAATTATGCAGTAAGTTAATTAACTGAGATGTATATTGCCTTTCAGTAACCAGTCTAAATTGGCAACTACATGGCAGCATTTCTTTCTTGCAAAAGTTACATATGGCTTCTTTTCTTAGTGCTGTGGCAATCTCTTCAGAATACTGAAATTTGTAGGGACAAGACTGAAAATATCTGTTAGCTTTCAGTGCAATAAAGTTTAAAAATACTACTTTAAAAGCAGTTGTTGGGTCTAAGTGGCATTTGAGAAATGTAGCTTGAAGAGAGTAATGAAAGCATAAGATAGTTTGGTTTGGGATTCCTTGATCTTCTGCAGTTAAAATTCTGCTTTGGGACAAAACACTGTCTGATCCAGCATTGACTGAAGTTAATGAGTTGTCCTATCTGAGTTCTGTGGCTTTGAATTTTTCCTTTACCTGTAAGCACCACTGAGATGTATGGGTTGTGGGCTGATAAGGTCTGTGGAGTGTTGAGAGCTGAACACACAAAATACTGTGTTTTTAAAGCATCCAAAGCAATGAAACAAGAAGTTCGAATTAATAGCTGTCACACTGAAATGTCCTTGTTCTTGCACAGATAAGTAGCTTTCTCTTCATGACTCCTCTACAGTGACTATTAGTTTTAATAAATAACAAATAAAACCTCTACAGTTAAAAAAATATTCTCAGGTGTTCTTTTGAAATCGTAACACAATAACAGTAAATTTTTGGGGTTTTTCTCCCATCATGACATGGGGGAGTGGGGAGGCTGCTGTTTTGATGAAGTTCAGGTTTGCTGGTCACTTAGCAACACCACTTCTAGTGAATCATGGCGATGAACTGAAGTACAATTCTTTCTTTATCTCCAGACTGCATCGAACAGACATTCCTTTCCAGTGCTGGTGTGAAACTTCCAGATGATCTGTAACCCTCCAAGTTAGTAAGACAAAAGACTACTAAAACACGAAGACAAATTAGTGAAGATACGGCTTTAAGAATGAATGACAGGATGGTTTATGCTCAAATACCAGTTCTGGTCGTTCTCATAAATATTTATAATTGCTGCCTTTTTTTTTTTAGCACATTTATATATGTGCTTATTAAAAAGCTAGTAAGAAGTATGAACAAACTGTCTGTAAGTATAGATTAGGTACAGTCATACTCAATCTGTGCTTGTTGTACCTGAAAGGTTTAAGTGGTAACTTGTACGTACCACTGACTTGGTGATCTGAACTTTTCAGTACAATGAAATATATTAAATGATTCAGATGAACCATTTCAGACAACTTTTTTTTAATATAAGTTAGATTAATCTAATGATTGTATAGAACATCTTTAAGTTTACTAAACCCCAAATTTCCGTGTTGTCACAAACTTGTATTCACCAATATTTTATCGAATTCAAACCAATATACTGGTTTGCTTAAAGCTGATACACTTTGAGTCCCCTGTAAATAACTCTGCATAAATGACTGTTGGAATTGCTTCTTAGGAAATATGTCAAAATATATTTTGTAACAGCATATTCTCTAAATTTTGTTTAATGTAGAGCTAAATACATATTTTTTGTTAATTGGCTATTAAAGTTATAGTTACTATTAGATGTAATTTTGGAGGTTTGCGTTCTTGAGTTCAGTATAAATAAAATATCCACACTGAGGGCTTCTCAAAAGAAATCATATCTCTATCTTACATGCTTGTTTAGAATAAATACTTTGCCATTTCATAAGAATAAACTAGTTTAAATGGAAGGTAATTTGGGAAGTCATCTATGAAGGGAAAAAAAAAATAAATCTTTTAAAGCTCTGAAAGTAGAAAATGTGTGTTGCACCTCTCCCGGTATTCATTAAGGTATACCATTACTTTCTTATAAATATCATCTCTTTAAGGGGTACTGTCTACTGTTCATGCATGTGTGGTTTCTTTTAAAGTTTATGAAATCTATGCTTCTCCATAAATAGGAGACTACATCTCTGTCCTTTGTACAACTGGAATCTCAGTTGCAAAAATACATTGGTTGTTGGTTGCACCTTTGAGGAAAAAAAAAAAGACAAATACTTCAGTTTTTCTTTTTATATTAGAATTCTACCTTTTTATTGCTAACACTAAAAACAGTGAGGTTTATGTTGTGTTAAGCTAGTGCTGTATTGAGTTTCGTATCTATAATGAATGTTTAAAATATACATATGTAAACTGGTCACATTATTCATTTTCCTAATCTTTCAGAGATACAGATAGTGACTAAAACTTTAGGGGCACCTCTACTTCTCAGCTTTTTATGAAAAGAAGAAAGTTAAGTATTATGTTCAGTATCGGGATTTCCTTCTAAACTTATCTGTTTGTTTCTTGGTTCTTTTGCATTCACTGTCTGGATGAAAAAGAAGTGGATAATAAAGCATTGTTTTGTTTTGCTAATTAAGGCTTAATGCTTTGGGGTTGTGTTTTTTTGGGGTTTTTTTTTGTACTTTATGTTGAAAAGTGCTCACTGCATTATTAGTGTCAACATATATTTATAGACAAATTACTTTGCAAAAGAGGTACTAACCAATCTTCTCTTTATCATATTTTATGGCAATGAACTGTTAGGACATTTCTTTTAAGGAGTTAATGCAGCCACGCAAGGCATGCAGTATTGCCTCATTTTCTGTGGTTGCCAATATCAACTAGTACTATGTTCCAACTATATCATTTTTCTTGTATTAAGTAGCACACTTCTGATAGAATTATTTCTGTTTGGTCCACTGCATTTTACAGGAAGCTTCATACAGATACTTTGTCTACTACCTTGGAAAAATTGTCATTTGAACAGAAAGAATATTTAGGGTTAAAAATGTGCACATTATCTAATCCTTTATAGTTGATGCCGCAGTTTGGAAGCCTGAAATCTCATCAGCAGGAGGAAGGGAACTGGGACACTCTTTTCAAAGACTCTGCAATCTATTCCAGATGTGTCAAATGCTGCATATTTTCATTGCTATTTCCTGTGAGCTCGGTTTGGAGCAGCTGGCTCTGTGGTTTAGAGACACCTGGCCAGCTTTTCTTTGTGTCTTGGGGGGGCAAGGGGAGAAGCTCCAGTATTGCAGTGAAGTTGACTGTAAACAGAGTTTGTATGAATGCAAATAAATAACGCTTTGAAGCTTGGGGCAAAAACAGCAGACGGGGAGGGGAAGTGGGGAGAGAAAATTGCATTTTATTTGAGCAGCTGGTATTATCATAATTTTTCTAGTTTTGTCATATACTTCTATTGATGGAGATGCCACAGGAGGATTGACATCTTGAATATGATTCAGGTAGCCTGTGGGATTCTATTAACATATTTCAGAAATGATCCATGACTCACACTTTCAGTCGTTTCACAGAACAGAGGTTGTCTCCAACCTTCCACTTTGCTGTCTCACTTAGAGTATGGACACAGTCCTCATTCTGCAACACCTTTTAACCTGATTTAAACACCTTCTCTTTTTGTATCCGCTTCCCTTCCTTTGAACGATGACAACAAGTGAGGACAAGTGGTTTTATTCACATGTTACCATAACATCGTAAACCTTTTAATCTCCTCCGCTTCTTGAGAGTGTTTTCCCATAATACTCTGCACTAGTCCCTCCTGTGTGGTTGATTGCATTGTTCACTTGAGCAAAAAATTTCATCTAATTAAATGACTATAGCATCATGGACTTTATGAAGAGATGGTGAATAACCTCTGATATGGAAACAAATATCTCTCAATAAAGAAAAATATATTCCTGATCATGCTAAAACATGATAAACATATGTGCACAGGTACCCAGAAACAGTGGATTCCAGTATATTTTTTTCTCTTGTGTACATTGTTCTTTTCCACCATCCCAGGAATCTTATCTTTTTTCTTTATAATTCTGAGTGTACTTTACCATCAGTATGTTCTCTGCTTAGCATATGCTTTCCAGTTCCACATCCCTTCTCCTTTGTGTGTGCACTGGCTATGCACTCAGCAAGGATGGGCAGAAGGCTGCCCTACTGCATGCTGGCTACTGTTAATAAATAAAGCACTTAGCAATTCCAGAGGGATTTTTTTTTCTTCTCTTCCGTGATGGTTTGTATCCTCCTACATACATATTTTGCGGGTAAGCCAACTTTTAAAATCTTTGTCTTTCAGACAACTGAAAATGCTTAATATACTTGACTATGCCATTCACCTGTTGTAAGCATTGTGTGTGCAAGAGGAAGTAAAATGGTGGCAGAATTTGGTATATTTTGGTATGTTTTCCTTTGCCTCCTGAAGAGTCTGCATAAAATCATGGAACATTTAGGTTGGAAAAGACCTTTAAGATAATCTTGAAACATTTCTCGAATATGTAATTGCCTTCACCCCCACAACCTTTTTCAAATGAAATAAAGTCAGCTTTCCTGAATTTTTACCTGTGTTATGTTTTCTACTTGAGGAAACTGGTGTGCAGTGAGGCTTAAAAGTATTGCAGACAGCATCAGCTCTCCAGCTATTGTTTGCCACCAGAATGGTGTCTATTTAAAACAGTTAAAAATGATTTGGTTCTTTCATACTGAGCGTTAATCACAGTTATCCCCATGTTTTTACTTCTGTTCTTGTAGTCTTCATTGTTATTTTTTCTTGTAGTCAAAGAAACTCTGTGGGGGTAACTTTGGTATAATATGAGAAGTTGTTCATTGATTCTTCATTATATGTAGCTGCACAGATGCTGATACTTAATAATTTTCTAGGTTGATGTAGTTCCATGAGTTCCAAATGCTGAGTTACACATGGAGTGTGCACTCCTGCTGCTCTAAATTGTTTAGGAGTAAGCTAACTATAAAGTGTTTCACTTGGATTGCATTCATTAACTGAATCTTGTAGTTTAATATAATTGGAGGAGTATTGCTGGTCAGCCTGCTTCTGTTGTACATAGCTGGTGAGAGCTTTATCCTGAAGTCTTGGGTG